>CAJVGC010000589.1:11397617-11579742 GCA_910822075.1 Senecio squalidus | reverse complement strand
ATTGGCAAGGAGTGACCTCCCCTAAGTATCGATACCCATAATATATGCTAACGGCTTACGCTAATAGTGTGTATAGTAGTCAGAGAAAAATCGTGGGACTTGAGTGATCCAATTTGTAAAATCTTTTGTTGCACTTACGGCGTTATATTCTCACTTCGGGTTTAGTACTTAAATACAACTAAGCTATCAATGTCTATTCAAGTATCCAAAAAGGCAAACCTAGGGAGTCTAAGGTAAGCCAATCCGAACAGTTGATGTTGTTTACGCATATTAGTTCAAACAGTTCATACAAAAGAGAGTTCCAGAGCAGTTTATTTAGTTCAAAAGTTTCCATAAATAGAAGGGTAGTTCGAGAGAATCGAAAAGGTTTCCAAAAATAGTGAGTCGATCAAATGGTTTCAAAAGTATAAAAGTCAAAGTTTAATATTCAAAAGTCAAAGTTGGTTGAAATAGTTTTAATTTCACAATAGTTTGAATAGTTCGAGAGTCAAAATAGTTTTATAAGTCCAAAAGTCAAATTAGTCCGATAAGTACCAAAAGTCAAAAATAGTTGATAAGCGATTTCACATAATGCCATAGTTCAGAAACAAAACAATTTTGATCTCATGTTTCCCCCAAAAAGAGTACTTAAAATGTAAAAGTAAGGAGGGGTGTAACTCACGGTTTGCGAAGAGAATGAACTCGGAATCGATCGGAGAATGGAGTCGGGAATCACGGAGTGCCTAGGAATACCAAGATTGTTCAAAAGTTAATGTCTTATTTGGTCCTTTATATAAGATTAGGTAACTTTTGTTTATGATTGTGTGTTGAAGTCAAATTGTCTCAAAAGTTGGTCCGAAGCGGTTAACGTTTATTTTTAGTTTGAAAGTTCAAAGTCAAAGTTATTATTATGATACACATGTTTTGGTTACTGAAATGATTTAGGTTTTCTAACGAAATTTGGGCAGCGCTTCCGCGCCCAAATTTCATGTCCAAAACCTACAATCATTTCCGCTCACAAAACATACATATACACAAAATAACTTCACCACAAGTCAAATAAATCCAAAAAGTCCAATACAAGTCATTATTATTATTAGTTTTGCTCATCTCAGTCTTATAATAATATTTGTAAAAGTCCAGAATGTGTGTACCAATTTAAAACGGACCAAAAGACGATTTTTCGGAAGAACAGCAGCTCGGTGTTGCGCACCTGAGCCTAGGTGCGGCGCACCTAGCTGCTGTTGCTTTCCCGTTTGGCGTTTTTCTTGCTAAAACGTTTTGTGATACAAGGATTTCAACATGCAACCGGTGGGTAACTTATAAAACATCATTATTATGGTTTCTAAACAACTTTTATCCACAAAAACATAGATCTAAGTATCGTTTAGGTAAAAATCGTTTTTGTAGAGAAAGTGGTAAAAATCTTTATAAAAACTCGTTTTTATTGTTTAGATCTAACATGCAATTAGTAAATATCCTTTAAAACATCATTTTAACAGTTTCTAAAGAGCTTTTGTTCACAGATTCGTGGATTTAAAGTGTATTTCGATTAAAACGTTTTTGACCATAAAAAGTCAAAGATTTGCATAAAAATACATTTTTAACCGTTAGATCTTACATGCAATCGATTATTTATGTAAAAACAGTAAAAGGGAAGTAATCTACCGAAGGAAATCGAGTGGATGATGTTTTTGGTCGGATTGGAGCTTCAAAAATCTTTACAACGGTGGTCCTTTTTGATATAAACAACACCCCTTGGCTTTACTTGAAGTTTAGAACGATTTGTATGGATTAAAAGTGAATTTTAATGGTGGAATATCTCTGGTTTGTGTGGTGTTCTTGAGGGAAAATAGAGAGAAAAGGGCTATGTGTGTGTTTTTGTGTGTGTAAAATGATTTAAGAAATGAAAAATGAAAAGTAATTAAGTGAAATTATGTTAAAGGAGTATTGGAATACTGAAATGCAGTAAATGATGGCCTGGACTCGTTCTTGATTGGTTTAAAAGTGTGTAAAAACGAGGCAAGGACCAAACTTGAAAATATTTTGAAATCTGGTGGGGGGGTGCTGCGCACCACACCAAGGGGTGCGGCGCACCGGGCCATTTTCAGTGTTTTCAGATTCTTCGTTTTTACGTTATTGCTTCGTTGGACCTTTTTGTTAATTGAAAGTTCTTAATTATGATTAGGTATGAACTTAGGGAAGTTCAATATGTGTTTTCTTGGTATTAGGACTTATAAAATTGATTCCGGAAGATATTCCGACATTAATTCCGACAGAGTACAGACTCAACAGTTACGAACTAGAACAAGGCGAATACGATAAACGAGTGACTAATGATTTGAACCGATAGCGACTGAACAAGTACCAGGAATTTTGACGGTTGTCACAATTAGTTTATTATAGCGGAAATAAAATAACGAAGCAACGAAAATAACACACAGTTATATTGATTCAAAAGATACACCTAATTACTAAGCTCAAGCTCACTATTTATACACAATAATAGTGAGCTTAATAAGTATGAATCTGTGACAACCATCTAAAAATCAGGTACTTGTTCAGTTATTATATCGGTTCAATTCTCTAGTTACTCTTTTACCATGTTCACTTTGTTCTAGTTCGTAATTGTTCAGTCTGTACTTGTCGGAACTAGTGTCGGAATAACTCCCGGAATCAATTTTATAAGTCCTAATACCAAGAAAAACACCTATTGAACTTTCCTAAGTTCATAACAAATCATACTTAAGAACTTTCAGTTAACAAAAAGGTCCAACGAAGCAATAACGTAAAAACGAAAAATCAGGAAAGCTGAAAATCAGCCCGGTGCGCAGCACCTCCACTTGAGGTGCGCAGCACCTAGCTGCAGATTTCAAAATATTTACATTTTGGTCCTTGTCTCGTTTTTATAAACAATCAACCAATCAACCTCGAGTTTTAACACTCCATTACTGCATTTTCAGTATTCCAACCCCCCTTTAACATCATTTCCCTATTTCATTTTCATTTTCATTTTCTTTAATCTAAAACACACACACAAAAACACATAGTAACCTTCTCTCTCTCAAAACTCTCTCTAAAACCACCATCAAAACCAGAAAGTCCAGCCACTAAATCCTCATAAAAACACCATCAAAAACGTTTAAACATCAAAGCAATCAAGGAGGAGCAAAGCGTTTTCGGTTTCAAGCCTTTTCTACCGGTTTTGGAGCTCTAAATCCGTCCAAAACACCATCCACTCATTTTCATCCGGTAGAAATCTTTCTCCTACCTTTATTTACTATTTTTACTAATTGCTTGTAAGATCTAAACAATAAAAATGAGTTTTTATAAAGATTTACAACACTTTTTATACAAAAACGATTTTTATATAAATGATACTTAGATCTATATCTTTGTGGTTAAAAGTTGTTTAGAAACTGTAAAAACATCATATTATAAAGTATCTACTGGTTGCATGTCGAAATCTTTAAGTCACAAAACGTTTTTAGCAAGAAAAACACAAAACGGGAAAAAGATAGCAGCTAGGTGCGCAGCACCTGTGCCCAGGTGCGCAGCACCGAGCTGTTGTTCTCCCGAAAAACGTCGTTTTGCTCGTTTAAAACTTGTACACACATTCTGGACTTTTGTCAATAACATTATTGGACTGAGATGAATAAAAATTATAATATGATGACTTGTATTGGACTTTTTGGACTTATTGGACTTGTGGTGAAGTTATTATGTGTATATGCATGTTTTGTGAGCGGAAATGATTGTAGGTTTTGGACATGAAATTTGGGCGCGGAAGCGCTGCCCAAATTTCGTTAGAAAACCTAAACTATTTCAGTAACCTAAACATGTTTATCATAATAATAACTTTGACTTTGAACTTTCGGACTAAACATAACGTTAACCGCTTCGGACCAAATTTTGGAACAATATTGGACTTAACACTTAATTTTAAACGAAAGTTACATAAACTCTTATATATATAAAGAACCTAATAAGATAATAACTTTTGGACAATCTTGGTATTCTTTAGGCATTCCGTGATTACCCGGCTCCTTTCCGATCGATTCCGAGTTCACTTTCTTCGCAAACCGTGAGTTACAACCCCATTGTTTTACTTTTGTACATTTAAACTTTATTTGGGGGAAACATAAGATCACATGTTTGTAACTATCAACACTATTTGCAACTTATTTGAAACTGTTCGAAACTTGGTACTTGTACAAACTATTATGCGTATTTGTGTTATTGCCTTAGCGGGTTAACTAAACTAGGATACTTGTTAGCAACCAATCCTTGATGGATATATAAGCCGTAAGAGTTCAGTTCAATTTTTAGAAACTTTGTTCAATTGCCCGTTTTGGTTCAAGTTCACTTATACACTATTAGCAACAGCCGTTAGTCATATGAGTATCGATACTTAGGAGCGGTCACTCCTTACTAAGGGTTAGCGTCCCAAGTACATATTACTACCACACTGAGGTTCAATCAATTAAACATTTTTGGGCTAGTTCAGGACCATACAATCGGTTTAGTGTATACTTACTACTTATATTATGCCAAGTGATTGATACGAGTTACTATTTAGTTAAACACATATCCCATACGCATATACACAATTTTAGCGCCTGGATTCCGCTACAACTTTACTATACGAGTTTATTTTAATTACTTTACTCGCGTACGTACAAACTTGCACTATTTACATATATGTTCAAACGTCGACTCGTTCTTTTACTCATGACGTCGATATATGTTTTGGCAACTTACTATTTTTGGCAACTTACTACTTTTGGCAACTTACTATTTTTGGAAACTTTCTATTTTTAGAAACTTTATCGAAACTCTAAACTGTAACTCACTCACTACTTTATGTAGTTGACACTTTATCTTATGTTTCAGGAAATTAAAGTAAGTGTTCGGAATGCATGGCAAAGGAGGGTCGATATGGTCGCGTGAGGCGCTTATTGGGAAAGACCTTTTTGTTTTGGGAATTTTGTTTGAAACTTGTATTTGTACTTTAAGTTAAATCGTGAACTACTTGGTTGCTTTTAAATGTTGAATCTTGAACAATTTATTTTTAAATCGAAGTGACTTGAATCGTTTATATTTGCTTATGACCGTGTAATGATATTCCAGCTCTCACATTCCGTGTTTCCGCTTTAGCGGGGTGTGACAGACTTGGTATCAGAGCACAGGTTGTAGTGAAAACGGTTTTAGAAATTTCTAAAAAGTTTTTGAAACCAAACTATAACCAAGGCTTTTCGGAAAATCATTATGGGTTCGCAACTTTAGTGAATTAATTTTGCGATTGCATGATTATTTTTAACTACGCATGGCCTGATCACCCCTGCCTAGTTCAAAATGACTTATGCAAGGACGAAATGTAATTTCTAAAGACAAACGATTTTGAGTCGAAAAATTCCCGGTCTTACTATTCCCAACCTCACGTGATCGACCCTTACCTGCATTCTTTACTTATTTTCCTTTAGCATATTCTTGTTCATATACTTACGAAACTTTTTACGTCGCAGATCCGTCATGTCTCAATCCTCACGTTCACGATCTCCCTCACGATCTCAGTCACGATCCCAACCGAGAGCCGCGTCCTCTCACGAGCCTTCCGAGGGTCATACCGCCTCGGAAAGCATCCGTCATCAGACCACGGACCCTACGGAGGATACCTCCATGGCTGTGTCCAGTAGCATCGGGTCTAGCCCGAGGTCGGTTTTACCACCTCCACCGGCCCCCGTTGCTGCGCCACCACAGCGCCGTGGACCACGTGTCGTTACGACGGCACGTAAACAGGTAATCCTTCCGGGACGGCTACCCGATAGGATGGCGGCACGGCAGGACGGCCCGTCCAGGCCTGCGCCACCCCATTTTCCATTCGGGCACCCGCCTCCCGAGGTTCCGCGCACCTCGATGTTGGACCATTACTCGTGGGAGCGGCAGCTCGAGCGAGAAGAGATGCAGCGTGCCAGAGACGCTGAGGCAGCCCGGCAGATGATGCCGCCTACCCCACAGCTACCCCCTCATGCCGCCTTCCTGCACCTCCATCGCGAGGTTAGGGGACTTTCAGAGGACGTCCAGCACCAAGGGCAGCTCCTCTGCGAGGTCTCCGATGCCGCGCAGAGGTTGTCGGAACAGGCGTTGGGCCACCTTTCTGTGGTTCAGGCCACGGCCCGTACGGTGCAACGCTTAGTAGGAGTTTGCTTGGTCATGGGGACCTTGTTGGCGGTTATTGCTGCCAAGATATTCTTCGAGAGGCGCCATTAGTTCATTTCCTTTATTGTACTGTAGGCCGAGTTGTAATTTTCTCATGTACACAACTTCGGGCCATTTTCTATTATTTCCTGTTGTATCGTACTGTACTTCTCTTTTATGAACCTTGTACTCAACTCTTTTATTTTAATGAATGAAGTTCCGTTTATTATTATCTATTGTTACTTATCTTGTGAATCTTGTACTGTGTTGAACCATCTTCTTGCGTGTGAACCTTTTGAAACTTTGTCGTGCGTGTACTACCTGTTCTGTTACCTTACTCTTGCGTGATTGTTAACTTACCTCATTGAATCATGTTCTTATCATACTCTAATCGTGCGTTTCTAAATTAAATCTGTTGTTTGTTGTAGAATCATGGCACCCCGTACCAATGACGCGATCATTGCTGAGCAAGTGGCCGAACAGTTGCAAGCAGCGATGCCCAATATGATCGCCCAGATCACTGCGGGAATCAATGCTAACGTCAACGCCCACCAGCAACAGCAACAACAGCAACAGCATCAACAGCAACAGCAACAGCAGCAACAGCAACAGCACCAGCAGCAGCAACAGAACCACCAGAACCAGAACCAATAGCAACCCCCAAACCCACCAGCCTGCACCTACAAAAGCTTCATGGCTTGTAAGCCTAAGGAGTTCCATGGCACGACTGGTGTCGTAGGCTTGGTATCCTGGTTTGAGAGCATCGAGTCGGTGTTGCACATCAGTGGATGTGTTGAGGCCATGAAAGTGCAGTACGCCTCCTGCGTATTGCATGGTAAGGCACTGACATGGTGGAACGATGTGGTCCGCAATAGGGGACGTGAGACTGCTAACGCTCTCACCTGGGAACAATTCAAAACCCTCCTGATTGAGGAGTACTGCCCCAAAGGGGAAATCAAAAAGCTCGAAGCCGAGCTCTGCGATCATGAGATGGTCGGAAACGACATCGAAGGGTACACTGCCCGATTCCATGAGTTGGCTCGACTTGTCCCAAGGCTAGTAACTCCCGAGGAGAACAAGATCGACCTTTACATCTCTGGTCTTGTTCCTGAAATCAGAGGAATGGTTCTCACTAAGGAACCCCAGACTCTCCAAAGCGCCATCATCCTAGCTCACCGCCTCACGAGCAACCTACTCACCACTCCTGCCTCATCCAAGAAGGAGTCGGGTGAGAAAAGGAAGCCCGATCAGACCCCGAGGCGAAGTGACCGGAACAAGAAGAAGAAGACCACCCGTAACCTTGCCATAGCAGCCGTAGCACCGCCACCGCCACCTCCACCAGCTGGAAACCGATATACGGGGACGAACCCCAAGTGCAACAAGTGCAATTTCCACCACCTCGGTAACTGTCCCGTGTGTATGAGGTGCCAGAAGGAAGGGCACTTTGCCAAGTACTGCACGGAAAAGCTAGCAGCTCAAGGTCCAAAGCCGGCATGTTACGAGTGCGGAAGTGACCAGCACCTCCGGAATGCTTGCCCCAGGCTCCGCAACGCCCAACCTAACCGAGGCGGGCAAGGCCGAGGACGTGCATTCGCACTCACGGCTGAAGAGGCACGGCAGGACCCGAACGCGGTGAACGGTACGTTTCCTGTTAACAATCATTATGCATCCGTTCTTTTTGATTCTGGTGCCGAAAGGAGCTTTGTGTCCTTAGAATTTAGACCCCTCATTAACTTAAGATCTAAGATTCTTAAGGATAGCTTCACCATAGAGTACGCTAACGGTCAGGAGTTCGAAGCTAAGGATATAATCATAGGATGTTCCATATGCCTGTCCGATAAAACTTTCCCTATAGATTTAATCCCTATCGAGCTGAAAAGCTTTGATGTCATCGTCGGAATGGACTGGCTCTCTCGTTTCCGAGCCGAGATCGTCTTTTTTGACAAACTCATTCGCATCCCTCTTTCCGACTCTGAAACTTTAATCGTTCAAGGAGACAAACCCGGACGTTCACTCCGTCTCGTGTCGTCCATCAAAATGCGTAAGTACCTCGAGAAGGACTGTGACGCATTTCTTGCTCACGTTGTGGAACGTAAACCCAAGGAGATCCGTATTCGAGATATCCCCGTAGTCAAGGATCACCCTGAAGTCTTTCCTGAAGATTTTCCTGGGTTACCTCCGCATCGACAAGTGGAATTCCGGATAGACCTCATTCCTGGTGCAGCACCGGTCGCTAGGACACCGTACCGTCTAGCCCCACCGGAGATGCAAGAGCTGTCTAAACAGCTTCAGGAACTCTTAGATCATGGTCTTATTCGTCCTAGCTCGTCACCCTGGGGAGCCCCTATACTCTTCGTTAAAAAGAAAGACGGATCCTTTCGTATGTGCATCGACTACCGTGAACTAAACAAGCTGTAGTCAAGAACCGATACCCACTCCCGAGGATCGATGACCTTTTCGACCAGTTGCAGGGTGCAACTTACTTCTCGAAAATCGACCTCCGTTCGGGTTACCATCAGGTTCGTGTCAGCGAGACCGACATTCCAAAGACCGCTTTTCGTACTCGTTACGGTCATTACGAATTCCTAGTCATGCCATTCGGTCTAACCAACGCACCAGCAGTGTTCATGGACTTAATGAACCGAGTGTGTAGACCTTACCTGGACAAATTCGTGATCGTGTTCATTGACGACATTCTTATCTACTCGAGAAACAAGGAGGATCACGCGCAACACTTGAAACTCATTCTAGAACTCCTCCGAGAACAGAAATTGTACGCCAAATTCTCTAAGTGCGAATTCTGGCTTCGTGAAGTACATTTCCTTGGTCATGTGGTTAACCAAGATGGGATCCATGTGGATCCGGCTAAGATAGAAGCGATAAATGGCAAGCCCCGACGACTCCTACGGAAATTCGTCAGTTCCTAGGGTTGGCCGGCTACTATCGAAGGTTCATCGAGAATTTCTCGAAGATCGCTAAGCCACTCACCGAGCTCACACAGAAGGATAAGGATTTTGTTTGGGGAACAAAGCAAGAGGAATCCTTCCAGAAACTCAAACACCAACTTTGTCACGCACCGATTTTGTCTTTACCAGAGGGTACGGATAACTTCGTCGTATTCTGCGATGCATCCCATCAAGGACTTGGGTGCGTCCTTATGCAGAAGGACAAAGTCATCGCCTACGCTTCAAGACAACTCAAGGTTCACGAGCAGAACTACACCACTCACGACTTAGAGCTGGGAGCAGTCGTCTTTGCACTAAAGATCTAGAGGCATTACTTGTATGGGACTAAGTGCACGGTTTTCACGGATCACAAGAGTCTTCAACACATCCTAGACCAGAAGATGCTCAACATGAGACAAAGGAGATGGATAGAACTGCTGAGTGACTACGATTGCGAGATCAAATACCACCCGGGTAAAGCGAACGTAGTAGCAGACGCCCTTAGCCGGAAGGAAAGGGTGAAACCATCTCGAGTTAGAGCATTAGGTATCCAGATTCAGACTAACCTTCAAACGCAAATCGCCGAGGTTCAGCGAGAAGCGTTGAAGCCTGAGAACCTAAAGGTAGAGACCTTACACAATCATGAGCAGGAGTTCGAACTCAAATCCGACGAGATTCACTACTTCAAGGGCCGAGCATGGATTCCGAAGTCCGAGGATCTTCGTAAGCTAATTCTGGATGAAGGCCACCGTTCCCGATACTCCATCCACCCCGGTTCAGACAAGTTGTACAAAGATCTTAAGGAGTATTATTGGTGGCCGGGCATGAAGAAAGATATCGCCTTGTACGTAGCCAAGTGTCTCACTTGCTCCAAGGTCAAGGCGGAATATCAGAAACCTTCAGGACTTCTGCAACAACCGGAGATTCCTATGTGGAAATGGGAGCAAATCTCCATGGATTTCATTACCAAGTTACCCCGGACGGCAAAGGGTAACGACACAATTTGGGTAATTGTGGATCGTTTGACTAAGTCTGCTCACTTCTCACCGATACGAGAAACCCACTCGATGGAGAAGCTCGCACAAATCTACATCAACGAGATCATCTCTCGCCACGGTACACCTCTCTCCATCATTTCTGACAGGGATAGTCGGTTCACGTCTCGCTTTTGGAACGCGCTTCAGAAATCTCTCGGGACACGACTAGACCTTAGCACAGCTTACCACCCTCAGACCGATGGTCAAAGCGAAAGGACGATCCAAACGCTTGAGGATATGCTTAGGGCATGTGTAGTTGACTTTGGAGGAAGTTGGGATACTCACCTTCCATTGGTCGAGTTTTCGTACAACAACAGCTACCACGCCAGCATTAAGTGTGCTCCGTTCGAGGCCTTATATGGACGCAAGTGCCGATCGCCGCTTTGTTGGCTAGAAGCTGGTGATCGACAGCTTACAAGGCTCGACATTGTTCAAGAAACCATTGACAAGATCACCACCATCAGGGAGCGACTGAAGACGTCCCGTACTCGGCAAAAGAGCTACGCCGATAACCGAAGAAAACCCCTCGAGTTCCAGGTCGGCGATCGTGTTCTTCTCAAAATATCGCCATGGAAAGGGGTAGTTCGCTTCGGCAAACGCGGCAAGCTAAGCCCCAGGTACACCGGACCGTTTGAGGTCATCGAGCGTATTGGTCCAGTAGCTTATCGACTCCAACTCCCGCCTGTTCTTCCCAATGTTCATAACGTGTTCCATGTCACACACTTGAAAAAGTGCCTATCCGATGAGACCATCGTCATCCCACTCGACGAGGTCAAAATCGACAACAAGCTCAACTTCATCGAGGAACCGCTTGAAGTTGTAGACCGAGAGGTCAAGCAACTCAGACAAAGCCGTGTTCCTATTGTCAAAGTTCGTTGGAACTCTCGACGTGGTCACGAATTCACATGGGAACGTGAAGACCAGATACGTCAAAAGTATCCTCATTTGTTCAAAGATACTTCCACCTGATGTGACGAGTCAAATTTCGGGACGAAATTTCTTTCAACCCGGGGATGATGTGACAACCGTCTAAAAATCAGGTACTTGTTCAGTTATTATATCGGTTCAATTCTCTAGTTACTCTTTTACCATGTTCACTTTGTTCTAGTTCGTAATTGTTCAGTCTGTACTTGTCGGAACTAGTGTCGGAATAACTCCCGGAATCAATTTTATAAGTCCTAATACCAAGAAAAACACCTATTGAACTTTCCTAAGTTCATAACAAATCATACTTAAGAACTTTCAGTTAACAAAAAGGTCCAACGAAGCAATAACGTAAAAACGAAAAATCAGGAAAGCTGAAAATCAGCCCGGTGCGCAGCACCTCCACTTGAGGTGCGCAGCACCTAGCTGCAGATTTCAAAATATTTACATTTTGGTCCTTGTCTCGTTTTTATAAACAATCAACCAATCAACCTCGAGTTTTAACACTCCATTACTGCATTTTCAGTATTCCAACCCCCCTTTAACATCATTTCCCTATTTCATTTTCATTTTCATTTTCTTTAATCTAAAACACACACACAAAAACACATAGTAACCTTCTCTCTCTCAAAACTCTCTCTAAAACCACCATCAAAACCAGAAAGTCCAGCCACTAAATCCTCATAAAAACACCATCAAAAACGTTTAAACATCAAAGCAATCAAGGAGGAGCAAAGCGTTTTCGGTTTCAAGCCTTTTCTACCGGTTTTGGAGCTCTAAATCCGTCCAAAACACCATCCACTCATTTTCATCCGGTAGAAATCTTTCTCCTACCTTTATTTACTATTTTTACTAATTGCATGTAAGATCTAAACAATAAAAATGAGTTTTTATAAAGATTTACAACACTTTTTATACAAAAACGATTTTTATATAAATGATACTTAGATCTATATCTTTGTGGTTAAAAGTTGTTTAGAAACTGTAAAAACATCATATTATAAAGTATCTACTGGTTGCATGTCGAAATCTTTAAGTCACAAAACGTTTTTAGCAAGAAAAACACAAAACGGGAAAAAGACAGCAGCTAGGTGCGCAGCACCTGTGCCCAGGTGCGCAGCACCGAGCTGCTGTTCTCCCGAAAAACGTCGTTTTGCTCGTTTAAAACTTGTACACACATTCTGGACTTTTGTCAATAACATTATTGGACTGAGATGAATAAAAATAATAATAATGATGACTTGTATTGGACTTTTTGGACTTATTGGACTTGTGGTGAAGTTATTATGTGTATATGCATGTTTTGTGAGCGGAAATGATTGTAGGTTTTGGACATGAAATTTGGGCGCGGAAGCGCTGCCCAAATTTCGTTAGAAAACCTAAACTATTTCAGTAACCTAAACATGTTTATCATAATAATAACTTTGACTTTGAACTTTCGGACTAAACATAACGTTAACCGCTTCGGACCAAATTTTGGAACAATATTGGACTTAACACTTAATTTTAAACGAAAGTTACATAAACTCTTATATATATAAAGAACCTAATAAGATAATAACTTTTGGACAATCTTGGTATTCTTTAGGCATTCCGTGATTACCCGGCTCCTTTCCGACCGATTCCGAGTTCACTTTCTTCCCAAACCGTGAGTTACAACCCCATTGTTTTACTTTTGTACATTTAAACTTTATTTGGGGGAAACATAAGATCACATGTTTGTAACTATCAACACTATTTGCAACTTATTTGAAACTGTTCGAAACTTGGTACTTGTACAAACTATTATGCGTATTTGTGTTATTGCCTTAGCGGGTTAACTAAACTAGGATACTTGTTAGCAACCAATCCTTGATGGATATATAAGCCGTAAGAGTTCAGTTCAATTTTTAGAAACTTTGTTCAATTGCCCGTTTTGGTTCAAGTTCACTTATACACTATTAGCAACAGCCGTTAGTCATATGAGTATCGATACTTAGGAGCGGTCACTCCTTACTAAGGGTTAGCGTCCCAAGTACATATTACTACCACACTGAGGTTCAATCAATTAAACATTTTTGGGCTAGTTCAGGACCATACAATCGGTTTAGTGTATACTTACTACTTATATTATGCCAAGTGATTGATACGAGTTACTATTTAGTTAAACACATATCCCATACGCATATACACACTTTTAGCGCCTGGATTCCGCTACAACTTTACTATACGAGTTTATTTTAATTACTTTACTCGCGTACGTACAAACTTGCACTATTTACATATATGTTCAAACGTCGACTCGTTCTTTTACTCATGACGTCGATATATGTTTTGGCAACTTACTATTTTTGGCAACTTACTACTTTTGGCAACTTACTATTTTTGGCAACTTTCTACTTTTAGAAACTTTATCGAAACTCTAAACTGTAACTCACTCACTACTTTATGTAGTTGACACTTTATCTTATGTTTCAGGAAATTAAAGTAAGTGTTCGGAATGCATGGCAAAGGAGGGTCGATATGGTCGCGTGAGGCGCTTATTGGGAAAGACCTTTTTGTTTTGGGAATTTTGTTTGAAACTTGTATTTGTACTTTAAGTTAAATCGTGAACTACTTGGTTGCTTTTAAATGTTGAATCTTGAACAATTTATTTTTAAATCGAAGTGACTTGAATCGTTTATATTTTCTTATGACCGTGTAATGATATTCCAGCTCTCACATTCCGTGTTTCCGCTTTAGCGGGGTGTGACAGAATCCTAGTAAATCTTCTAAAAGGATAGAAGATTTTATCTAACCAACATACCTAAAATAAAGCAATACGTTTCATTATGAAGCTGAGTAGTCAGCTCCATAATGCCTTAGTCGCTTTTAGTCACTCAGACTCAGAGTCACTCAGACTCAAAGTCACTCAGACTCAGCAACTAAGACTTTAATAAACAGATTTATTAACTTGGGTTAAATCGTTGATTTTCCCAACAATCTCCCCCTATCTGTTTGGATTATAGTCTTTTACAGTTCATGCACCAAAAATAAACACAAACTAAAATTGTTTACATAAAATTGTTTGTGAACAAAACGACACATAAGACACATCACTTCCTCTTCTTGAAAGATCTTTTATGCTTCAAAGGCACCTCCCATGGAGTAGGCTTCTTCACTTCCTTTGCCCATTGCAGCCTCTCAGTTTTCCAATCAAGTAGCTTTTCCATTTCAGCATCAGATTTGTGGAACATCATTTGATACTCTTTCTTGATCAGTTCAACCTTGTCCATCAAAGTCCCCATTTCTTCAATTCTTCTAAGGTTATTGAATAACCAACTGATCAGCTTCATACGGAAGGAGATGCATTGATCAGATTCACATTCACTTAGCAGGGAAATGCAATGATAGATGGAAGCCATATTCAATCTGTCTTTAGCTTGGAAGCATTCCTCTCCCCCACAGTCAACATAACATAAGCCCTCATGATTTTCAGTCTTCACATAAGTCTTATCTTGAAAGATGACTCCTTTGGGAACAGGATGCAGATAGCTTGTTTCTAGACCAAGAGATTTAGCCCCAGCTCTCACTCTATTGACAGTACAAAATGCTCTGTAGTCCTCATCTGAGATCAGCTTCAGCATATGAGCAACATTTACATTTGAAACATCCTATCTTTTTACTTCAAGTCTGTGTGCAATGTTTGTTATGACTGAGCTCAGACTGGCGATTTCTTTCCATTATTCTAGACCCAAAGTGTGCATTTTGTGTACCCCAACTCTGAAGGATCCCTCTTTGTGATAACACGTTAGCATAAGGTCAGATCCACCAGTATCAGCACAATCCAAGTTTTGAATTTTATTCATGTTTCTCCTCATTGCAAAATTTGACTCAATATAGTCCAGTCTGGCCTCCTCTCTAAACACTTGTTTGGCCATTTGTCTGTCAGCTTCAATCCTCTGTTGTTCTTCATCAATGGCCAACTCTTCTTCTTCTTTCATCTCAGCTTCAAGTGTTTCAGCTGCTTTCATGGACTGGTCTTGTGGAGTGTCCTCAAATTTCTCCATATAAAGTCCTTTGACATACTCCTTGTATTTCTCAACTGTCATCCCAGCATTATGAGCATATCTTTGAAGCTTAGCTAGTTTCTCAGCTTCAGCTTGTCTTTTCTTTATTTCAATTTCTAGCTCAGTCTGAACAGTTGGTGGCTCTTCCATTTCAATTTCCTCCTCAGTCTGATCAGTATCAGTATCAGCTCCAACTTTACCTTTTCCCTCCTTGTCTTCTTTCTCAGATTCACTACTTGATATGTCACTGTAATCAATCTCATAGAAGACTTCTGACTGGCCAGTTTTCATATTGAATCTGGTTGTCTTGTTATATCTTTTCTCCCCTTCATCCTCTTTCTTTTCAAGTCTTGCTTGGGGAGATCAGACTCATCAGCTGGTGGTAACTGTTTTCTCCCCCTGAGTATGAGCATCCCCTTGTGATACCTCAGCAACCTGTTTCCCCTTTCTCATCATGCTGATCTCAGAAGTCAGCTTCAACACCATTCCCTTCAATTCCTCCATCTCCTCAGTGTTTTGACATTTCATGGTTTGTAACTCAGTCTGCATTGCACTCAGCTTGACATCAAACTGAGTTGACATGTCCTTAATGGCCTGTAACAGCACAGGGACAATCATAGCAACCTCAGACTGAGGGAGAGTAGTAACAGTAGGTATTGAAACAGTGGGTACAACTTCACTCCCTCCTTGTTGTTTAGGAGAATGATCCTTAGCCATAGAAGATGAAGTATGTGCCTCACTCAGTTTGGGAAGTGAGGCATTGACGACTTGTGCATAGGAGTGTAAGAGATTTGGTGGTACCTTATCGTGAACTAGCACAGAGCTAGTGAAAATAGCCTTAGAATTTGGCTTTGAAACTGAGGGGGGTGGTCCTATACTAGGTACAGGGATATTCAGGAGTGGAATATCGTCTTCAATGCTTACCACATGTGACAGTGTGGCAGCAGAGCGTGTTTCTCCAAGTTGACTACTCTAGGGGGGCTTTGGGTAGCCATGGTAGTCAGATCCATCTCTTGCTCTAGCAGAGGGAGAATGGTCTGATCTACAACACTGGAGGGGAGTTTAGAACTCTCAGCCTCATGGAAAAGTGAATCCATTAGTGCCTGATTTATAGTGGGGCTTGATGTGAGTGCTTTTTCAAATGAACTGGGTGAGTTCATCAGATTGGTCGCTTGAGTAGCTAAGACATCAAGTTGAGGAGTGGACTGCTCAGACTGAGAGGGGATACTCTCAGACTGAGGAAGAGAGAGATTTATATTCATACCTGGGTCAACCTCATCGCGCCCTGCCCCACCCATTTCCACCTCAGCATCGGCAGCAGGAATGTTTGCCTCCATTTGTTAGTCAATTCCCTCAGTTTGATCATCTGAGTCTGAATGGTCAAACTCAGTGAGTTCATGATCTATAAATGGATTATCAATCCACTGAAGCATAACTGGGGTTAACCATGGCTCATCCTCAGTAATATTGATGTAAGTGAAAAATTTTGGAGTCAGCCTAGGAAGAGAGCACATATAAAAAGTTTGTTCAAGCTGCTCATAAACTTCTTTTCCCAGAGCCTCCTCAAAACTGAGTGAAAGGACTCGAATGAATGGAACATCATTCGATCGTTTTGTTTTCAAGGAAAGGGAGAGAATCTCTTCAAAATAGAGTTGTGAATAAGAGATTCTTCTACCCGTTACCATGGAATGAAAAAGATGGGTTTCAAATTCATTCATCTGATTCAAACTTCCAGATTTACCCCCAGACACCGTGTGATACTGGAAAATATGAATTTCCATTTGCCTGTAAAAAATTTGTATTCAATGACTCATTGGCTTTCGGTCACACTATAATTTAAATTACATCTAATTAACGACATTATAAAATAAATAAATGAAATTTCTTATTGAAAGTTATGTTGGTTTCTTAACTTGATGGTCTTGAAATAAAGATGCACGACGACATATAAAGATTCCGTTGAGCGGGTTAAGGAAATAACAGTCACCGCTTTATACCGACAACCCTTCACTCACTTTTTCCACCTCTTATTCCATCTTATTCCATGGTAGAAATTTAACCGTCAACGCAACTAACATCAACTAACCCGTTTCCAAAATGAAATAAAGACCACAAAAACGTTAAATTAAACTCAATCAATTGAATACATAACAAAAAAACATTTAAATCATGACGTCAATTGAATTGAATTCAATAATAATTTTCTTTAAATATGTCACTTTTACCAAGCATGTAAAACATAAAAAAATTAGAATTAAATAATTATGATATAGAAAGTATGAGAAACACCTAATCTTATTCGCACACAACGACATTTAGGATCCAAATATGTTTAATCCAACTAACCAAATTAAAACCCAATTTACATCGGGCATGAAATTATCTTTTTATAACACTATAATGGATTAAGAAACATATGATACATACTTTAAAATTGCTGGTCAACTTCGATTTAAACATGCTACTACAAATTTACATCAACATATACTTGTATATATTTACTAAACACAAAACACAGAAGTGGACTAAAAGGGTCTAACACAAAATACTTAGGTAACCACTACTTAGGGCATGCTTGGTTGAGGGTATTAGGAGGTAATCAATAGAAATGAAAATGATTGATAAAGGTTGGTTTGTTATTTGCTAATCAATCATTGACCACTAATGAGTAATATCCATTCCCCTACAAATTGAGGTTAATGAACCTAGTTAATCAAATCATTCCATTATATTCTCATTATCTTTCTCATTGCCATTCACTTTTTTGAACCAAGCACTCCCTTACTATTTGATCTGAACTAACCAACATGTACATTAAATGAGCCAAATTATCATTACATTATGTCATTACTTGAACACAAATTAGAATATATATAATACAAATAAAATCATGAGATTTTGCCTAAATTGGCCTACTTATAAAAGGAAAAATAGTATACGTACAAAATGGAAAAATGATAGAGTAAGAAACGTTAGGAAACCGAGGAAATTTGTGCAAGACCAATACCAAAAGCTTACTTGGAAACTTGTACGTGGATCTAAGAGTGGCAGCTATCATATTACAGATTTGCAAAAGGATAGAGACCTGAAAATTTTACGCATCGATTAAAAGATTAGGCACATAATTTCACATCGTTATAAAGATTAGGCACATAACTTTACTAATGCGTCGATTAAAAAAACTGTATACAATAGCAAGTTATCATCTAACTGTTTTTAGAACTTACAAACTTGAAAATTTAGGCACATAACTTTACCAATGCATTTTATCGTACACCTAAGGCACATGTGATAATATATTAAAATCCCAAATTGTCACCCCAAGCGAGTGATCAAGATCCTGGTTTTGAAATCGAATTTGATTGCTTGATTCAATCGCAATTTCGATTGCTTCCGAGACGAAATTGATTGCTTGATTCGATTGCTTCCAAAACGAAATTGATTGCTTGATTCGATTGCAATTTCGATTGCTTCCGAAACGATTGCTTGATTCGATTGCAATTCCGATTGCTTTTGAAACGACTTTGGTTACTTGATTCGATGGCTTCCGATGGATAAATTTGAAGAAAACGCATTCACAAAAATTAAACGCAAGGCAAAAAGAAATACTTGATTCGATTGCAGTTTCGATTGCTTCTGAAACGAAATTGATTGCTTGATTCGATTGCAATTCCGATTAAGTCTGAAACGAAATTGATTGCTTGATTCGATTGCAATTCCTATTGCTTCTGAAACGACTTTGGTTACTTGATTCGATGGCTTCAGATGGATAAATTTGAAGAAAACGCATTCACAAAAGTTCAACGCAAGGCAAAAAGAAATTCTCCATACATGTTTGAATGATATAAAAGTGACGGAAAGAAACTAATATACTGATCAAATGACTGTGTTTGAAAGTAAAATTTCATTTAAAAGTAAGTCATTTGTCAAATACATATAAGGATAAAAATATTTCGACATTTATTGGATCACTATATTTAGATAACCCAAATTCCTTAGACAAAAATAACCCACAGTAACAAGCCACTTCAATGCTCATATTGAAAAATAAACCATTATACGATTAGTGAGTCTGATAATAAACATAGCGTCACCTAATATGTGTTGGTCTAGTAGATAAATATATTTCCCTATAATATAGGGCGATCCGTACTTGGCAAGGAACAGGAAGAGTGGGAAAATAGAAATAAAAAGAAAAGAGAGGGAAAAAATGGAGCGTCACTGAGAGAGGTATCTTCGCCGGCCGGAATAGTAGTCGTTGCAGGTACCGGAGTAACTAATTTATCATCAAACATACATATAATTGTTATTTCTGATTTTAGGGCAAAATTAGGGTTAAACCTAATTCATTCACTTTATTCCGATATTAGATTTGTTGTTTACTCGATTTTCTTACTTTGATTTTTTCTGTATATATTTTCTGAGATAGGTCCGAGTTATTACTATTATGCCCTGTGTGTTTCATCACCAGTTGGCTACTGTTTGAATTTTGAAACATTATAAAGTAACATAATATTATCGTATGATCGGCTATTATGTTATATGTTAACGACTACGCCGTTTTCAATATCTTCGTTTATAGGTTTCAGCAAGCTTCCTTGATCAAAATGTATATAAAACAGGTACTTTTGTTGACAAACTCTCTTTTCTTCTGTTATATTTTCATTGTCCCTTTTGTTACACACATAACATTTGCATATTACTTACTTATTCTGTAGGTTATTATCGAAGGGTTTAAGAGCTACAAAGAACAAGTTGCCACTGAAGACTTCAGTCCCAAAGTTAACTGTGTTGGTATGATTTTGTTATTTTCGTATTAAGCTTTATCATATCTAGTTTTACTTCTTTCGATGACTATTAAATATTCACATAACTTCATTTCCTCTTTTTTTTTTCTTCTAACTTTTCCACATTTTTTATATGTACAAAATATTTAATTCCAGTTGGTGCAAATGGATCTGGCAAATCAAATTTTTTTCATGGTATGAGTAGCTCCGTATTTTTAAATATCTATTTTCTTACTTATGGTTCCTTTTGTGGTGCCTAATTGATCGGAAGTTTCAACCTACTTAATTTGTGTTTGCAGCAATCCGTTTTGTAATAAGTGACCTCTTTCATAACTTGCGAAATGAAGATAGACACGCCTTCCTCCATGTATGTCTCCAATTTTTTTAATCGCTTATTAAGTAGTCATATCAGTTGATTGGTGTCGTATTAATTGTCAATTTTCATTTGAACGTTGCTCAGGAAGGAGCAGGGCACCAAGTTCTGTCAGCTTTTGTTGAGATCGTGTTTGATAACTCCGACAATCGCATCCCGGTACTCTTAATTACCTCTTTTTTTCCATTTGTTGCACACATGCTAAAAAGAGAGTAAATGAAGGAGAAATAAAAAAGGACATAAATATCGATACATAGAGAGAGGGGATTATAATGACGTAGTTTGTGATAAACAACATAGAGGATATACGTAAAACAAAAGTTTATATTATATGCGCCTTTTCTTCTTTGCATGCTTTTCGTCTTGCTGTTTAGGCTGACGTTATCTCAAACTCACATCTTACTATTGTTTTCTTTTATTTCTTCTACTTACAACGTCACAGCTTAAGTTTGTATTTTTGGTTGCTGAACTTTTTTTCTACTATTTGAAGGTTGATAAGGAGGAGGTGCGCTTGCGAAGAACAATTGGTACAAAAAAAGATGAGTATTTCTTGGATGGGAAGCATATTACGTGAGTGCCATCCAGTCGTTGACTTTGTTTCCTTTTATTCTTCATGCTGCCTGTGATGAATCCTCGTATATCTTGTAACTCTTGTGGAGTTTTTTTTTAACAAAAGAAGGCAATGCAATATTGCAGGAAAACTGAAGTTATGAATCTACTGGAAAGTGCTGGGTTCTCGCGTTCCAATCCGTATTACGTTGTGCAACAGGGGAAAGTATGGCATATTGGCATCTCTTCTTTCTGATTTTGATGGGTGTAGTATCAAATTGTTATTAAAAGTCTATCATTTATTGTAGATTGCATCACTGACTTTGATGAAAGATTCCGAACGACTTGATCTACTAAAGGAAATTGGTGGTACTCGAGTTTACGAAGAGCGTCGCCGTGAAAGCTTAAAAATTATGCAAGAAACTGGCAAGTGGTTGTGAAGTTTTTGTTTCTTGTGTGTGATGAATGCTTTCTTATATCGCTTATGATGATTTCAGGAAATAAGAGAAATCAGATAATTCAAGTCGTGCAATACTTGGATGAGAGATTGCGAGAGCTGGATGAAGAAAAAGCCGAGTTGAAGAAGTATCAGCAGCTTGATAAGCAGAGAAAGTCTCTAGAGTACACCATTTATGATAAAGAAGTTACTGATGCACGGCGGGAATTGGCCGAGGTTTCTTTCCTTATGTTTTGTGATTTTTTTTTGCTTTCTATATTTAATTTTCTCTTGGATTTTTGCAGTATTAAGATTTTGTATAATCATGTCATGATAAAGGACATGTATCGGGGAAAAACCGGACCAGACAGAATCTGCAATCAGAAAATTAAGCCTTATAGGAACTGGTTTAGTGTAAACTGGTTTGGTAGTGGTTTGGTTTTGGTTTAGAACCGTCTCGGTCCCAAACGGACTATAAACAGAATACAAACTCGGGGTTTAATATATTAAATTTGATTATTGAAAATTTAAAATGACGTTTTAAGTTTGCATATTAAAAGAAGTCCTCTTGAAAAACCCCAGTTTGATTCTCTGATTCCGGAGTAGACACAAACGAGTTTTAAGTCTCTACCGACCTAAGAAGCAGTATTCTTAAAAAATTTGGACCAAGAATCGAATATTATATTGGCAGTATCAGCTTGGTAAAGTCGGTTCTGTTTTGGTTCTTTGTTTTGGTGGTCCAGACCGTGTTTTCACACATCCAAAGTCATAATGCCTAATGTATTCTTTGGATGCAGGTGGATGAGCAGCGGAATGCTATTTCTGAGGAGTTAATTAAGAAGTATAACTCATCAGTAGATGACGAAGAAGAAGTAAAGAAATTAGATAAGTTATTCAAAGACCTCACAAGAGAAGTGCAAGGTTTAAGCCGAGAGAAAGAGGCAATTGAGAAGCAGCGCACACAGGCTATTAAAAAGCACACGGAGGTTGACCTTGATGTCAAGGACCTTGAGGAGAGAATCACAGGGAGTAGTAGAGCCAAGGTATTACGACTTCATAGAATTAATACGGAGAATGTGGAAGGATATATGGATGTGAGAAGGCTTATTTAATTTTTGAATTGAACATCCATGTTGTAGGATGAAGCTGGAAAACAGCTTGAGGTTCTACGCAGAGAAATCCAGCAATCCACAGCAGAGTTAAACAATATCAGGCCATTGTATGAAGATCAAGTTAAACAGGAGGAGGACATCACCAAAGGGTAATTGTTTTCCGTATTTAGTACATGAAATGATGGATATATGTATGTGCATATATCAAAATGTTAGTCGAAGCCTTTTATGTTGCTTTTATGAAATATTTTTTTCTATTTCGATTATTTCTAGTTAAAATCATGCTCCTCTTATAATCAACCACATCATGTGGAGATTTAGCCATTCATCATTATTGTTAAATCTCCTCCCTCAGATGAAATCAAGGCTGTCTTTGTCTGTTTTCTTTATTGCGTATCTAATTAATTTCTTACTGGCTGTTTTTGTGCTGAACTTCTTTTTTGATAGGATTATGTTACGGGAAAAGCAGCTCAGCATACTCTACCAGAAACAAGGCCGGGCAACCCAGTTTCGTTCCAAAGCTGCACGTGATGAATGGCTTCAAAAAGATATTGATAAGTATGACAAGGTTCTGTCCTCGAATGAGAAGCAGGTAATAATTATATTGCATATGCATATCCTTAAGTTTTTTTCCTTGAAAAACCTGTGTTTAGAGAACCTGCTTTACATTACATAGATTACTGGGATTGGTGCCACGTCTTCAGGAGATAGCTCATCATCCCCTGTTCAACCCAATTTGTCCCTGTAGATTGCTCTTGTTTGTGTTGCCCATCATTCTCATGAAGGGCGGCCCCTATACCCCTTTTAAGTCACTTATGCTTAAACATAATACCCTTACAAGTCCTTTTCTAAATAATACTTTAAACAGTAATAATAGAAAATAATAGTAATAATAATTATATATTAAGTAATAATAATATTAAATAATTTGAAATAAATAAGAGTTTCGTAAAAAATATTTTACAAACTTTTTTCAAAAGTACTCTTTTTTTTAATGGAATTTTTTTTTTGTGTCAAGTTAAGGCTTTCTAAAAAAACTAGTGACTAGTGGTAATTATTTAAATATAACTAAATTAGATTGAATTACTGATAAGAGAACTAAAGAGATAGTGACATGGGAGGGGAAAATCAAGATAGATTCGTTTGTGACCTGCATGCGCTATTATCATTCTTAATTCCCTCTTAATATCATCAGGATAGTCATATGATGTTTAAATTCTTTTTGGCATTGGTATTTGTAATTTTTCATGATAGTTCCCTGCTTTCATCTTCAGGCAAGTAATGTACTATAATATATTACGATTGTGAGATTTCAATTTTATGATGTTTCCTTTCTCTTGTATGTTGTAGGAAAATCTACTCAAGGACGAAATTGGTAAACTTGAAAGAGATTTGGCAGCACAAAATGAACATGTTAAAGGTCGTGAAGCGGAGATAACTGCTCTAGAAGCTCGGATATCAGGTTATCGCAAAGGTTTTAATCGACATAAGTCAAAGAGAGACGAGCTTCATGATAAGCGAAAGTATATGACATTCTTTGTTCTTTTGGTTTTTTATGGTTTTACAAGATACTGAGATTTATTACCTGTTTAGGTCATTGTGGGGGACAGAAAGCGAACTTAATGCTGAAATCGAGCGTCTTAAAGCAGAAGTTGTGAAGGCGGAAAAAGCCTTAGATCATGCTACTCCTGGGGTAGGTTAATTTGTTAGCATATTAAGTTTATATATAAGCTTTGTTTCTAAAACCCTCTTAAAAACATTTCTTTGCATTATTGCTGAAAAGGTTGAGTGTTGGAATATTCTTTAACTCTTTCTCAAAGTAAGTCTAGTTTGAGAAGTTTTTGAACTGATAATGACTTTGTGTGGACTCAATTTTGATTTTAAAACACGACTCCTGTAACTAATAGAAGTTTCCCTAGAGTGGAGACACAAGGGTTCTTCCGTTACACATCAAAACATCTGATGTGCATAATGAAAATAAAGTACCTACATTTCATGCTATCACTAGCAGTTCACTTCGTATCTTTTTTATGTTTAATTAGTATGAAAGTTTTTCTGTATTTTAGCTCATTGTGATTAAGAGTAGTTAACTCGGGCCAGGTTTGTTAAAATATTGAAATAATTGATGTTAATAAATCATTATAATGTACTATTTTAGTACAAATTATTTTCTCACTAAAGCGATTGGAAATTTGTAAGCCTGTGAATACATTTCGGGGTACTTTAAGCTCATTCGACTGAAATGGGTCAAAATGCCACCTCTACTCAAAGATAAACAGAGATGCTAGAACATTTTTGGGAACTCTACAAGTCCCTTAATAATTTGTAGTTATATACTTGCCTTCCTTGGTTGAATATATATGTTATATACATACAGGTAGTTGTACCTAGATATGTATACGTAGACATACTTACGTGTATTTGGGGACTTGTACAGTTCACCAAAATGTTTGTATCACAGATTTAAAAGTATTAGGGGACTTGTAGAGATCCTTACAACGTTTTTCTCTATTTCGTAGATGTTTGTATCATTGTTTTAAAAGTCATGCTTAGGACCACTTAATTGGCCACATGTGAATAACTTGTAATCATATGTGAACGAAGGATTGCACATGTGCATGTATACAACTTAGAGGGTGCATGACGAACTTTGGGGAGCACTAGGTCTATTTTTCTGGTGATTTCTTACCTATGGTACATATCAACAGGACATAAGAAGGGGAATCAGTTGTATTCGGAGAATCTGCAGGGAGTACAACATTTCTGGAGTGTATGGTTCAATTATCGAGCTGCTCGAATGTGATGAAAATCTATTTACTGCTGTTGAAGTTACTGCTGGAAACAGGTTTGCACATGGTCTTTTATCTATTAACAGTAAACAGCAATTTTTAAGTTTTACTTGTTTTCTGATGAGCTTGTCTTTCCTCCTTGTGCAGCTTATTCCATGTGGTGGTTGAAAATGATGAAATATCGACCCAAGTAATTCGGCACCTTAATGCTGAGAAAGGAGGAAGAGTTACGTTTATACCTCTTAATAGGGTTAAGGCTCCTCATGTCACTTATCCACGAAGCTCTGATGTGATTCCTCTTCTTAAAAAGTTAAAATATTCTTCCAATTATGATCAAGCATTTGGTCAGGTCAGCAATCATCCATGAATTTATTTCTGTTTAATTAATGTGTTGATAATATTAGACAATATGATCTGCTTGGTTGACTAGATTACAATTTGATTTAACCAACTGAAATTTGATGTCAACATTAGTCATGCTCTTAAATTTTTTATAATTCACTTTCTAGAAAAATAATGTCTATCTTTTATCTTTGTTTAACACAATATTAGTATTTCCATATATAATGCAAGAATTAAATATATATCTCTACTATTACCATATTTACCATATTATTTATATGTTAATCATATTAGGATAGTAGAGTTTGCGGGTGTACCGTCCCCTTTAGCCAAAAAAAAAATAAATAAAAAAAAATAATTTTTTTTAGGATAGTCAGCATCTATATATTGACCATATATAATTACCACTTCAGGGGATTTGTGATGAATACGTGGTATTCTTGATGTGATTATTGATTTATGGTTAACTTGAGCATTACTGGGGAGAACATGCCTCTTAAAGTTGGGTTTTTATAGAGAGACTGTTGCCTCTTGAAAACATGTGGATTTATATATTCACTATTTTTTTTGCTAAATATTATTCAGGCCCTATCATAAGTTAACCTCATTTGTGCTATATATCTACACTGTCGTTTAGCTTCTTGGTGGTTTAGCCAAAGTAAATATTTATTCCGTGCTCCTACATTTGTTTTCCTGTTGTTCCAGTTAATTATGTATTGCGAACTGTTTTTCATCATGTTTGTTATGAACAAAATGCGTTTTTTGTGGATTCGTGCATATTATATCGGTTAGTTGGCTTCATAGTCTTGGCAGAACTTAGTACTTTGAAGCCTTTGTAGCGAAAAAAGATTTCTTGTCAAGTAGGAGCTAGTATATATGCTTTTGCCACATTTACAAGGTGTATAATTAGCCGTAAAATATATTACTACACAGGTTTCCAGTGAAATGCTTTTTGCACTTAAAGTCTTCAAAACTCATTAGGATAGGAAGCTAAGACTGTAAGACTTCAATGTGAAGAAATAAGTGAGAATTCAGTTATATAACATGTATGTATACATATCTTTTGCTCATAATACAAATATCCTCTGAGAGTTGAAATGTATAGCATTGAAACAATTTCGTAAATTAGATTTATCCTCTTTAAGTTGAATGATATTTTACAAAACCTATGAAAACAAATTATGGTATATTTGGCAGTCTGTATTTGGTAAATAATTAACATCATAGTATAAATGTGCTGATTTATGAGAAATATTCTAAAAGATTATAAAAATTGACAGAGAAGTTTTATATGTTTACATGAATATATTTTTACATATTTATTTTTCTTCAATTAGTTTAAAGAATTCGATTACTATGTTTCAAACTGTGCTGTTATAACTAGTTCATGTTATGCCTATCTGTTATTATTGTCAGCCAATTAACCCACCTCTACCCTATATTGGAAGCTACTAATAAAGTGAGTATGTTCTTAAAGTATATCATTGATTAATATATGTTATTACTTAATATTTATTATTGTTTGTGTTTTTGATTGTCCCTAACTAAAACATCACAATAACATACATGAACCGACCACCAAGATTAGGTAGTATCTGATATTCAGTTAGTTTCAACTAATTAGATCATCAACAATTACTTGAGCCGAGTGAGTGTGAAATCAGACATCTCATTTAAACCATAATTAAATCGGTTGACCAAGAGTTGACTGAGTTGGGCAAGTCAGACTGGTTTGAGCGATTTTTGACCGATGTGAGTGATTTGTGAATTGTGACCGATTTTCCAGCGAGTTATATGATAACCGAGTATTTAAACGAGGTAGGTAAACCGGCCCTGTGGTGGACCGAGTAACACCGAGTACCCGGCTGGGTCAACCGAGTTTTGCAACACTGCATACAACAGTTTTTACTGATGTTTGCTGCTTGATACTTGCTTATGAACATGTTAGTGACTCAAAATTGATTTTATCTGTAACTAAAGGCTCATGCTACTTGGGTGTGTATGATAACTTAGATATGTTTACTTCTGCTCACACTTAGGAAATTAAATGATGATTTTGAAAATGTTATGAAGGTATTTGCTAGAACAGTGATTTGCCGAGATTTGGATGTGGCTACCCGTGTTGCACGCACTGACGGTTTGGACTGCATTACTGTTGAAGGTCATCTTGTGTTATTTTTATCATTTTTTTGTTGCTTTTTACCTACCTTTATTTCTGATAAGTTTATTCTTCATCTTCTACAGGTGATCAGGTCAGCAAAAAAGGTGGTATGACAGGTGGATTCTACGATAAAAGGCGTTCAAAACTAAAGTTTATGAACATCATTCGACAAAATGCCGTGTTAGTCAGTGAAAAGGAAAATGAACTCCAGGATGTCAGATCTGAACTTCAGGATATCCTTTATACGTCATGATATTTTCTTGACTCAAACTGGCTGTATTACTATTTTTTTCTTTCATATATGCTAAATATTAGAAATCCATTTGATCTTTATGATGGGTTCTATATATTTTGGACATGAGTAAACGACGTCCACATTCTATGTTTATTTTTTAGATTGTTTTTGTCTCAACTTGTGTTACTGGTTTGGACTTGACTTTACATACTTATAGACAAGGAAATCAATGAAATTGTTAATGAACAGCAGAGAGATGATGCTGAGCTGGCTCACGAGAGATCAGAACTGGAACAACTTAAGCAAGATGTTGCTAATGCTAACAAGCACAGACAGAACATCTCTAAAGCTCTTGAGAAGAAGGTTTTCGAGGCTCTTTATTGTTAGCAGCATGTTGAGTTATGTAAAAAATTCTGTTCTAATGAGTTATAATGAAATAAATAATTTGCAGGGAAAGTTGCTTGCAAATGTACAGACACAAATTGACCAGGTCAAATCTAATATTGCTATGAAAAGAGATGAGATGGGAACTGATCTTGTTGATCACTTAAGCCCAGAGGAAAAGGATCTCCTGTCACGTTTAAATCCTGAAATAGCAGATCTTAAAGAAAAGCTCGTAGTCTGCAGGGCAAACCGAGTAGAGGTTTGCTGATAAATGTTAATGGGATTCACCTTAATTTTAACTATTCAGTAGAGGTGGCAAGATGTGCGGTTGGGTGGGTTAGATGACGTGTCAAAATGGGTTTTGGATGAAATGGGTCATTTTATAAATTGTTAACTGCGTTGATTCAAAACTTTATTGTTATAGCAATTATTTTATTTTGAAATAATACGATTTAAAAAAGTCGTGTTCCTTTAAAAATGAAATTTAGGAGACTTTCATGTTTTAATCTCCTATTCGATCCAGTCTTCTTTTAGCTAAACTTATTTTGATGTAACCAATTTTACCTGTTTGAAACAAAACTGGGCCCAAATCAACCCATTTTAGATTTAATGGATCAAATTTGTAGTTTTTATATTTTAGAATGTCTAAAGTCATTATCTTTTACTTGGTAGACTGAAACAAGGAAAGCAGAGCTCGAGACCAATCTGTCAACAAATCTTGTTAGACGGAAACAAGAACTGGAGGCAGTAAAACAGTCTCCAGAAACGGATTCTTTAAATGCCGAACTCGAAGCAAAGAGACAAGAACTGCATGATGCTAAAATACTTGTTGAAGAAGTGAAAAAGCAGCTCAAAAGTAGGGAGTTTTTAGATTCTCTTCATCAAGTTAGTATCACTGATCAACTCTTTGACTAACATGTACACCTTTTCTTCCTCTCACCAGGAGTGTTAGAAAGCATAGAAGATAGAAACAAAGAACTAAAGAAAATCACAAAAAAGAAGAGTGAGATAAAGGTAGTTTTTGCTTTTTTAAGACGATTGCAGTTACATCTGAGTTCTGACTGTGATTTCACTGCTGATAGATAAAGATTTTCTGTAAGTGCAGGCTCGTTTGGAGGAGTATGAAAAGGCCCGCCATAATGAAGATAAACGAGCGGAACAACTTATTAGTAGAAAAAATATTTTACTTGCAAAGCAAGAGGAGTACTCCAAGAAAATCAGAGAATTGGGCCCACTATCATCAGATGCTTTTGAAATGTAATTGTAGTCTCTTGACCACCATCATTTCTGACGTAACAGGAATTTCTTTGTTATTAAATTAAAGGTGGCAAAATGGGTGGGTTTGGCAGGGTGGGTAATTGGTCAAAAAGGGCGATTTCTGTATGTGGTCGGATTGGGCTGGTCCAAACAATATGTGTTTACTTTCTTTTAACTTTCTTTATGAATAATATAGTCTGTTAAATATGATACTTTATTTTAGTGATAATAATCTAAATGATCTATAAAATGATTTAGGAGAGTGTGTGCTTAGACTTGACACCTGTTATTTTATCTTAAGATATATATCATAACCCGGATCTAGCCATTGAATTGTCTGATGGTCTCTAAGTGTTTATTTTAGCCGTCGTGCTTTCATGAATTCTTCATATTTTGTATGCCTTCCTTGTTAACAGTCTCAAAATGCAGGCACAAGCGGAAGCACATAAAGGAGCTATATAAAATGTTACACAAGTGCAACGAGCAGTTAAAACAGTTTAGTCATGTAAACAAGAAAGCTCTTGATCAATATGCCAACTTCACAGACCAAAGAGAAGAACTTCAGAACCGACAACATGAACTTGATGCTGGTGATGAGGTAATTACCTCGCTTGGTCATATATGCTCTCTCTCTCTCTCTCACACACACACACACAGACTTTAAGTAGCCAGCGAAAGTGGCAAAATGGGTGTTTCGGACGGGTTGATACACGGGTCAAAATCAGTAAGAATCCTAATTTCCGAATCAAAAGGATTTAGGAGTTCATATGCACTAAAAAATTCTTTGGTCAACTTATAACCCATTTGACCGATTGGACTGTTTTCTCATATAATTTTTGTAATTTTATCCATTTGACCCAGTGGATATAAAAGTAAATATCATAATCCAGACCAACCCGTCATAAGTTGATGGGTTAAAACTCTCCGTCATAGTAGTCGGTGTTGTATTCCAAGGTAACAATGTGATATGATTCATCTTCTATACCAGAAAATCAAAGAACTTGTTTCAGTACTGGATCAACGTAAAGACGAATCCATAGAGCGTACTTTTAAAGGTGTGGCTAAACATTTTCGAGAAGTATTTTCGGAACTTGTTCAAGGTGGTCATGGATTTTTGATCATGATGAAAAAGAAGGTTTGTTTTTATCCGTTTCTGTTGTGCATTATTATACTTTTTTGTGACACTTTAGTTTTTGAATATTGCTTCTGGCTTCCTATAAAACAGGATGGTGATCCTGCTGATAATGATTATGATGAGGATGCGCCTCGGGTTGATTCAGAAGGACGTATTGAAAAATACATTGGTGTAAAAGTGAAGGCATGTTTTCCTTAAAACTCTCTCTAAATTAACAATTTTTTTTGTCTTGATTATATTGCCCTTGCTGTGATTGGTGGGCTGCAAGGGGGTTTGATTCAACTGAAAATAATGGATTTAATTAGATTGGAATTACAGTTCCTGCTCTACCAGATTCCATATCCTGCTTGGTTTCATTTTCTGATGGAATTGAATTTTGTTAGATTTTACTGTACTTTACTCCAATTTGGATTTGTTTGATACTGTCTGGAATTTTCAAATCCTTCCACTAAAATTCTATTTGAATTCATTAATTGATAAAAATAATTGTATTTTAATACAATTTTAGTTCCATATATATTTGTTTTTCACTATTTATTGTCATAGTAAATGGATGATTACCCTTTCAATACTCTTTAGGGTAGTAGTTAACAAAAAGCTTCGTTTTATAAAAGCTACATAGCCACTAGACGCTTGTATTTGGCTTTTAAACTCCTAAGGTGGTTTTGCTCTATTTACTTGTAATTAACCACATTAAATTGGGTTTTCAACCGCAAGTCACTGGACAACAAATAGTTGGGTATTAAAAAACGTTTATTTTTTCTCTAAATTTAACTGCAGTATTATTTGTTTTAAAATCAATGTTTATTAAGCAATGATGAACTGTTATTATTAATATTATTATTGTAATATTTATTTTGTTAATTTATTAAACTATCTTGGTTTGCATGTATTGGATTCTTTTGCATATAACTGATTCTCGTGTGTTTAATATGCCAGGTATCTTTCACAGGGCAAGGGGAGACACAGTCCATGAAGCAGTTGTCTGGGGGTCAGAAAACTGTGGTTGCATTGGCACTTATATTTGCTATACAGAGATGTGATCCTGCTCCATTTTACCTCTTTGATGAGATAGATGCTGCACTCGACCCTCAGTACCGAACAGCAGTTGGAAGTATCCTCTCTTGTATTTGAATTATTATCGATATCGTAAAATTTAGCTAGTATGTATGGAAACAATAGGTGGGTCAAAACGTGTTAGTCAAAATGGATAGTTATTTAGTATGGTTTGAAACTGTCTGGGTGGGATTGGTTGATGCACTAACACTTCTTTTTTTACCATTTTCTAAGTTGCTAATGTGTTAAATGTAATTAAAAAACTATTATAACGTTAACAATCTTTTTTTTAAATAAAACAATGTAGAGGGTTATAAACCTTTTAATACATTTCTGATGACTTTCAACCTGTTTGACCCATTTGACCCTTCCTTTTAGTCAGATCTTCTTGCTTAGTCCATTTGGTCCGTCGCTTAGTCCATTTGGCTTAAAAATAACTCAAAGTGACCTAGAGGTATGTAAATAAGTCAAAGTTCTACCTCTATTAGCTAGTGAAGCATATTATTAACCTCAGGTAGCATGGTTTGCCTATTTGTTGAATCATTGGCATTCTTGACAACTTGTTTCTAGATATGGTCCGTCGTTTGGCAGATATGGCAAGTACACAGTTCATTACAACAACATTCCGACCTGAACTTGTGAAAGTTGCTGACAAGATATATGGTGTGACACACAAAAACCGTGTTAGTCATGTAAATGTTGTCACCATGGATGAAGCAATTGATTTCATCGAGCATGACCAATCCCATAATGCTGAATGAGGTGCAAATGGTAAGCCTAATTCAACTCATATATCTCGCATGATACTTCATTTATGTGCTACATTCAAGTTTTGTTTCATTATATAAGGTCATAATCATGTCAACTCTAATATATTCCAGTGGTGGAAAAGTGGGTGGGGATGGATTATAGGTTAAAACTGGTAATTTCATAGTACGGACCGTACGGTTAAAGGTTAACTGGAAACCATTTATGTCCATATTTCTGTGTAAGTGTGGCAAATATGATTACAAAGAGTTCAATTATACTAATAATATCTACTCTTTCTTAAATAAATTGATTTAGAAAGTTTTTTGTCATCTAGTTGGGCTACCTATTCACATTTAAAAGGGTTGAAATTGCCGCCTCTAACAAATATAGATAGGATACCGTCGGCCTGTGCCTGTGTGTTTCTGGTTCTATAAGTTTTACTCTTTATCAGTCGAGCCAAAATCTTTATCTAATAACTAATAACTAATATTGAAGAGATGTCTTACTCGTGTTTGTGGTTTGCCCGAATATCCAAATATTCCACCATCTATATTCTTTCTTGGAAAATATGAAGGTATTCTGAAATTGTGATTTCTCTGTTATGGTCTGATGTGTTTTCACTTGGGTGTAGAGGGGCTAAATGGATGAGTAGGGTAACCTGGTCAAAAGAGGTAGGTCTTGTAAGGGGCCATAATGGGTAGATCGGGTCGACCTGGAACATATTTTTTCCAAATTTAGAATGTTTTTACCAATAATGTGTCCATTATGATCACTAAGTTAAATTGTTTTTCAAGGTACACTTCGGTACACTTCGGGTGACCTTCGACTTATTCAACTTGTTTTTTTCCCACTTAATTTATAATCATCGACCCATTTTGTAAGCAAATGGGTCGAATTAGCCTCTAACAAGGGTGCATCTACCTTTTGACAATTTCCGGTTTCATCTGCCTTGGGTGCACTTTTGGTGTTGAATGTATCTAAAGTTGTTTATGACAAATTCAGAGGGATAATGGAATAATGATATGTACATTTTCTATTACTAAAGAAAAAGAAATGAAATATTACATTGTGAAGTTAGAAATAAATGCTAAAATAGAAAATAAACTTGAGTTTTTTGAAAGAGGAAAATGGAGAACGCACAAGTAAGTTTTCTAAATGTTTTATGCTTTACTAAATGCCCTCTGAAGTAAATGATGAACTCTATGTATTAGTGTGAATTTAAAATATCATAAAATGAGTTAATACTCTTCTTTTTGTTTTTCTTTTCGTGTACATGCATACATACAAACACATTCATGAGAAGGCTTCTTGCTCCCAAGCTAATTTACGTGTTTTGGTGCAGTTAAGCAGTATGGGCTATAGGATTTATGCTGATTGAGGAATGATTTATCTTTAATCCGTAGATTGTATATAAAGCTGATATGCATCTTGAGCTGTAACCGACGTTTGTCTCTTTAGCATTCTGGTGACTGTAAAATTGATTACCATTGGTGTCTTTTTTAACTATTTTCACATCTATGTTTTTGTGATTAGTATTTAGACCAAAACAATCCTTGTTCAAAGTCCACTTTTCGTTTTTACTTTTGAGTATTTTTTAAGACTCAGTGATGTGTTGAAGCTTGAAGGTGTTTAGTAGGCATGAAGACGTATTCTTATAGATCTGTGGTGTTAGGCCGATAATTATGCGTTAATGGTTGTTTCAGTCCCTTTAAACCCGAACATACCAAAATATGGTCAAAAATATCTTGGTATGTACGAAAAGGTTATATCATAGGGAGCAACTTCAACAATATTTACAAAATGCGCTACGGTGCTTAATGAATGCAAACTTGGTATTCATAGATTCATTGAAATATATATTCTCATCTATCCATATCTATATATTAAAGAAACTATCAATCTTCTAAATATATAACAAGTACTAATGATGTTATAATCTTACAATATAGAACTTTTTTAATATACTACTTTTTTGTTTTTTTCAAACGTTTAGATATAAATATCTACATACATTTTGGAACTTTATAACTAAAATTTAAAATTATCCATAACACGGTTTTGGGTGGTGTTATGGCCACACCTCCACATCATAATATCAAAATGTGGGACCTATCAGTTTTACTATTTTTCATTTTTTTCTTATTACTATAAAATAAAAATACATTAATATAACTAGAAAAAAATAACTTAAAATAAAAAACAATTAACTTAATAACTTAATAAAAAAAAAGCAATTAGCTATATATTTAGCTATATAAAAAAAGCAATTAGCAATATATTAATAAAAAAAAAGCAATTAATATTACAAAAAAAAAAATCCAAAAAGTTACATTTTTTTCTCACTCTTTCTTCCCCACCCACCTATAACTACTCTTAGATCCATTTTCTTTTTTTCTTGTTTTCTTCTAAAACTTCGTTAACATCAAATAATTTCTACAATTATTTTTATGAAAATAAGGTATATATATATATATATATATATATATATATATATATATATATATATATATATATATATATATATATATATATATAGAGAGAGAGAGAGAGAGAGAGAGAGAGAGAGAGAGAGAGAGAGAGAGATGAAAAAATAATAAAAAATGGATAACACCGCGTTACCACCGTGATATCGCCGCCATAACACCGACCCCCCGGCATAACGACGTTATGGGGGGTCAAAACGCCGTGAAAATAGCAATCGTCGGGAGCGCTCTAATGTTGGTGTGGAGCTTCTTCTTTTGGTTTTCTTTTTTCTTTCTTTTCTATTAGTTCCTTAAGGTGTGTTTGTGTAAGCTTATCAAATTCGTTTAAGCTTTATGATTTATAAGTAGATTATAGCTTATAATATATAAGGTAATAAATTTTTTACAAATATTTTGTTTAGCTTATTACCTTATCATGTAAAATAAGGGGGGAATTCACATAAACTCATAAGCAACAAATTCTGAGTTTATGAAAAACCTCTTACATAAACTCATAAGCCTAAGCTAATAAATTCAAACAAACACTAAAAATAGAGTTATCTTTGTTTTATAAGCTAATAAGCTAATAAACTCCTTACATAAGCTAAATTAAACACCCCTTAATTTATATAAAAATCATAAAATCACCTAAGTTTTCCAATACCAACATATAAATGGGGTTATCTTTTTAAAACTTTGGAAAATTTATATTATAAATTTAATATTTAATCACATGTTCAAGATGTGTTCTTTGATTAACATGTTTTTCAAATGATAATGATTTCTTTAAATTTTCTCAAACATAAAATCTTTATTATACAAATTCAGTTCATGTTTGATTTTTTAAACAAAGACACTTATTTACCAAATGAATTTATTTATGAAAATCGTGATTTAGGTGAAAAATCCAATTAAGTGTATCAAAATGTTTTCATGTTTTCGCAATAAGGATTATGTAAAAATCTCTTATTCTCCCCCTCAAAATATGAAATAATTGAAGTAAGCTCCCCTCAATCCTCCTCTTTGAACATACTTCTTCATGAATGCAAACACCGTGTAAACTTCCCTTAAATGGTATTCGGCTCCTTGTTTACAAACCTCATCGAATGAATAACTGTCATAATAATAAATCAGTTTCCATGAAACTTCTAAAATAAACACTTGGTTTATAATTTAATGGCTATGTAAATTAAAAGTGAAGGTAATTAATAACCATACGTCATGATCGAGCCCGTTATTAAGCCCAAATATGACGTTGAGGGTATTTCATCATTGACTGGTTAGTGTATTTATAATTACTATAAATAGAATCCTTTGTAACTAATTTGTGTTAATTCTATAATAATAATAATAATAATAATAATAATTATAATAATAATAATAATAATAAATTTTTAAAATGATCAATTAATACATATAATTTTCTATGGACAAAAGGTCACAATTTTGATCATTCATCTCATTTCACAAATCGTTAATCGTTAAGCAACAATGTTATATGATGTATAACCTATATGAACCCAGAAAAATTTTAAATTTTGCGACTTTTATATTGAACGTGAATTTTAAAACGAGATACGTTATATGATGTATATTTAATAGAAAAATAAAAACTACCTAGATTTTTTATATTGAACGTGAATTTTATAAAACGTGAATTTTATAAAACTACCTAGATTTTATAAAACAACCTAGATTTTTTACACCATGATCAAAACTACCCGGGTTTTGGAACCAAGTTCAAAACTACCCCGTTCGCACCTACTAGGTGCGAACCCTGTGAAGACCTTATAATTAGCACATGGGTCGCACCTGCTACGTGCGGCCCCTGTGAAATATTAAAAAAAAAACGTTTAGAGTGGTCGCACGTAGCAGGTGCGACCCATGTGAAGGGAAATTCCATGCAACTTACGTTGAAAATTCTGCCTAAATATACCATACACAATACTTACACAATCTAACACATACACAAAAATACAACACAACTTAAAACACACATTTCTACACTCTCATTACAACATAAACTCAAACACAATCAACCAAAAATTTCGATGGAAAATTCACGACTTGCACAACTTCGCGAACAACTAGTTAGACCGGATGAGGAAAGAAATAGAGTGCAAAATGAAATTAACGAGATTACTGGAAACGCTGTTGAAGTTGATGATTCAAACCGCGCAATTTTAGCCGATAGTGCAAGAACATTATATCTTCATGGGGATAGAGGCAAAAGAGACGAAGATCAATACTGTTTGATTTCATTTTTACCAAGAAGTTTCAAATGCGAAAGAAACTTTTGGGGAGTTTTGCTTGGTTTGATGCAAAACAATGAATTGTGGGTTATGGTGAGTTTAATAACATTTGTGATTATTTAAAAATATATAATAATTTAACTAACAATTTTTTTTTAACGCAACATGTTGATGGGTGGATAAGAAGGTCGCTAATGGTTCATAAACGTGTTTTTCAAATTGAACCGAGTAGTAATTTGCGTAAGTTTGCCGTTATGCCTACCATATTTAACCGTATGTTCGCGGAGGCAAATATGCACAAACTTGTAAAACTGTGTAATGGGACAAAACCTCGATATCCTGCCTGGTGGGAGGTCGATGACGTACTTATCCCCATATGTTGTCCGAATAACCATTGGTTTTTGTTGCAGTTTAACATTTATACATTAGAATTTACCATTTTCGATAGGGATTATTCAAGTATTCCGGATGAATTTCTTGATGAGGTCAAGACAAAATACGAACTTGGTATATTGGGCTTTTTGCATTTGATTACCTTTTTTGGTAGGGGGAGACAATCAATTGGCCTATCCATTCACAAACGTTGCACAAGTCTCACAATACCCGGGTAGTAACGATAACTCGGCATTATATCTTTGTATGTTTATAGATAGGCTCCTAAAATTTGCGGCCGAAGATTACATACGAAGTGATGTATCCGAGGAGATCGTGCAAGGTTTCAGCCAATTTATGGCTAATTGTTTTTATAGTAAACGTACGGCATAGTTATTTGTTGTTTTTATATTCTTGTATGTTTTATTTTTATGTTGAATAAATTTTAACGTTATCTTTTGTAATATTTTGTTTATCTTTTAATACTATATTTTCGTAATTAATTAAATAACAATTCATAATAATAAATCCAAAAAAAAATTAAGTTGTGGTAAAAAAGTTGATAATTATGTGTTTTTAAAAAAAAAGTTAAGGCTTTTGGACAATTAATAACAATTCATAATAATAAATTCAAAAAAGAAAAAATTGAACATAATACTACTTAAAGTATGTGTTTTAAAAAAAAAAAATTAAGTTGTAGTAAAAAAGTTGATAATTATGTGTTTTTTTAAAAAACGTTAAGGCTTTTAAATTGTTAAATAGAGTATTAGTGTTGGTGTAGTGGTAGAGTGGTGTTGGTGATAGTCTTTGGTGGAAATATAAGTCATTTGTTCGAGTCTTATAAGTGTGTTTTTGACACTCATCAATTATTCTAACCCCCAACTACCAGCATTAAAACTCCATTCACATGGGTCGCCCCTGGTAGGTGCGAACCCTGAACGGTAACCCCCAACCATAATATTTAAACCTAATATTTAAACCGGTCAACAACCTTCACAGGGATCGCACCTGGTACATGCGATCCCTCAACATCTTGAATTAAAATCTGTCTCGGAGTCAGAGCAAGTCAACCACATTAAATAAACCTTCACAGGGATCGCACGTAGCAGGTGCGATCCCTCAACATACATTCGTAATAGTCAGCAACTACCACGTTTTTAATTCCAACCCCCACCCAACTTCTTTTATTCGATCACCATCTATATAAAACCCTAATACCATGCACGTAAAAAACACACACAATACACAAACCCCAAAACAAACACACATTCTCCTACAAATACAATCGTTATAAAATTATTATTTCCCGTTATCATGGCTAGAAACCTAAACCCCGGTCCAACTGATTCATCATTGTTACACTCAAACCATGAACATCGGGCTACATTCTTGTTTAATGGTTCATTAGACTCCACCAATTCTTTTACCGTTAGGCGTATGGATGAAAAGTTTTGGATTGCTGTTCATAAAACATACATACATGAACGCGTCCGACACTATATTGGTGTTGCTGGGTTTGGAGGCTTTTTTTCTGTTGGAAACCGCCGATTAGATAACAGTTTGGTAACGGCATTGGTGGAAAGGTGGCGGCCCGAAACCCACACATTTCACTTCCCACGTATCGGGGAAGCAACCGTGACCCTCCAGGATGTTCAAATTTTGTGGGGTTTTAGGGTTAACGGAAATGTTGTTATCGGTGTAGATTTGAAACTCTCCAATGACCAATGGAGAAATCAGTGTGAAATGTACTTGGGCTTTTTGCCTTCGTCAACTGACGTTCAAAAATGGTAGATTAAAATGTCATGTTTACTCAAAGTGATTCGGTTACTTTAAACTCTTCGACAGATCCAGGTAATTTCACAAGATAAGATTCCCATTCGAAAGCTTTCAAAACAATTGCCATCTTCCAAGCGAAATCATGAAAAATTTCAACAATATCACCAAGTTCCCGAGATTTGTAAGTTTCTAATATCGGAGGAATTGGTCTAATACATTCGGCGCCAACTTGTTCCACATCCGGCTTGTGACTAAAATTTGGATACACGTTGTAATCAACGATGTATGACCGAGTATAAACGAAAACAATTCGACCACAACGCCAAAATATGTTATCAAACTTATCTTTCTTCGAAACTTCGACAATATTTCCAATCTCGTAAATCATTATTTTATAAATGGTTTTGATAAAAGTGTTTGAGTTTGTGTGTTAAGTTGTGTATGTTGGTGTGATTTAAGTGTGTTGTGTTTTTGTGTAAGTGTTATTTGTGTAAGTATATTGTGTTGTGGGTATATATAGGCAAATTTTCTACGTAACCTGCATGGCAATTCTCTTCACAGGGTCGCACCTGCTACGTGCGACCCCTCTAAACGTTTTTTTTTAAATCTTTCACGTGGGTCGCACGTAGCAGGTGCGACCCTTGTGCTAAATTTGTGGCATTCACAGGGTTCACACCTAGTAGGTGCGAACGGGGTAGTTTTGAAGTTTGTTCCAAAACACAGGTAGTTTTGATCATGGTTTCGAAAAACGATGTAGTTTTATAAATTTTTCCTCTCTGTATTAGTGTGAATTTAAAATATCATAAAATGTGTTGATACTCTTCTTTTTGTTTTTCTTTTCGTGTACATGCATACATACAAACACATTCATGAGATGGCTTCTTGCTCCCAAGCTAATTTACGTGTTTTGGTGCAGTTAAGCAGTATGGGCTATAGGATTTATGCTGATTGAGGAATGCCTTATCTTTAATCCGTAGATTGTATATAAAGCTGATATGCATCTTGAGCTGTAACCGACGTTTGTCTCTTTAGCATTCTGGTGACTGTAAAATTGATTACTGTGACAAACGTCCAATTTCGGGTGCATTTTAGGCTCTACGTCTCTTTTATTGCCTACCGTGTCCTTAACTGTCCAATTATCGGAAACGCGCTAGTGTCGGAATCACAACCGAAATCAAATTATAAAAGTTCTAATGCCAAGAAAACACCTAATAAACTTTACTAAGTTCATAATGTAACATAATTAAGAACTTTTAGTTAACGAAAAGGTCCAACAAAACAATAATGCAAAAATAGCAAAAACAGCAAAAATCAAAAATTCTTTACAAAATAGGTCCAGGACGACGCACAGAGGCCTTGTGCGCTGTCCTGGCAGGACCAGTTTCGCAATTTATTTGAAAACTTTCATGCCTCGATTTTTACAACAATTACACCAATCAATCTCGGGTATTAGGCCATCATTACTGATTTTTCACTGCCCCAACCCCCTCATTACTACTTTTCCATCTTTTCTTTATTTTCCTTTCATTTTATTCATTTCATAAAACAAAACACACACACACACCATCAAAACTCTCTCTAAGAATTCCTCCAAAACAGAAGATTTCCAGCCCCTAAAACTCTTGTAGAAATCTCTCTTTTATCACTCCGGTAGAAATCTCTCTTTTATCACTTATTACTGTTTTGAACTCTTGCATGTAAGCGCTAAGACTTTAAATCAAGTTTTTACAAAGATTTATGACTTTTTATGGTCAAAAACGATTTTTAACCCAAACAACCTTTAGATCGATGTTTTTAGGGATGAAAATGCTCTAGAAACTGTTAAAATAACATTTTATTAAGTTTGGACAATTTGCATGTCGAAAACTCGAGGCTAAAATGAACATTTTGCAAGAAAAACTCGAAAAACATGGGCTGTGCGCCGTCCTAAGAGGCCAGGACGACGTAGCGGGACACAAATCCTGTATGTGCTTCGTCCCAGCGCTCACAACGGCGCACAGACCCGCCAGAATTCCCGAAAACTCGATTTTTGAACGTTTTGAACTCGTTTGACCCGCTGACTTTTTTGTTACTTTCATTTTTGGGACTGAGTTTGACTAAATTAATGTATTGGTGACTTGTAATGGACCTCTTGGACTTAAATGAACTCGTGTATATATAATATCGTGTTATAGGTAATTGTGAACGGAAATGGAGATTGGATTTTTGGATATGAAATTTGGGCGCGGAAGCGCTGCCCAAATTTCATTAGAGAAATTCAAACCATTTCAGCGACCAAGAATTACTTGCAACATAATAATAATAATCGTTAAAATTGGACTTTTGGACAAAAACGTAACATAAACCGTTTTGGACTATTTTGGACAATATTTAACCTTGACACTTAAAGTTTAAATTAAATTTTATCTATTATATTAGAATATAATAACATAATAAGACCATAATCAATTGAACCATCTTGGTATTATTAGGCAACCCGCGATTCCCGGCTTCCGCTCCGACCGAATTCCGAGTTCCTTGTCTTCGCAATCCGTGAGTTACACCCCTCTCTACTCTTTCTTTTAAGTACTCTTTTTGGGGGAAACATGAGATCAAAAACATTTTGTGAACCATAACTTTGATGTGAAACTATTTTACGCGCTTAAACTTACGTACCATGTTTTATGATCCGATTGACTTGAAACTTTGATGAGACTTTGCTACCATTATGAACTTGTACAACTATTGTGAAACTATTTTGGAAACCTTTACTAAACTTTACTAATGTACGAACTTTTGGAACCTTTGAGAACTATGGAACTATTTTGGAAACCTTGCGAGACTAATATGCGTAGACGATATCATCTATTCTGATTGGTTTACTTTAGACTAATTAGGTTTGCCTCTTTGGATATTTGATTAGACAATGATAGTTTGATTGTATTTGGAGCAAATCCTAGGTGAGGATATAAACGCCGTAATTACAAACGACCAATTTTTAGAAAAAGAGGACAAAGTGCCCCGCTGCTTTTTAGAAACTATTCCCTACACACTATTAACAATAGCCGTTAGTAAATATGGGTATCGATACTTAGGAGAGGTCACTCCTTACTTATGGGTAGCAACCTGAGTACATATCAGATTGTTCAGGTAAGGTTAGAGAAGTTGCTGATGGTTTAGCAACCAATGTAGTTGCTGCTCTTTGTCTAGCAACTAATTCAGCTATTATCTTCTTCCTTTCCTCTTCTGCTTTCTCCTTTTCTTGTCTATGTTTTTCTTCCTTGATCTTAAGCAGCTGTGATGCTATAGTGTCTTCATCGGCCATGACAGTTGTTCTTGTCATCTCTTGTTGGATTAAGACATTTGCAGCTTCTTGTTGATCAATGGTAGGAACATGAGCTTCAGTTTTTGTGGTTGAAAGTATTGTAGCTTCATAATGTATTGCTTGTAAAGGATTTGAAGCTTGATAAAATGTGGGAGGAGTGGTTGTGAACAAGTATGATTGTTCCGCATCATCTGCAACTGGACTGGTAATCATAGGGTCCGTAGCAACTGTGTCCGTAGTAAATATGTCCGTAGCAACTGGACTAGTAACCATAGGATCAGTAGCAACTGGATCCGCAGCAATTGAGTCCGCAGCAACCATCTCATCATCCGCATTAACTTGGTCAGCAGCAAGTGAGTCAGTAGCAAATTCAGGATTGATTTCAGCTTCAACTTCCATTTGTTCTACTGTTTCTTCGACCATTTGCTTCACTTCTTTCTGCTCCCCCTCAACCAATTGTTCATCTATTGCCATTTTCTCCCCTTCTTCATCTACCATCATATCTTCTGTTTCTAACTCTATCTCCCCCTCAAGTGCACTAGCAATCTCCATATCTTCATCATGTTTTGAGGTGGCAGTGATCACAGTATCTGCACTTCCCTTATCTTCACCTTTGCTCTCTTCAGATGAGAACAAAACAATATGTTCTTTCTCCCCCTTGTTATCATCTGCAGGAGAGTCATCTGAAGATGAGGAGCTGGAAGGTCTTGGTGTGTTTACAGCACCTCGTGTGGTGATTCTTTTGGGCAGTAACTGGGCTGATAATAGAGCTTGTTGTGCCAGTACCTGTTGCACCAAAGATGTTAGAGTAGACAACACTTCACCCTGTTTCTCCACCTTCACCATTAGAGATCGGTACAAATCCATCAATTCCAAAAACTGACCACCACTACCCTCACCCCTTTCCTGTTGAGTACCAACAGGCGGTTGATCATAGGGAATAGAGAAACTCTCCTGCCTAGCAGAAACATGTAACTCTCCCATGGTCTCTTGGCGCCAGGGACCACCTTCCAAAGATGAGAACAAGTCCTCAGCAGTGGATGGTGTTGCCGTAGTTTGGGTATTAGTTATGTTGATACTGTCCTGAGCTTCACTATGAAAAGTGAAAGCTGCAGTATTATCAGCCCTCCCTACATGGTCTCCTCCCTCCTTATGGACCAACTCAGTGAACAAGGGGGTATGTTCAATATTTTCCCGTAAATTTTGTGTCATTCCTGAAGATGTTTCAGGTAATGATTTTGAAGTGTGAGAATGGGGGATGGTTTTAGAAACAAGAGGCTGAGTAACCCTCTTGATTCTTTTGAAAGCAGCCTTTGATGGTTTGTGAGGTGATGAAACAATGGGTTTAGTTACTTTAGAAGTAGTAACTGGTGTAGTAGCAACTAGAGTAAAACTCACAGTAGCAACTGGAGGAACATTAGCAGTAGGAACTGCCGTAGTAACCTCAGGGATTACACCTTCAGTACCTGCTTCAGATATGGCACTAGTGCCCACAGATATTGCAGTAGTACTGATGGTGGCAGCTGGGGGTTGGGACAGAGGTGAAGTCACTTGTCCTTCAGCTGGAGGAATGGTGATCACCAACATTGTAGAGAACAATGGTGTCACATTGGATGAACCTTCCTTATTAACTTGCCTCATATTTGTAAAAACTTTCTTTGAATGAGCATGTGAGAAAAAACAGTTTTCTGATCTAGTAAGATCTTTAAGCTCACAGTTAAAAAGGTGTTGAAGAAAGCGAGGATACATTAAAAATTTATGTTTTGGGTTTAAAAGATTCCATCAAGAAATCAATTATTTGGTGGAAGTCAGCGTTTTCATCATTCTTCTCCAAGAAAGCTACCATGTTGTGTGTTTTGTGAATCTGTAGTTCTGCCATTGTTGTAATTTCAGGGAGGATTATGCGATTAATGAACAAGAAGGCAAACAGTTAGTCACAAAAGTAAGGAAAATTAAGATTTTTAAGTCTAACGGTAACTTTTTATGAAGATTTAGGGTTCTTTAGAAAAGGTAATTCTAAAACGGTTAAAAAGAACCCCTATTTATACTGAAATTTTGTAACAACTTGATGACTCCGATTAGACGCGGGTAATGATTTAAATGTAACGGTCCAATAAAAAATTGCCACGTGTCAGTAGTAGCTGTGCCTCGCACCTGAATTTTAAAAAATAGGTCCAATCGGAACTTGCCACGTGTAAAAGTTGGTTACAAGTTGTATTTTGACTTGTCAAATCACCATTAATTAGAGTATTCTTATTGCTTAAGAAACCTTTTAATATGGTAATTAGCAGTATTAACAAATAAGTCCGCAGTAAGTTGGTTAACTGTCCGTAGTAATGGTTCATAGGCCATATTAACTGGACTGTCCGTAGTAATGTGAGTTACTGGCAGTATTAATCCAGTGGTCCGTAGTAACACATTATTTGTCCGTATTAACCATTCCGTCCAAATAGATAGACTTAGGGCAGTAGTAGTTAAACCTTCCCTTAGTACTAATCTTTTGGCCGTACTAATCACACTTTGGTCAAGATTTTTCTTTACTATTAATGTTGCAGTAGTAACATAGTGCAATGCTAAAGAGTAAGGCACTTGATTCTTATCATAAGGTTACTACTGCTTCTCGAATGGACTTAAAAAAATAGAAATACTAAGAGAAAAAGGATATCATTATCAATCCATATTGATCATTCCAATACTTGTGATCAAGAATGTGAATCTTCCCACATCAAATGCTTTTGTGAGAAGGTCAGCAAGCTGATTGTCAGTATGGATTTTCTCAACATGGATCAACTTCTTTTCGTTGCAATCTATTATGAAGTGATAGCGTATCTCTATATGCTTTGTTTTGGAGTGTTTGACTGGATTGTTGATGATGCTAATGGTGCTTTGATTGTCAATATGGATTGGTGTGTTCATCAAGGAATAGCCATAGTCCATCATTTGATTTTGTATCCAAAGTACTTGAGCACAACAACTAGCAGCGGCAATGTACTCAGCTTCTGTGGAAGAGGTTGAAACCGTTGTTTGCTTCTTGCATTGCCATGACACCAGTCTTGAGCCAATAAATTGGCATCCTCCAGTCGTTGATTATTAGTCTAAGTTTTCAACACCATAGTCACTGTCAGTATAAGCAATTAAATCAAAAGGAGAGTCTTTAGGATGCCATAAGCCTAAGTTAGGCTTGCCCTTTAGGTAACGAAAGATTCTCTTGACTGCAATGAGGTGTGACATCTTGGGCCTTGTTTGATATCTTGCACATACACAAACTCCAAACATGATGTCTGGTCTTGAAGCTGTGAGATACATGAGAGATCCAATCATTGATCGATAGTTATGTATATCCACATCCTCCCCCTCAAGATCAGCCGTCAATTGTTTGTGAGTTTCAACCGGAGTCCTTGCAACTTTGGCATCCATGAGTCTAAATTTGGTTAGGATGTCCTTGACATACTTGGATTGGCTAATAAAGAGGCCATCCGTCTTTTGCTTAACTTGTAGACCCAAGAAAAAGGTAAGTTCTCCCATGGAACTCATTTGAAATTTGGTGTGCATGAGGTCTTCAAATTCCTTGCACAAAGAATCTTTGGTAGAGCCAAAGATGATGTCATCAACGTAGATTTGAACAAGAAGAATATCGGAGTGAGATTTCTTGAAGAATAGTGTCTTGTCAATTGTTCCTCGTTGAAAGTTGTTTTGAAGATGATAGTCTGAAAGAGTGTCATACCAAGCCCGTGGTGCTTGATGAAGCCCATAGAGAGCGTTGATCAATTTGTACACCTTGTGAGGATGTTGAGGGTCCTCAAAGCCAGGGGGCTGTTTGACATACACCTCATCTTCAATGACACCATATAGAAAAGCACTCTTGACGTCCATTTGATAAAATTTGAAACCCATGAAAGAGGCAAAGGCTAGAAATAATCGAATTGCTTCAATCCTAGCCACTGGAGAAAAAACCTCTTCATAGTCAATGCCTTCTTCTTGTGTATAGCCTTGTGCAACCAATCTTGCTTTATTCTTAACCACAATTCCACGTTCATCCTTCTTGTTTCGGAATATCCATCTTGTACCTATCACCTTCTTGCCATATGGGACTTCCACTAATACCCATACACCTTGATCTTGAATTGGAGTAGCTCAGCTTGACATGCCTCGATCCAATGTGGATCTAGTAATGCTTCTTGGATTTTCTTGGGTTCCATTTGAGAAAGGAAGCATGCAAATAGACATGTGTTGATAAGAGCTGTCGCAGGATCCTTTTTGGACTTGGTTTGACTTCTAGTAGCTATGGAGAAGTCAAGTGCACCAATTATTTGATCAGGTGGATGGTTCTTGGCAACACGGGAAGATGGGATCTTCTCAAGACGTAGCTCAACTCCCAAGTTTGTATCATTCATATCAGGCATTGTATTGCTTGGATAATAAGTAGTATATAGAGGAGTGGTAACTGAAGAAGGTATGTCCATAGTGTATGGTTCAAATTCAGTGACAATTTGTTCAACTCCATTTCATCCTCTTGAACTAAATCAGGAACACCAGTTGGGCGTGTAGTGTTAACCTTAGGAGTAGGTGTTTCATCTGCATGTACAAGGTTAAGGATCTTCTGTTTCATCTGGGGAAATGGGGTCAATGACATGAATGGGAGTCTCCATTGAAACAGGAAGATTGATGTATTCCATTACATCAAAGCGAGCAGTACCAGTGATAGGAGCCGCAACAACTGGCTCCATAGTAAGTGGATCAGTAGGAATAGATCTAGCCGCATTAACATGATCCGTATTAACTGAATTGGATTTAAACTCAAAGTTAGAGTTTAACGATTTGGTCAAGGCATCCAAATCAAAAACCCAATCTGGTCCATGTCCCTTCTTGGTGTACGTGTGTTCATTGAAGGTCACATTGGAGCTTTCGTCTATAATCTTCGATTGTAAACTCGATATGCCTTGCTTTGGGATAAGTAACCAACAAATGTGCCTTCATCAGCTTTGCTTTCAAACTTACCAAGATAGTCTTTGGAGTTTAAGACTGTGCATGGACATCCAAATGCGCGTAAGAAACCGATCAAAGGTTGTTTCTTGTGGAGGAGCTCATATGGAGTTTTGTTGTGAGACTTGACTAGGAGGACCCTATTCTGAACATAGCAGGCAGTGTTAACTGCTTCTGCCAGAAAAAGATGGGGAGATTGGAGTCAGCCAACATGCTTCTAGCTGCTTCAATCAATGTCCTATTTCTTCGTTCAGCAACTCCATTTTGTTGAGGAGTCCTAGCAGCACTGAATTGTCTCTCTATTCCTTTCATGTCACATAAGTCATTCATCACTTGGTTCTTGAATTCCGTGCCATTGTCACATCGAATCTTCTTGACTTTGAGATTGATTTGATGTTCAATCTTGGTGATAAAGGTAATGAGGAGCTGGCTTGTTTCATCCTTGGTACCAAGAAAGTACACCCATGTATATCTTGAGAAGTCATCAGTGATGACAAGGCAATATGACTTCTTTGCAATGCTCTTTACATTAGTGGGACCAAAGAGATCCATGTGAAGTAAATGTAAAGGTGTGGTGTTGGAGTTGATCTCCTTTGTCTTGTGAGAAGACTTGTGTTGCTTGCCTCTCAAGCATGCTAAGCAGTTGTCTTCCAGATTGAACTGCTTGTTTGGGAGACCTCTGACCAAACTAGATTTAACTAGTTTATTGATGTTCTTCAGGTACATGTGACACATTCTTCTACGCCATAGAGTGGATTCATCTAGAGTAGCTTTTGAGAGAAAGCATGCTTCAGGTGAATTGAGTTGAACCTTGGACATGTCAAGACAATAGACATTGTCTCTCCTTGGTGTTCCGAGTAAGATCATACTTTCATCTATGACATACCCAGGCTTCATTATAATGCATTATGTAGCAGTGAAGATTGGTGTGTGTTTCTCATCACAGACTTGAGAGACACTCAACAAGTTATATTGAAGCTGTTGCACATAGTACACGTCTTTGAAGTGTAGTGTACCATTGCTTATTATTCCTTTTCCAGAAATTCTTCCTCCTTTTGGATTGCCTCCAAACGCAACATATCCTCCGTTGAACTTTTCAAAGTACTGAAGACATGACATGTTGCCCGTCATGTGCCTGGAACAACCACTATCTACATGCCAACTGTTCTCACTTTCTTTTGTTGGCTGGACCTGCACATAAACAATAGAGATTAGTTTTTGGTGGGAACCCAAGCCAAAGTTGACTTGGGTTTGCCCATTTCATCAAAGTAACTCACCTTCCTTTGTACTAGTTTTGAAAAATCAATGGGGATAGGTGGTTGAGTTACTTGGACCTTTGGTTGCCACACTTGTTTGAAAGATTTAGCTTTTGAAACAATTTTAGTGTTAACAATGTTTGATTTAACAATAGGAACAGATACTGGTTTGACGTGCTTTTGTTTCTTAGTGTTAATGAGAGCCGTAGTAACAAAGTTACCTTTAGCAGTATTAACTCTAGCAGTATTAACACGGTTATTTTTCCTAGTATTAATACAGACAGTATTAATACTATTATGTTTTGCAGTATTAAGTTTTGCAGTAGAAACAAAGGTTTGTCTGGCAGTAGAAACTCTATTCTTATTGTTAGAAAATGTGTTACGTTTGTTTACACTATTTCTTCCTGAATTCATAGTAACTACATTTTGGTTTGATTTGTTACTAGGATTCATGGATTTATTTTTATGGGCAGCCCTTCCTGTGTAACCCACCCCATAATGTGGTTTTTGAATCACATGCAATTGATTTTGAGGATTATGATAACAAATTTTTGCATAATGAGTTGATTTACCTCAAATAAAACATCCCTTCCCTGATCTTTTAACAATCTGACCCTTTTGAGTTTTTACTTGGTTCATATTACGTTGGTTTCCTCTCTTACCTATATGTTTCCAAGTCTTTTCGTGTTCCTTAGGGACTATTTTGGGGTTTCTTTCAGTGGGTGTTTTGATCTTTTTAATGGGGTCAGGACGTGGCATACACACTAAACTTTGTGAAGATTGTTGAGTACACCCTTCTATTGTGATAAGGTGATTTTCTAAAGGAATGTCCTTATTTTTCACAATATTGAGCTTACTCTCTTCAACTAAGTCCTCAATTAGAACTTCATCATAGTTGATTGGATCAACATTGAATGATTCCTTTGGAGGTGTCTGTGAGATAGGAATTCTAGGTTCATCTAAAGTTGGTGGAATGTAGTTTTGGTTAAATGGAGGGGCAACTTCTTTGTAACCTAAACCAGCTTTTAACTTACCATGTATTTGTTGTTGGCATAGGTCATTTACTGATTTTGAAGCAAATTCTAATTTCCCTACATCTAACTCAACTTTATCATGTTCTTGTTTTAATCTTTTGATTTCATCCCTAGCCATCTTAAGCTTAAGTAGTAAGTCCTCTCTTTGCCATTCAACTAGACTAAGTTTCTCTTGATAACTTTGTTCATTGATTTTGTGTGACTTGATCTGATTTACTAAGCTATCAATTACCCTAGCTGCTGATCGTCTTTGTTCTTCTAAGATTTTGATTGAGTCACTCATTAATTGATTATGATTTTTGTATTTAACAATTATAGCTCTACACTCAGAAGTACATAATTTGGAATTTACCTCGGCCATAAGAGATGGAGTTTCTGGAGTTGGTGAGTCAATAGCCATTAGAGCATCATCTTGTGTTGCTCCTTGATCATCATCATTCCAGTCATACCCAAGAACGTTGTTGCCAATTTCGGTAATTGCAGCATCAGTATAAACTAGCTCCGCAGGAACTATATCCTCCGTAGGAACAATGTCCGCATCATCCATTACTACTGCTATGCATGCATGGTGAACAATAGTAATGTATTCTACGTAAACAGGGGTTTGTTATTCAGAAATTAGCGCCCTGTTTTGACTTGTTTCTTCAGCTAAGTCACTCCAATCATATCCAAATATGTCTTGCGACATGAGTGCACTCTGATTTGAGCCATGAGTGGATCGTGGATTGTTGGTTTTAGACTTATTTGGACATTCCCTAACAAAGTGACCTAATTCGTTACATTCATAGTACTTCACCTTGCTTTTGTCGAAAGTGATTCGTTCATTGTTTCTGGGATTGAATCTTCTTCATGTTCTGTTTACAAATCTTCGTGCTCGTAAAGCCAACATGGCAGATTGCCACTTTAGGTCAATTTCATCACAGTCATCCTGATGCATCTGTTTTACGTCTTCACCTGTGAGACTTGAGCATTTAGATATAAATGCGTCGAATGAAATCTCTTCACTGATTTCAGGTTTTGTTCCTCCAGAAGTTGTAGCAAGTGCAGTATTTGCATTGTTAATACTGTGGTTGCTATTTCTAGTCTTTTCTGCTTCCACTTCAGCCTCAAAGACTCTTAAGTCGTTGTAAAGATCATCTAATTCCAGTTCTTCCAAAGTGTCTCCTTGTCTGTAGGAAACGGTGTATATTATCCATTCCTTTCCTAAAGATCTTATGAACTTTCTGTTGAGATCATCCTTATCATACTTAATGCCTGCGCTGATCATCTCTCCGGTGAGCTTTTTATATCGATCAAACGTCTGAGTCATTCGTTCGCCATTCAGGGAATTGAAGTTTTCATACTCCTGTTTAAGGAGTGCTTTCTTGTTCTTCTTTGTATTTTTTTTCCGCTGAATACTTCTAATTGCAATCCCCAACGAATATCAGGGAATTGAAGTTTTCATACTCCTGTTTAACATCTTCTATCCTTATCTAAATACTTCTAATTGCAATCCCCAACGAATATCAATCGCAATTTGGAGAAAAGATTCAGGGGAACAAAGAATACAAAGAAGAACAAGAAAGCACTTCTTAAACAGGAGTATGGAAACTTCAACTCCCTGAATGGCGAACGAATGACACAGACGTTTGATCGCTACAAAAAGCTCACCGGAGAGATGATCAGCGCAGGCATTAAGTATGATAAAGAAGATCTCAACAGAAAGTTCATAAGAGCTCTAGGCAAGGAATGGAAAGTATACACAGTTTCCTACAGACAAGGAGACACCCTAGAGGGACTGGAATTGGACGATCTCTACAATGACTTAAGAGTCTTCGAGGCAGAAGTGGAAGCAGAAAAAGCTGGCAATAGCAGTCCCAGTATTACTAATGTCAATATTGCACTTGCTACAACATCTAGAGGACCAAAACATGAAATCAATGACGAGATTTCATTCGAAGCATTTATATCTAAGTGTTCAAGTCTCACAAGAGAAGACGTAAAACAAATGCATCAGGATGACTGTGACGAAATTGATCTAAAGTGGCAATCTGCTATGCTGGCACTTAGAGCACGAAGATTTTTAAATAGGACAGGACGAAGATTCAATCCACGAAACAACGAACGAATCACTTTCGACAAAAGCAAGGTAAAGTGCTACGAATGCAACGAATTAGGTCACTTTGCTAGGGAATGTGCAAACAAGTCAAGAACCAACAATCCACGATCCACTCAAGACACAAATCATAGTGCACTTATGTCGCATGACATCTTTGGATATTATTGGAGTGACTTAGCTGAAGAAACAAGTCAAAACAGGGCACTAATCTCTGAAGAACAAAATCACGTAGAAAATATTACTACTGTTCACCATGCATGCATAGCCGTAGTAATGGATGATACGGACATTATTTCTATGGAGATATTAGTTCCTACGGATGAATTAGTTTCTACGGAGCTAGTTTATACTGACTTCGGAATTCCTGAAATTGGCAACAACGTTCTTGGATATGACTGGAATGATGACGATCAAGGAGCAACTCAAAAGGATGCTCTAATGGCTATTGACTCACCAACTTCAGAAACTCCATCCCTTATGGCCGAGGTAAATTCTAAACTTTGTACTTCTGAATGTAAAGATATAATTGTTAAATATAAAAATCATAATCAATTAATGAGTGATTCAATTAAGATCTTAGAAGAACAAAGACAGCCAGCCCATAGGGTAATTGATAACTTAGAAAATCAGATCAAGTCACACAAAATTAATGAACAAAGTTATCAAGAAAAGATTAATTTAATTGAATGGCAAAACGAGTACTTACTCCTTAAACTCAAGATGGCCAGGGACGAAATCAAACGACTAGAAAAAGAAAACAATAAAGTTGAGTTAGATGTAGGGAAATTAGAATTTGCTTCAAAATCAGTAAATGACCTATGTAAAAAAAAAAAATACATGGCAAGGTAAAAGCTGGTTTAGGTTACAAAGAAGTTGCCCCTCCATTTAACCAAAACTATATCCCTCCATCCTTAGATGAACCTAGGATTCCCATCTCTCAGACACCTCCAAAAGAATCATTCAATGTTGATCCAATCAACTATGATGAAGTTCTAACTGAAGACTTAGTTGAAGAAAGTAAGATCCATATTGTGAAAAACAAGGATATTCCATTAGAAAATCACTTACTCACAATTGAAGGCATAACTCTACCTTCTTCACAAAGTTTAGTGTCTATGCCATGTCCTAAACCCATTACCAAGACTAAAACACCAACTCAAAGAAAGCCCAAAACAGTTCCTAAGGAAAACGAAAAGACTTGGAATCACATAGGTTAAAGAGGAAACCAACGAAACATGAATCAAGTCAAAACTCAAAAGGGACAAATTGTTAAAAGCTCAGGAAAGGGATGTTTTATTTGTGGTAAATTGAATCACTATGCAAAAATCTGTTATCACAATCCTCAAAACCAAGTGCAAGTGATTCAAAAACCACATAATGGGGTGGGATACACAGGAAGGGTTGCCCATAAAAATACCTTCATGAAACAAAGTAACCTGATTTCAGGAAGTCAAAGTGTTAACAAAAGCAATGTAATTTCTAGCAAGAAGAATAGAGTTCCTACTGCCAGACAAAAGTTTGTTTCTACTGCTAAGGTTAATACGGCCAAACATAATGGTGTTAGTACTGCCCGTATTAATACTGTAAAAAATAACCGTGTTAATACTGCTCGTGTTAATACTGCCAAAAGTAACTTCGTTACTAAGGCTACCATCAACACTAAGAAACAAAGGCATGTCAAACCAGTACCTGTTCCTATTGTTAAATCAAAAATTGTTAACACTAAAACTGTTCAAAAAGCAAAAACTTTCAAACAAGTGTGGCAACCAAAGATCCAAGTAACTCAACCACCTATCCCCATTGATTTCTCAAAACTAGTACAAAGGAAGGTGAGTTACTTTGATGAAATGGGCAAACCCAAGTCAACTTTGGATTGGGTTCCCACAAGAAACTAATCTCTATCGTTTATGTGTAGGTTCAGCCAACAAAAGAAAGTGATAACAGTTGGCATGTAGATAGTGGCTGTTCCAGGCACATGACGGGCAACATGTCATGCCTTCAGGATTTTGAAAAGTTCAACGGAGGATATGTTGCTTTTGGAGGCAATCCAAAAGGAGGAAAGATTACTGGGAAAGGAACAATAAGCAATGGTACACTACACTTCAAAGACGTGTACTATGTGCAACAGCTTCAATATAATTTGTTGAGTGTCTCTCAAGTCTGTGATGAGAAACACACACCGATCTTCACTGCTACAGAATGCATTATAATGAAGCCTGGGTATGTCATAGATGAAAGTATGATCTTACTCAGAACACCAAGGAGGGACAATGTCTATTGTCTAGACATGTCCAAGGTTCAAATCAATTCACCTGAAGCATGCTTGCTCTCAAAAGCTACTTTAGATGAATCCACTTTATGGCATAGAAGGATGTGCCACATGAACCTGAAGAACATCAATAAACTAGTTAAATCTAGTTTGGTTAGAGGTCTCCCAAACAAGCAGTTCAACCTTGAAGACAACTACTTAGCATGCTTGAAGGGCAAGCAACACAAGTCGTCTCACAAGACAAAGGAGATTAACTCTAACACCACTCCTTTACATTTACTCCACATGGATCTCTTTGGTCCTACTAATGTAAAGAGTATAGCAAAGAAGTCATATTGCCTTGTCATCACTGATGATTTTTCAAGATATACATGGGTATACTTTCTTGGTACCAAGGATGAAACAAGTCAACTTCTCATCACTTTTATCTCCAAGATTGAACTTCAACTCAACCTGAAGATAAAGAAAATTCGATGTGACAATGGCACGGAATTCAAGAACCAAGTAATGAATGACTTCTGTGACAAGAAAGGAATAGAGAGACAATTCAGTGCTACTAGGACTCCCCAACAGAATGGAGTTGCTGAAAGACGAAATAGGACATTGATTGAAGCACCCAGAAGCATGTTGGCTGATTCCTATCTTCCCATCTTTTTCTGGGTAGAAGCAGTTAACACTGCCTGCTATGTTTAGAATAGAGTTCTTCTAGTCAAGGCCCACAACAAGACTCCATATGAGCTCCTCCACAAGAAACAACCTTTGATCAGTTTTCTACCCGCCTTTGGATGTCCGTGCACAGTCTTAAACTCCAAAGACTACCTTGGTAAATTTGAAAGCAAAGATGATGAAGGTACATTCGTTGGTTACTCATCCCAAAGCAAGGCATATCGTGTTTACAATCACAAATCTAAGATTATTGAGGAAAGCTCAAATGTGACATTCAATGAACACACTTATACCAAGAAGGGACATGGACCAGACTGGGTGTTTGATTTGGATGCCCTAACCAAATCGTTAAACTCTAACTTTGAGTTTCAATCCAAATCAGTTAATACGGATCCTGTTAATGCGGCTAGCTCTATTCCTACTGATCCACTTACTACGGAGCCAGCTGCTACGGCTCCCATCACAGGTACTGCTCGATTGGATGTGATGGAATACATCAATCTTCCAGTCTCTTTGGAAGATCCAATTCAAATCCTTGATCCCATCACCCCTGAGGAACCACATTCTCCTCATAACGAAGAAACTTTTACAAAGGAGGACGAAGCAGTATCACCACACTCACCAATTGCTACGGATAATACAACACGTCCCAATGGTGTTCCATTCCTCGTTCAAGAGGATGACAATGGAGTTGAACAAATAGTCTATGAAGATTTTGAGCCTTATCCTACTGACATACCTACTTCAGTCACTGCTCCTTCATTTACTACTTCTCCATTCACTACTCCTCCATTCACTGCACATTATCCTAGCAATGAGATGCCCGATATGAATGATACCAACTTGGGCGTTGAACTACGACTTGAGAAGATCCCATCTTTTCGTGTTGCCAAGAATCATCCACCTTCTCAAATCATTGGTGAACTTGACTTCTCAATAGCGACTAGAAGTCAAACCAAGTCCAAAAAGGATCCTCAGACTGCTCTTATCAACACATGTCTATTTGCATGTTTTCTTTCTCAAATGGAGCCTAAGAAAATACAAGAAGAACTACTAGATCCACATTGGATCGAGGCATGTCAGGCTGAGCTACTCCAATTCAAGATTCAAGGAGTATGGGTACTAGTGGAAGTCCCATATGGCAAGAAGGTGATAGGTACACGATGGATCTTCAGAAACAAGAAGGATGAACGCGGAATTGTGGTTAAGAATAAAGCAAGACTGGTTGCACAAGGCTACACGCAGGAAGAGGGAATTGACTACGAAGAGGTCTTTGCTCCAGTAGCTAGGATTGAAGCAATTCGCCTATTTCTAGCTTTTGCTTCATTCATGGGTTTCAAAGTCTATCAAATGGACGTCAAGAGTGCATTTCTTTATGGTATCATTGAAGAAGAGGTTTATGTCAAACAACCTCCTGGATTTGAGGACCCTCAACATCCTCATAAGGTATACAAATTGATCAAAGCTCTCTACGGGCTTCATCAAGCACCACGAGCTTGGTATGACACTCTTTCAGATTATCTTCTTCAAAACAACTTTCAACGAGGAATAATTGACAAGACACTATTCTTCAAGAAATCTCACTCAGACATTCTTCTTGTTCAAATCTACGTTGATGACATCATCTTTGGCTCTACCAAAGATTCTTTGTGCAAAGAATTTGAGGATCTCATGCACACCAAGTTTCAAATGAGTTCCATGGGAGAACTTACCTTTTTCTTGGGTCTACAAGTTAAGCAAAAGCCAGATGGCCTCTTCATTAGCCAAACCAAGTATGTCAAGGACATCCTCACCAAATTTGGACTCCTGGATGCCAAGGTTGCAAGCACTCCGGTTGAAACTCACAAACAATTAACGGCTGATCTTGAGGGGGAGGATGTGGATATACATAACTATCGATCAATGATTGGATCTCTCATGTATCTCACAGCTTCAAGACCAGACATCATGTTTGGAGTTTGTGTATGTGCAAGATATCAAACAAGGCCCACGATGCCACACCTCATCGCAGTCAAGAGAATCTTTCGTTACCTAAAGGGCAAGCCTAACTTAGGCTTATGGTATCCTAAAGACTCTCCTTTTGAGTTAATTGCTTATACTGATAGTGATTATGGTGGTGAAAACTTAGACAGGAAATCAACGACTGGAGGATGCCAATTTATTGGTTCAAGACTGGTGTCATGGCAATGCAAAAAGCAAACAACGGTGTCAACCTCTTCCACAGAAGCTGAGTACATTGCCGCTGCTAGTTGTTGTGCTCAAGTGCTTTGGATACAAAATCAAATGATGGACTATGGCTATTCCTTCATGAACACGCCAATCTATATTGACAATCAAAGCACAATAAGCATCATCAACAATCCAGTTAAACACTCCAAAACTAAGCATATAGAGATACGCTACCACTTCATAAGAGATTGCAACGAAAAGAAATTGATCCATGTTGAGAAAATCCACACTGACAATCAGCTTGCTGACCTTCTCACAAAAGCATTTGATGTGGGAAGATTCACATTCTTGATCACACGTATTGGAATGATCAATATGGATGAATAACTTATATCCTTTCTCTTAATATTTCTATTGTTTAAAACAAGTCCCTTCGAGAAGCAGTAGTAACCTTATGATGAAAATCAAGTACCTTACTTTTTAGCATTGTACTTTGTTACTACTGCAACATTAATAGTAAAAACAAATTGTAACCAAAGTATGATTAGTACGGACAAACGATTAGTCCTAAGGGAAGGTTTAACTACTACTGCCCTAAGTCTATTTATTTGGACGGAATGGTTAATGCGGACAAATAATGTGTTGCTACGGACCTCTGGATTAATACTTCCAGTAACTCACGTTACTACGGACAGTCCAGTTAATACGGCCTATGAACCATTACTACGGACGCTTAACCAACTTACTACGAACTCATTTGTTAATACTGCATATTACCATATTAAAAGGTTTCTTAAGCAATAAGAATACCCTAATTAATGGTGATTTTACAAGTCAAAATACAACTTGTAACCAACTTTTACACGTGGCGCGATCCGGTTGGACCTATTTTTTAAAATTCAGGCGCGAGGCACAACTACTACTGACACGCGGCGATTTTTAATTGGACCATTACATTTAAATCATTACCCGCGTCTAATCGGAGTCGTCAAGTTGTTACAAAATTTCAGTATAAATAGGGGTTGTTTTTAACCGTTTGAAAATTACCTTTTCTAAAAACCCCTAAATCTTCCTAAAAAGTTACAGTTAGACTAAAATTCTCAATTTTTCGTTCAGTTTGTGACTAACTGTTTATCTTCCTGTTCATTACTCTCATAATCGATCTTCAATCTACAACAATGGCAGAACTACAGTTCTTCAAAACTCACAACATGGTAGCTTACTTGGAAAAGACCGATGAAAACGCTGATTTTCACCAAATCATTGATTTCTTGAATCATTCAAAGATCAAAACGGCATTAACAATCAATCCAGAAATTAATGAATCCCACATTAGGGATTTCTGGACATCTACTGAAATGGATGAAACAGAGGCAGCCATTAATGCGGTGGTAGATGGAAAAGCAATCAAGGTTACAGAGTCTTCTCTAGCAAACATCTACACTTACAAGACTCAAGAGGTAGTGTAAAACTTCCTTATGACATCCTGGTTGTTAATTTATAAAAATGGGATATGAGGGGGACTTAAATCTTTCGACCTTTCTCAAGGCAAAACTATCCCCTCAATGGAGATTTTTGTTGCATACTTTGCAACAATGCATATCCCAAAAACGAACAGGATGGCATGAAGATAGCTCTATTTTAGCTAATGCCATGGTTTGCTTGGCAACAAAACAAACTTTCAACTTTTCTTACATGATCTTTGAAGGAATGCGATGGAATATTTTCAACCCAAAACTTAAATTTTTGATGTATCCTCGCTTTCTTCGACATCTTTTTAACTGTGAGCTTAAAGATCTAAATAGATCATAAAAATGCTTTTTATCACATGCTCACTCAAAGAAAGTTTTTACCAACATGAGGCAAGTTAATAAGGGCAGCACATCTAAGGTGACACCATTGTTCTCTACAATGTTGGTGATCACCATTCCTACAGCTAAGGGACAAGTGACTTCACCTCTGTCCCAACCCATAGCTGCCACTAGGGGTGACCAAAAAAACCGAGAACCGGCTAGAACCGCAAAAACGGCCCGACTTTGGACCGGAACCGAACTGGACCGGCTATGGTGGTCCGGTTCTCGGTTCTCAAAAATACTCAAAAAATAAATCCGGTCCGGTCCGTGGCTAAACCGGCGGTTCACTGGTTCGAACCGAAAATTTAATATTTAGTTTTATTAATATTTTGTACTTTGTTATTACATTAATTGTGTACTTTTTTATTTTTTTTGTAAGATATTTTGGCGATCCAAATTTCCACGGTTGCTTCGGAGTCGGCTTTTAGCACAAGTGGTCGTGTATTGGATGCTATTCGTATTTGGTTTCGTTTTAGTTTTTTACTATGCCTATTACGTATTTACGTTTATGATTTGTAATTCGATACGAGTACTTTTTGTGTTGCATATCGTTTAACCTAATTTATTTTTAATCTTTGCATGACTTTTTTATCTTTTTTAAATTGAATAACCTTTTTTATTACTATGTTGTGTATTGTGTGAGGTAAAAACCGAAAAGAACCGAAAAACCAAAGAACCGACTAGGAACCGGACCGGAAATGACACGGAAAAAGCGGTCCGGTCCTCGGTCCATCGTTTCTTGATTTTGTTTGTCTCGGTTCGGTCCGGTTTTTTCCGGTTCGGTTTTTTCCGGTTCGGTCTGGTCCGTGTCTTTTGAACACCCTTAGCTGCCACCATTAGTACTACTGCAATATCTGTGGGCACTAGTGCCATATCTGAAGCAGGTACTGAGGGTGTTAACCCTGAGGTTACTACGGCAGTTACTACTGCTCATGTTCCTCCAGTTGCTACTGTGAGTTCTACTGCAGTTGCTACTGCCCCAGTTACTACTTCTAAAGTAACTAAACCCACTGTTTCATCACCTCACAAACCATCCAAGGCTGCTTTCAAGAGACTCAAGAGGGTTACTCAGCCTCTTGTTTCTAAAACCATCCCCCATACTCTCACTGCAAAATCATTACCTGAAACATCTTCAGGAATACCACAAAATTTAGGGGAAAACATTGAACACACCCCCTTGTTCACTGAGTTGGTCCATAAGGAGGGGGAGACCATGTAGGGAGGGATGATACTACTACAGCTTTCACTTCTTTTAGTGAAGCTCAGGACAGTATCAACATCACTAAGAGCCAAACTACGGCAACACCATCCACAGCTGAGGACTTGTTCTCATCTTTGGAAGGTGGTCCCTGGCGCCAAGAGACCATGGGAGAGTTACATGCTTCTGCTAGGAAGGAGGGTTTCTCTATTCCCTATGATCAACCGCCTGTTGGTACCCAACAGGAAAGGGGTGAGGGTAGTGGTGGTCAGTTTAATGAATTGATGGCTTTGTACCAATCACTAATGGTGAAGGTTGAAAAACAGGGTGAAATGTTGTCTTCTCTTACATCTTTGGTGCAACAGGTACTGACACAACAAGCTCTTATATCAGTCCAGTTACTGCCCAAAAGAATCACCACACGACATGTTGGGAACTCACCAAGACCTTCCAGCTCATCATCTTCAGATGACTCTCCTGCAGATGATAACAAGGGGGAGAAAGAACCAATTATTTTGTTCTCATATGAAGAGAGCAAGGGTGAAGACAAGGGAAGTGCAGATACAGTAATCACTGCCACATCAAAACATGATGAAGATATGGAAGGCAGTACATTTGAGGGGGAGACAGAGTTAGAGACTGTTGATATGGTGGTGGATGAAGAAGGGGAGAAGATGGTAATAGATGATCAACTTGAGGGGGAGCAGCAGAAAGAAGTGAAGCAAATGGTTGAAGAAACAGTAGACGAGATGGAAGTTGAAGCTGAAATGACTTCTGAAGTTGCTACTGACACACTTGCTGCTGACCAAGTTAATGCGGATGATGAGATGGTTGCTGCGGACTCAATTGTTGCGGACACACTTACTACGGAGCCAATGGTTACTAGTCCAGTTGCAGCGGACTCAGTTGCTGCGGACACAGTGACTACGAACCCCATGGTTACCAGTCCAATGGCAGATGATACAGATCACTCATACCTGTTCACAACCACTCATCCCATATTCTATCAAGCTTCAAATCCTTTGACTGCAATACATTCTGAAGCTACAACACTTTCAACCACAACAACTGAAGCTCCTGTTCCTACAATTGATCAACAAGAAGCTGCAAATGTTCTTATTCAAGAAGAGATGACAAGAACAAGTGTGATGGCTGATGAAGACACAATAGCATCACAACTGCTTAAGATCAAAGAAGAGAAGCAGAAGCAAGAAAAGGAAAAAGTAGAGGAAGAAAGGAAGAAGATGATTGCTGAGCTAGTTGCTAGACAAAGAGCAGCAGCTGCATTGGTTGCTAAACCATCAGCAGCTTCTATAACTTTACCTGAACAACCTGCTAGTGTTTCTGTTTCTACAGGTAGATATGGATACATCACTGTAGATGAGAAGAAGAAGAAGGTTCAGAAGGTTGACCTTGATGCTCCAGAAAATAAAGACAAAGGCAAAGCTAAAGTTGTGGAGAAATAAAAAGAAGAAAAGCAGGAAGAAGAAAGGATTGCTTAGGAAGAAATTAACTTTCAAAATCTTACACCTGAAGAAAGAGAACAGCTAAGACAAGAGCAAATAGAAGCTGAATTGATACTCAGAATAGCTGCTGAGCATGAAGAAGAAGAAAGGGCAAGAAAAAGAAAGATAGCTGAAGAAGATGAGCTTCATGCTAGGCTGAACAAATCTCCAACTCCAGCTGAAAGAGAAAAGCTGGACAAAATTGCTGAGGAGGATGCAATTCATGCTAAGGAGATGGAGAATGAGGAGATTTTGAATGAGGAGATTTTGAATGATCTGGCATATCAAGGCTTGGTAAAAGCAGATGAGTTATATGCTATGAAGACAGTTGAAGATGATAAAATTGTTCTTCAGCAACAAGCAAAAGCCAAAACCAAGTCTGAGAAGAAGAAAGTATCCAAGTCCACACAAGCCAAATTAGCTGAAGACAGGGAGAAATACACCAAGTACCTCAAAAGCAAAGGGTACAGTGGTAGATCTTTAGGTCCTATGAAATTAGCTAATATGTTGGATCTTGTGAAGGAAGAAAAACAGAAGGAAGCCAAAAGAGAAGCTGCTCTTGCCAAAATCCAAGAGAAGAAGAAGCAAGATGCTGAAAAGGCATTAGAAGCAGCTTTGAAGACTGGAAGGAAAGTGTTCATCCAACCAGAACCTGTTCCTGTTGTGGAGAAACCTCATGAGAAGCCCAAAAGACAAAAGCTAGCATCAAAGAGGATTCCAAGGCCTCTAGCTAAAAGACAGAAGATGAATGAAGATGCTGATTCTCAACAAGAAAGTCCAAACATTCCATTTATGGATGTTAAACAAGAACCTGAAAGTATGGAACAAGATCCTCCTAGCACTACTCAAGGGGGAGATTATTCTGCATACATAAATCATGTTGAAGGACTTAGGTTTACTCCATTGGCAGTGAAACCTCCAATGATCATAGACTGGAAGTTTATTGGTGGAACATTGGGAACTGAATATGAAGTCATTAGAGCAGACAAGTCAAAGAAAGTTCTTCAAGCATTCCATTGGATAGTTAGAGACTTCGGCAGAGATGATTTGGAGAGGATGTACAAGATTGGGAAAATCAAGTATTCTCATGAAAGAGGTACATTCTCAGGTACTGATCTAGCAATGGATGTTCTATGTGGACTGTTTGAACCAGGGTACAAGAAGAAGAGTTCAGTCTTCAAGAAAGGAGGACCAAACAATCCGATCATAAATTGGTCCGTCTATGAAAGAAGTGGTGTATACTCCCTTGTAAAAAGACATGGAGCAAGAGAATTTTACTTGGTGGATGTTAAGTACCCACATACATTGAAGACATTGGATGAGATGATTGAGATAAAGCTGAATGGATCACGTGACTCAAGAATTGCTTATGAACTCATTTGGAGAATTTTGGTTCAACGCATAGAAGAAAAGACCAAGGGAGACACTGATTGGCAAAACAAATAGTTGTAATTAAAAGAAGTTAGTACTGTTGGAGCATGAAACTTGTACTTTTGATGTGTCATAAAAGTTCAAGGTTAGGGGGAGATTGTTGGGTTATAACATAGACAATATTGTTTAACCATAAACAATACGCTTAACAAACAAGTAAAGTAACTTAATCGTTTAATGCGGAAGACATTAAGAGTTACTACGGAAGAACAAGTTAGTGCGGCTGTCCAACAGAGTTACTACGGCTGATCATATTGCTACAGAAGAAGTCAAGTTGATACGGAAGACCCACTTGCCGTGCAAGTATAATCTAAGTTATAGAATTATAATTAGATTATGTTTCCTTTTGTTATTAGATAGAGTTTCCTTATTCTAGATAACGATATGTTTAGATAAGGATAGTTGATGTTTCCTAGTTTATCTAGGTCGGCCTCAAGGTCTATATATAGATAGATCCTTGTATGATAGAAAACATGTTGTATTGATAATTTTCATTAATACGATTGAGGTTTATAATTCGATAATATTCTGTTTGTTATTATTACTTTTCGATAACATTATATTATTCGACAACTTGTTAATATTGAAGTGTTCATCCGCTGCTGAACTTCTTCAATAGATCAAGATCTTAACGAAGGCGAACTTATTAGTTTACATTGACTAATACGATCCTGACAACCATCTATATAAAACCCTAATACCATGCACGTAAAAAACACACACAATACACAAACCCTAAAACAAACACACATTCTCCTACAAATACAATCGTTATAAAATTATTATTTCCCGTTATCATGGCTAGAAACCTAAACCCCGGTCCAACTAATTCATCATTGTTACACTCAAACCATGAACATCGGGCTACATTCTTGTTTAATGGTTCATTAGACTCCACCAAGTCTTTTACCGTTAGGCGTATGGATGAAAAGTTTTGGATTGCTGTTCATAAAACATACATATATGAACGCGTCCGACACTATATTGGTGTTGCTGGGTTTGGAGGCTCTTTTTCTGTTGGAAACCGCCGATTAGATAACAGTTTGGTAACAGCATTGGTGGAAAGGTGGCGGCCCGAAACCCACACATTTCACTTCCCACGTATCTGGGAAGCAACCGTGACCCTCCAGGATGTTCAAATTTTGTGGGGATTTAGGGTTACCGGAAATGTTGTTACCGGTGTAGATTTGAAACTCTCCAATGACCAATGGAGAAATCAGTGTAAATGTACTTGGGCTTTTTGCCATCGTCAACTGACGTTCAAAAAGGGTCGATTAAAATGTCATGTTTACTCAAAGTGATTCGGTTACTTTAAACTCTTCGACAGATCCAGGTAATTTCACAAGATAAGATTCCCATTCGAAATCTTTCAAAACAATTGCTATCTTCCAAGCGAAATCATTAAAAATTTCAACAATATCACCAAGTTCCCGAGATTTGTAAGTTTCTAATATCGGAGGAATTGGTCTAATACATTCGGCGCCAACTTGTTCCACATCCGGCTTGTGACTAAAATTTGGATACACGTTGTAATCAATGATGTATGACCGAGTATAAACGAAAACAATTCGACCACAACGCCAAAATATATTATCAAACTTATCTTTCTTCGAAACTTCGACAATATTTCCAATCTCGTAAATCATTATTTTATAAATGGTTTTGATAAAAGTGTTTGAGTTTGTGTGTTAAGTTGTGTATGTTGGTGTGTTTTAAGTGTGTTGTGTTTTTGTGTAAGTGTTATTTGAGTAAGTATATTGTGTTGTGGGTATATATAGGCAAATTTTCTACGTAACCTGCATGGCAATTCTCTTCACAGGGGTCGCACCTGCTACGTGCGACCCCTATAAACGTTTTTTTTTTTTTTAATCTTTCACATGGGTCGCACGTAGCAGGTGCGACCCTTGTGCTAAATTTGTGGCATTCACAGGGTTCGCACCTAGTAGGTGCGAACGGGGTAGTTTTGAAGTTTGTTCCAAAACACGGGTAGTTTTGATCATGGTTTCGAAAAACGATGTAGTTTTATAAATTTTTCCTCTATGTATTAGTGTGAATTTAAAATATCATAAAATGAGTTAATACTCTTCTTTTTGTTTTTCTTTTCGTGTACATGCATACATACAAACATATTCATGAGATGGCTTCTTGATCCCAAGCTAATTTACGTGTTTTGGTGCAGTTAAGAAGTATGGGCTATAGGATTTATGCTAATTGAGGAATGCCTTATCTTTAATCCGTAGATTGTATATAAAGCTGATATGCATCTTGAGCTGTAACCGACGTTTGTCTCTTTAGCATTCTGGTGACTGTAAAATTTATTACCATTGGTGTCTTTTTCAACTATTTTCACATCTATGTTTTTGTGATTAGTATTTAGACCAAAACAATCCTTGTTCAAAGTCCACTTTTCGTTTTTACTTTTGAGTATTTTTTAAGACTCAGTGATGTGTTGAAGCTTGAAGGTGTTTAGTAGGCATGAAGACGTATTCTTATAGATCTGTGGTGTTAGGCCGATAATTATGCGTTAATGGTTGTTTTCAGTCCTTTAAAACTGAACATACCAAAATATGGTCAAAAATATCTTGGTATGTACGAAAAGGTTATATCATAGGGAGCAACTTCAACAATATTGACAAAATGCGCGACGGTGCTTAATGAATGCAAACTTGGTATTCATAGATTCATTGCAATATATATTCTCATCTATCCATATCTATATATTAAAGAAACTATCAATCTTCTAAATATATAACAAGTACTAATGATGTTATAATCTTACAATATAGAACTTTTTTAATATACTACTTTTTTGTTTTTTTCAAACGTTTAGATATAAATATCTACATACATTTTGGAACTTTATAACTAAAATTTAAAATCATCCATAACACGGTTTTGGGTGGTGTTATGGTCACGTGGCCATAACACCATCCATAACATAACACCACAAAAAATCTCCACATCATAATATCAAAATCTGGGAACTACCAGTTTTATTATTTTTCATTTTTTTTCTTATTACTATAAAATAAAAATACAATAATATAACTAGAAAAAAATAACTTAAAATAAAAAACAATTAACTTAATAACTTAATAAAAAAAAAGCAATTAGCTATATATTTAGCTATATAAAAAAAAGCAATTAGCAATATATTTATAAAAAAAAAACAATTAATTTTACAAAAAAAAAATCCAAAAAGTTACTTTTTTTTCTCACTGTTTCTTCCCCACCCACGTGTAACTACTCTTAGATCCATTTTCTTTTTTTCTTGTTTTCTTCTAAAACTTCGTTAACATCAAATAATTTCTACAATTATTTTTATGAAAATAAGGTATATATATATATATATATATATATATATATATATATATATATATATATATATATATATATATATATATATATATATATATATATATATAGAGAGAGAGAGAGAGAGAGAGAGAGAGAGAGAGAGAGAGAGAGAGAGAGAGAGAGAGAGAGAGAGAGAGAGAGAGGGAGAGATGAAAAAAATAATAAAAAATGGATAACACCGCGTTACCACCGTGACATCGCCGCCATAACACCGACCCCCCCGCCATAACGACGTTATGGGGGGTCAAAACGCCTTGAAAATAGCAATCGTCGGGAGCGCTCTAATTTTGGTGTGGAGCTTCTTCTTTTGGTTTTCTTTTTTCTTTCTTTTCTATTAGTTCCTTAAGGTGTGATTGTGTAAGCTTATCAAATTCGCTTAAGCTTTATGATTTATAAGTAGATTATACCTTATAATATATAAGGTAATAAATTTTTTACAAATATTTTGTTTAGCTTATTACCTTATCATGTAAAATAAGGGGGGAATTCACATAAACTCATAAGCAACAAATTTTGAGTTTATGAAAAACCTCTTACATAAACTCATAAGCCTAAGCTAATAACTTCAAACAAACACTAAAAATAGATTTATCTTTGTTTTATAAGCTAATAAGCTAATAAACTCCTTACATAAGCTAAATTAAACACCCTTAATTTATATAAAAATCATAAAATCACTTAAGTTTTTCAATACCAACATATAAATGGGGTTATCTTTTTAAAACTTTGGAAAATTTATATTATAAAATTAATATTTAATCACACATGTTCAAGATGTGTTCTTTGATTAACATGTTTTTCAAATGATAATGATTTCTTTTAAATTTTCTCAAACATAAAATCTTTATTATACAAATTCAGTTCATGTTTGATTCTTTAAACAAAGACACTTATTTACCAAATGAATTTATTTATGAAAATCGTGATTTAGGTGAAAAATCCAATTAAGTGTATCAAAATGTTTTCATGTTTTCGCAATAAGGATTATGTAAAAATCTCTTATTCTCCCCCTCAAAATATGAAATAATTGAAGTAAGCTCCCCTCAATCCTCCTCTTTGAACATACTTCTTCATGAATGCAAACACCGTGTAAACTTCCCTTAAATGGTATTCGGCTCCTTGTTTACAAACCTCATCGAATGAATAACTGTCATAATAATAAATCAATTTTCATGAAACTTCTAAAATAAACACTTGGTTTATAATTTAATGGCTATATAAATTAAAAGTCAAGGTAATTAATAACCATACGTCATGATCGAGCCCGTTATTAAGCCTAAATATGACGTTGAGGGTATTTCATCATTGACTGGTTAGTATATTTATAATTACTATAAATAGAATCCTTTGCAACTAATTTGTGTTAATTCAATAATAATAATAATAATAATAATAATAATAATAATAATTATAATAATAATAATAAAATTTTAAAATGATCAATTAATACATATAATTTTTTATGGATAAAAGGTCACAATTTTGATCATTCATCTCCTTTCACAAATCGTTAATCGTTAAGCAACAATGTTATATGATGTATAACCTATATGGACCCAGAAAATTTTTAAATTTTGGGACTTTTATATTGAACGTGAATTTTAAAACGAGATACGTTATATGATGTATATTTAATAGAAAAATAAAAAATTACATGCTATACTATTAATATCAAATGTGATTTATATATTGAACGTGAATTTTTAAATAATATCAAACTTCAAATGATATGATCAAATTTTAACATTGTGAATTTTAAGATATTCTAACTTTAAACGTTTTAATATAAATTTCAATGTCTTGATTTTTAATTGTTTTCACGAAAAATTCAAATTTTAAAGATAATGGTTTTAATGACTAATTTTGCATATTTGTGATAGGATCAGATTTAGCCTTCATTATCGATGCTTTCACGTCATATCCAACATGAGACAAGATTTTTGACACTTGACTTGGAAAGATCTTCTCAAAAGTCATAACGGATTCAAAACGACTTCGTAACAAGACAGTTGTGGACTCGTGCTTAATTGTCGGAGCGTTCATGACATATCTAACATTTGGGGAAGCATGTTTGGAATACAACTTTAAATGTTTCAAAGGATTCACAACGACTTCTAAACACACGGTTTAGGACTCAATCTTTAAGCAACGCTCAACGCATATCTCTAAATATGAGGGGAGTTCATTCTACATCTCATGGAACTACGTTCTTTCATTTTTACGAATTGAATCATGAATCACCTTCAATTGAGTCATTTATGTTTTATGGGAAGGGATTCAAGATTGTTTTTGAAAAAAATTGGGTTGATATTGCATACATTAAAAGTAGTAACAATTCAAATGTTTTAAGAAATATCTCAAAATCGAAAAATTCTAAGTGTTTCAAATCATTTTTAAATCTAACACTTTGGATGATTTTTCACAAATTTGAGTGAGAGCTTCCATTGAAATGCCTTTTGCAAAATAGCAATCGAATTTTCGAGGGGGAGAAGTTTTAAAAACAAAAACATCAATTGCATTTTCAAAAGGAAGCTTTCAAATTTTATAGATAAACTCAAATGATGAAAATGTATTTTCAAATGGAAAAATATTATTTGGGATGTGTTTTAGTAGCGGATTTCACATCTCGACTAGAACTAGCACATTCTTGTGGTATTGATCTATTTTGACCAAGTACATTTTCTATCTTTTTCGATAATCTCAAACAAGTTTTGTTCAAAGCACGATTTTTGTCTAATCAATAACATTATTTTAGTTGGATGTATTTTAGTAGCAGATTTCAAAATCTCAACTAAAACTAGTCTATTCAAATGTTATTTTGTTATTCGTTAACAATTTCGTATTTCAAAAATATAAATCCCTTTTGAACAAAATTACGAACTTAGTTTATCATTTGAGAGACATAGTATTTGGAAGTGTTTAGTAGTAGATTCTCAAAATCTTGACTAGAACTATCACTTTCGAGTATTATTATCATATATGATATTTTGAGTCTGTTTAGGCTTTCAATTATTTCAAATTGAAACCCGTTCTATAACCGGAAAATTAAGAATTTATATATCTACATATAAACTTAATATGATGGATGTGAATAGTAGCAGATATTCAATCACGACTAGAACTAACACATTCAAAGTATTAGATTTGTGTTTGATAGTAATTTCGTAATTAACAAGTGTTTTCGAAATGAAAAATCATTTCAAAAATGTAAACTAGAAAATTTGATTAACTCGACTAGAACTAGATTTAATCGAAAAAGATGATTTTTTAATCTCGACTAGAATTATTTCATCTTTTAGAGAGGTTTTAGTAGTGGGTTTTTCTTATTTTATCTATCTTTCAAAACACTTGTGTTATGGGTAGAATTTTCATCTATGATCACTAATGCTCCTTATTATTATTCTTCTATATGTTATATTCTTATGTTCACAGGTATCACGATCAACTGATTATAGCCGTTAAAGACTAAGTCCAAGTCAAAGCTTAAATACTAGAAATAAACGTTGAAGAAGCAGTCCATGAAGGTTCCGGATATCTCAGAACTTGGATGATCCCACCTATTTCGCTATAGTTGTTATTTTAGTTTTACTATAAGTAGAGGCAATGATCGATATAGGAAACACACACAGTGACACCAGAATACTCACCTGAATTACAACACAAACACTTAGAATCGTTCACTTGTCCTCATTTCTGTAATCGTTACTGTTCTTATTAATAAAATCAACAAGACAAGGGATTATTATCCCTTCCCAAGGTTTTATGCAGGCGATCCTAAAGGCATAAGGGCTTTCCTCGTACACCCCCGTGTTCATTTACTTTTTACGCATTTGATAATTGTTTTTATATATCATCTTGTGATCACTCATCAGATTACCACAACACCTTGCCTCACTTAACTAGATTTGATCACGGAATTTCCTTAGGTACTTTTTGGTCAAAACAATTTGGCGCCCACCGAGGGGAAAAGTGGTGCTTTTTATCATCAAAACTTTGTTAAAAACTTTACTTAATCAATTTTTGTCAAAAGTCTTTACAAAAATGGCATCTCATGGAAAGTCAACTTTTGTTTCCTCAACCTCCACAACCTCAAGCTCAATACCACCTTCTATCAAACCTATTGCGTTATCACCTTCGTTTCAGAAGCTTGATAACACATAGAAAAAGAAAGTCTCTGCAGGATCCAGTTTATCTAGATCCAAGGTATCTCCTCCTAACCCTCCTGTTGTTTCTAACAATGATATTACTTTCATGTTTACACTCGTAACAGAGCATTGCAAGAAGATAGAGAAGGGAAATGAGGAACTGAAGAGAGAAATGGATGGTATCAAAGGTAGGATGATAGATCCTATCATCCCAAGATCAAGTCCTTTACAAGGAAGTAACTTGAATTTTGATGCTTCCTCTTCAGAAACGTACACCGAAGATTTCATATCTATGCGACATGATTCAAGATTTCAAACTCCTACAACTGGAACAAAAGTATCCGTACCCATCTATGAGACCAGGATCTCGATGATGCGTGATCATGAGAACCTCAATGGATCATCACGTCAGATACCTGGTACATGTAACATGTCTAATATATATCCTGTTGAAACTAACCATTCCGAGGATTCAGGTATCAGTCCGAGTATGGCGAATTATAGAAGTTGAAGGATATGATCACTAGTGTACCTGGTGTGGTGACACCTATCCCAGAGATGTCTCCAATGGATTACAACATCTCAATATTCTCTCCACCAATATGTCACACTGAGATCCCAAAGCGATTTTAGACTCCGAACATGAAGCTATATGATGGAACCACTGATCCAGAGGAACACGTCGCTCAATATAGGGAAAGAATGGAGATCATAACCATTCCAACGTATCCCAAAGAAGCTTGTTTATGCAAGGGATTTGGAGCAACCTTAACATGAGCAACCTTAAAATGGCTACTCAATGTTCCTCGTTATTCAATTACTTCTTTTTCTCATATAATCAATCTGTTTAATAATCAGTTTTCTTGCAGCAGGATCTTCGAAAAGTTGACTACCGACCTTTATAGGGTAACTCAAGCTCACAATGAATCTCTTAGGAATTTTATAGGATGGTTTGTACGAAAAGCCCTAGGGATCCCAAATCTGGATATGCCTACTGCAGTCCAAGCTCTGAAGATGGGACTCAAAAGAGATAATCAGTTTTACCAAGATCTCGTAATGAACCCATGTAGGAACTTGGATGAGGCCAAAACCAGGGCCTTAAGATTCATTCGGCCAGAAGAAGATATGAACTTGCAAAAAAGACAAATTCCTCGTCCTATGATCGACCAAACAGGAAAGCGGAATCATCCTCTTAGAGGACCAACAGGAACAAGCCGTATTCAAAAGTAGAAAATCACAGGATCAATGCAGTAGAAAAGAAGAAAAGGAAGAATATCCAAGGATCATAGATTATTGTTTTTCTGTTGACACTGCAGGTTTAATATATGCTATGCAGGGTCTAGGGGATAAGACAGTATGGCCAAGAAAGAATGATTCAGGAGCTAATTGGAAGGATAAATCCAAGTGGTGCGCATTCTATGAATAGTTTGGTCATACTACAGAAAACTGCATTGCTCTAAGAAAGGAGATCAGTCATCTGTTAAGCAAGGGATACTTGAAGGATCTCTTAGGAAAAAAGAACAAGGATCACAGTAGAGATCCGGACAGGAGCAGGGATCTCGATGATCATCAGGATCAACTAAAGGACCTCAAAGAGAGAGATCTCCTCCTCCAGATGCTAAGGTAATTAAATTTATGTCTGGTGGTTCATATATATGTGGTACTTCTTATTCTGCAGCTAAAAGGCACGCAAAGGAAGCAAAATCGGAAAGTGGATTAAGGATAGCAAAGAATTCTAGTCTAACAGAAAAGAAGATAGTCTCATTCGATGAAGAAGACAAGGATGATGTGCAGGAACCTCATCACGATGGACTGGTGATCACGTTATATGTAGCTAACCACTTCGTTCGCATGATCCTGATTGATGGAGGAAGCTCTATCAATATCATTCGATTAGAGACTCTAAATAAAATGAACATCCCAAATATTGAGATCATCACTAAAACTACTGTACTGGTCAGATTTAGTGGTGAAATCAATAATACGATTGGGGATATCAAGCTACCAGTCTATATAGAGGGAGTAAATTCTATTCAAAATATTTGTGTTATTGACTCATTATCTAGTTATAATATCATACTAGGTGTCACACCCCGCTTGGAAGCGGAAACGCGAGATGTTCCAGTTATAATATCAAGAGTCAAGATTACAACAATATAACCGATAAAGAAAACATCAAATTAAATAGATCATGCCAATTGTTTCAAAATACATCATAAAGTCAAAGGCGATGAGACGCCAAGTACAAATACAACTCCAAAAGAGATAAACGAACGGATCGTCATGGAAATTACAATAAACAATATAAATTCAAATTTCCCAAAAGCAAGCGATCCGAAAATAAACTATGGCATGATCAACGGAAATCCTCAATTTCCTGCAAAGCGTTAAAACGACATCAACAACATGTTGGTGAATTATTCGCAATTTTAAAATAAAAGTGACCCATCGACAAGTTTCAATAAACATCATAATTTCAAATACCATATCTCAAATCTTTTCATTTCAAACCATATCTTGTTTTCAACCCTAGTGAGGATACCATGCTTAGATTAGTTATACATCGAACCTTGCCAGTCCTAAAGACGCAATTCCTAAGGCAGTGTCAACCAAAGGCAACCATAAATCAAGTACGGTCATAACATCCACACATAGATACCTACTGAGGGATGAGGGTCAGGCGATATAACCCATATAGCTATATATATGTAACCGTTGGGCACGAAGCTTAACGACTGTATAAGACACCCAATCTAAGGCAGACCTATTCTACTAGGTAAACAAGATAATCAATAACATTCCGCATACGCAGACAGTTTTAAAATACACATTAAGATGATTAATAATATTCCGCATACGCAGACAGTTTTAAAATACACAAGAAGATAAGTAATAATATTCCGCATACGCAGACAGTTTAAAATACACAATAAGATGATTAATAATATTCCGCATACGCACACAGTTTTAAAATACGCTTTACAGCCCAAAAATAGTAAGACAAGGGCTACGAATAACTCACAGATAAAGCTTCAGCAAACAAATATCGGGTACACCAAACACAGAGCTACAACTCCACCGCCTAAGTGCCTTAAACAATAAACAACATAGTCTCAGTATCTCTATAAGTCTAGGTCCGGTTTAGCCTTGTCGGTTAAGATTTAAATTAATATAATCGTTCCCACGATTAATAAGTCGAATAAGGATGACGAATTAAGAAGACGATGTTCCGCGCCAGAAAAGGGCCGATCGGCAAGATATCGATCTTTCACGTCAACAGCGACCGTTGGAAGCAAATGATAACTCCGAGTCGAAAGGTTTATTAATACAAATGTTCATTATGTCGACCAAAGTTAAGATGTTGACTTATAAAAGTCAAAGGTCAATTATGTTGACTTATTAAAGTCAAAATCAATTTAAAAGTCCAATTTGACACTTTGAAATATTTGAAGTGTTTTCATACCAAAATATTTAGAGTAAAATGTATTTCAAAACAATTTATAAAGTTTGTCGTAAAACATATATCGATGAATTTAAAACGATGGTCACATTTGTGGCGAAGTTAAATATATCGCAAAAAGGTTGAAAATATCCGTTTTAGATAATATTATGACATTTGTGATTGCGTTGGTGTCTTTGAGTCCAAAGACAATGTTATTGTAAAATATGTTACTTTTGTATACAATTTATTTATATAAGTGTTTTAATGTCGTAAAAAGTTGTGAGTTGAAATTTCGGCAGCGCTTCCGCGTCATAAAATATTAATCCCAATTTCATTCACTTTCCCGCTTAACAACAATTTCATTTTAACCCATTATTCATAATACATAACACAATAATAAGTTTAATACAATACTTTAGTTAGATTATATTTTAACATTTTGTCCAACTTCAGTCCAATTTGATCAAGCGCACGAGTGTTGGTCTATTAATTTATCCTAACCGATTTCAAGGCTAAAACCGAATATGAATATATTGAAATCACAAGAGTAACAAGTTATACCGATAACACTCGCTTGATTTGACAAGAATCTGGAATCAACAACTTCAGTGGTGTAGTGATGAGAATATCCGCCTCCAAAACACAAGACAACCACCAAAAATTAGCAAAACGAAAGATTTGAACGGACAGACTGATCCAGCCGCCGGCTGAGATAATCCAGCCGCCGGCTGAGATAATCCAGCCGTCGGCTGGAGGCTGACAGACAGCTCCGGATTTTTGTTATTTTATCGATTTTAAGCGTTTTCAAGGGTATTTTCGGTAGATTTCGACATGCAACTTAAAAACCTTTAATAATATCCACTTATTTCTTCAAATAACAACTTTTTATATCAAGATCTTAGTAAAAAGTTTATAAAAATTATGTTCTTAGATAAATCACCATAAAACTTTTATAAAAACCTTTCTTTGATGTTAGATGATACATGCATGTAATAAAAATGTTAAAATGTAAATAAAAACAATGGAAGAAAGTTATTATACCGCAAGAAAAATGATAAAATGATGATCTAGCTTGATTGATGAAGAAGATTAAACCCGAAAATGATGAACACCAAAGCAACAACCCGGAAGAATCAACTCTCCATGCTCCCTTTGATGAATATACTTGTTTATTATGATGTTTAGGATGTTTTAATGGTGAGACAAGGCTGGGATGTACTGCCAAGAGTGAAGAAAATAAAGAACAAAGGGAGAGAGTAGAGAGAAAAACACCAAATGTGTGTGTGTGTTTTGATTGAATAAATGAAAAAAAATGACCAAGGCATGTGATAAAATTACTTGGGCAGTGTTTCCTGGCAGTTTAGGGGTCGAATGGGGTTATGCCCAGTGTTTTGAAAACCGGTTCGACCCGGCCGGTCGAACCGGTTGAACCGTTTTTTCGACAAAAACCGGGTCAAATTAAACCGGTCCGGGTTTTGTGATTTTTCAGGATTTTTTGCAAATAAAGCAAGCTAATTACATATATTTACAGTATAATATTAGATTTTACATGTTATATTTATTAGTATATGACTTTTAAACTAAAAAAAATTAAATATTCATGATTTTATAGGTATTTTTTCGTATCATCGGAAATATTGTTTTATTTTGTTGTGGTGGAAGACCGGGTTGACCCGGCGGTCGAACCGGTTGAACCGGTAACCCGGTGACCCGATGACTCGACCGAGTCGATTCGAAACCCGGTTTTCAAAACATTGGTTATGCCAAGTGTCCCCAATCGATTTACATGCAAAAATGAGTCACCAAAACCTGTCTAGACCATTCCAGCCGTCGGCTGGCTGGATTCAGCCGCCGGCTGAATTCCTGCCAGCTGTTGGCTGGTCGGCAGGCTCTGCAGACTTGTTTTTGACCGTTTGGGAGTTTCGTTCATCGAAAACTCCCGATTCTTTTTGCGTTGAACTTAGAATTGTTCATACTTTGATTTACTTTATATTGGTTCATTTAATTTTATAATTTTACTTTCGATTTCGAGATTCGCACGATTTCGGTAAAAGAGTACACAAGAGCAATGCACGATAACTCGAGGATAAAGGGTCCGATAACCGACAAATTTGGCATAAACCTTCTAACTTATATTTATGAGAATACTAACTATTTGGCACTTAGATAAAATAATATTATTACGTCTCGAGGGACAAATCAGTAAATACGAAAACCCGATACTCAATAACAGTAAATCGTGAGCAAAACAAAGCGAAATTCAAGGGTCGAAATCAATTGCGAATAAAATATAAATAATAACGGTAACATAAATATTTCAAATTGACGGGACGTCACAGCCTCCCCCAGTTAAAAAAATTTCGTCCTCGAAATTACTAATGAGCATCGCTAGAAGAAACTAGATGGGGATATTTCCGCTGCATTTCCTCCTCCCGTTCGTAAGTAAAAAAATCGGCTCCAACCTTTAGAGTTAAGACAATAAAAAGCCTCACAAGGCACGCAACAAAAGATGGGGCGGTAACTATTGTAGTATGAAAAACTCGGCTAGCAGAAAAAAGTCGATTCCAACTTCCGTCAAAGTCTAAAACGCACGCGCGTCACGATCAGAAATGGCGGAAAAATCTCGTCAATACGCAATCTAAAAAGTTTCTCTATTCGGTAATCTTCTCGAATAGGCAGGAAATGTGCTGACTTAGTCAGCCGATCCATGATAATCCAAATGATATAATCCTCGGTGAGGGCCTCCTGATCTAACAACAGTCTCTCCAGCGATAAAGGTATGCAGATATTCTTCTCGAATCATATAACCTCTGCACGGCGCGTCGACAACCAACCCATGCTCATAATAACGTCGAATCTACCTAAGGCGATCGGTATCAAATCAATAGGAAAAGAATGGTCATTGGAACTAACGCAACAGGAAGAAAGTACCTCGTAGCAGGAAAACTCACCAACGGATAACTCTATTTCGAAGGAAGACGCTAAGGGTAAAGACGTACAAGGAAACATAGTCCTAAACACATCAAATATGAAATTCTTCGAATGATGGAATAAAATTGGAGATCAGTAGAATTGAGAGATATTGACTCAAAAACTGTTAACAATCGGAATTACGTTCCGGTCTTGCATAATTTATTCAAAACTAGGCGTAGTTGGCCAAATTACGCGTAGTTCATAATGAACCATGCAATTGCGGAATTAATCCACTAAGGTCTAAAAGTTCATGAAATAATTTTTGAAGAATCTGGAATACAGTTTGGTATAGCACCAACGATTACTAAGTCGAATCAAAATGACAGATTAAAATCTGGGGTTGAACCCCGCGAAATCGCACTCGTAGGACAACCTCGTCTCGTCGACTTCTTTGCAGATAGGAGCTCCCTTCGGTTCCAACGCAACAGAGGCGTAAAAAGGAAAATGGAAATACAAGGAAGTGAAAAGAAAAGTGTGCAACCCGACGATAATAAGACTAAGCATCAAATATCAAATAGGATAATTGCAGGTTGAACTTAGATAGGAGAAGTATATGTACCGGCTGGAGCTAACTCGGGACAGTTGGCCTTAAGATGCTCTGGAGAACCACATTCATAACATTTTCCCTTCATGGTCTTACAATACCGCCCTGTGTGACCAAGTTTCTTACATTTATCGCATTTCCAACAAGCCACCTCCCTGGCGTGGTGACTACCACACTGATCACACTTTGGAGGCCCACCCCTGGCATTCGGAGCCACTACTGCATATGCTTGCACATCTTGAGGAGTATCCTGCCTCCTAGGTCTCTTCTGCGAATCCCCATAACGCTCTTCACCACCCCGTTTCCCTTCGGAGTTTAGCTTAACAATTATCGGGGGTAACTCACCATCCCGAACCGCATTCTGAGTCAAAGTAATCGCAATTTCCACCGCGCTCTGAAAGGTGCTCGGTTTGCTGGATAGGACACTCTTACGAATTGCTGCGGGTAATCCGTGAGTGTAGCGACCTATACGTTTCAGCTCCGGTCGGACCAAGTGCGGCACTAGCTGGGACAGATCGTGAAAACGCGAAGTGTACCCTTGGATATCTGACCCAACCATGGTCAAGTTCCATAACTCATCTTCCAACTTTTGAATCTCAGATTCAGGAACATACTCAGTGATCATCAACTCCTTCAGTTGCTCCCAAGTCATCGTGTTGATCTCAGCTCGGCCTCGCACATTTACGATTGAATTCCACCACGTCAGAGCCGTTCCTTGAAATACAAACGCAGCAAACCGGACTCTATCTTTGTCCGCACAGTCAATAGCATCGAAAATAGATTCCATCTTTTCCATCCACTGGAGCGTTCCAGTCGCTCCCTCATTGCCTCTGTACTCTGGGGCCTTACAGCTCATAAAAGTCTTCAGCGTGCACCCAGCGCGTTGGGTCGAGCCCTCTGCCCTACCCGATCCAGTAATCACGACTTCGGGTCCCTCATTATTAGCAACCGGCTCGGGACCCTCATTATTAACAATCGGCTCGGGATTTCCAGAACCCGAACCATTTCCTTGGGCGGTGCCCTCTCGAAGTTGAGCTACTAGCTCAGGCATCATCGCCGCTAACTGCTGAGCAATCATCTGAGCCATGTCAGGATTTGTATCGTTCTCCACATTGTTCCTTCTCGCATTGGACGTATTAGCTCTCGCGTTCGAAGTATTATTTCTCGCGTTCGGATTCGCGGTATTCGCTCTCGCATTCGCAGTAGCACGTCGCGCGGAACTTCGTGTCGCAACTCTCCTCGTAGGCGCCATCGTCCTAACATAAAAGAGGAAAAGACTCGATCAGCAAATGTGTGCAACACAAAAACAAGGCCAAATGCCAAAACACAACGCCGAATTAAACACGTATAAAAATAGTGCACACATTGATATCAGAGTAAAAATCGATTTAAAAGCCTATGGTCATAGTCCAAGTGATTTACTCAATTAAAATCACTCGGTTCGCTATAACCTTTGGCTATGATACCAACTTCTGTCACACCCCGCTTGGAAGCGGAAACGCGAGATGTTCCAGTTATAATATCAAGAGTCAAGATTACAACAATATAACCGATAAACAAAACATCAAATTAAATAGATCATGCCAATTGTTTCAAAATACATCATAAAGTCAAAGGCGATGAGACGCCAAGTACAAATACAACTCCAAAAGAGATAAACGAACGGATCGTCATGGAAATTACAATAAACAATATAAATTCAAATTTCCCAAAAGCAAGCGATCCGAAAATAAACTATGGCATGATCAACGGAAATCCTCAATTTCCTGCAAAGCGTTAAAACGACATCAACAACATGTTGGTGAATTATTCGCAATTTTAAAATAAAAGTGACCCATCGACAAGTTTCAATAAACATCATAATTTCAAATACCATATCTCAAATCTTTTCATTTCAAACCATATCTTGTTTTCAACCCTAGTGAGGATACCATGCTTAGATTAGTTATACATCGAACCTTGCCAGTCCTAAAGACGCAATTCCTAAGGCAGTGTCAACCAAAGGCAACCATAAATCAAGTACGGTCATAACATCCACACATAGATACCTACTGAGGGATGAGGGTCAGGCGATATAACCCATATAGCTATATATATGTAACCGTTGGGCACGAAGCTTAACGACTGTATAAGACACCCAATCTAAGGCAGACCTATTCTACTAGGTAAACAAGATAATCAATAACATTCCGCATACGCAGACAGTTTTAAAATACACATTAAGATGATTAATAATATTCCGCATACGCAGACAGTTTTAAAATACACAAGAAGATAAGTAATAATATTCCGCATACGCAGACAGTTTAAAATACACAATAAGATGATTAATAATATTCCGCATACGCACACAGTTTTAAAATACGCTTTACAGCCCAAAAATAGTAAGACAAGGGCTACGAATAACTCACAGATAAAGCTTCAGCAAACAAATATCGGGTACACCAAACACAGAGCTACAACTCCACCGCCTAAGTGCCTTAAACAATAAACAACATAGTCTCAGTATCTCTATAAGTCTAGGTCCGGTTTAGCCTTGTCGGTTAAGATTTAAATTAATATAATCGTTCCCACGATTAATAAGTCGAATAAGGATGACGAATTAAGAAGACGATGTTCCGCGCCAGAAAAGGGCCGATCGGCAAGATATCGATCTTTCACGTCAACAGCGACCGTTGGAAGCAAATGATAACTCCGAGTCGAAAGGTTTATTAATACAAATGTTCATTATGTCGACCAAAGTTAAGATGTTGACTTATAAAAGTCAAAGGTCAATTATGTTGACTTATTAAAGTCAAAATCAATTTAAAAGTCCAATTTGACACTTTGAAATATTTGAAGTGTTTTCATACCAAAATATTTAGAGTAAAATGTATTTCAAAACAATTTATAAAGTTTGTCGTAAAACATATATCGATGAATTTAAAACGATGGTCACATTTGTGGCGAAGTTAAATATATCGCAAAAAGGTTGAAAATATCCGTTTTAGATAATATTATGACATTTGTGATTGCGTTGGTGTCTTTGAGTCCAAAGACAATGTTATTGTAAAATATGTTACTTTTGTATACAATTTATTTATATAAGTGTTTTAATGTCGTAAAAAGTTGTGAGTTGAAATTTCGGCAGCGCTTCCGCGTCATAAAATATTAATCCCAATTTCATTCACTTTCCCGCTTAACAACAATTTCATTTTAACCCATTATTCATAATACATAATACAATAATAAGTTTAATACAATACTTTAGTTAGATTATATTTTAACATTTTGTCCAACTTCAGTCCAATTTGATCAAGCGCACGAGTGTTGGTCTATTAATTTATCCTAACCGATTTCAAGGCTAAAACCGAATATGAATATATTGAAATCACAAGAGTAACAAGTTATACCGATAACACTCGCTTGATTTGACAAGAATCTGGAATCAACAACTTCAGTGGTGTAGTGATGAGAATATCCGCCTCCAAAACACAAGACAACCACCAAAAATTAGCAAAACGAAAGATTTGAACGGACAGACTGATCCAGCCGCCGGCTGAGATAATCCAGCCGCCGGCTGAGATAATCCAGCCGTCGGCTGGAGGCTGACAGACAGCTCCGGATTTTTGTTATTTTATCGATTTTAAGCGTTTTCAAGGGTATTTTCGGTAGATTTCGACATGCAACTTAAAAACCTTTAATAATATCCACTTATTTCTTCAAATAACAACTTTTTATATCAAGATCTTAGTAAAAAGTTTATAAAAATTATGTTCTTAGATAAATCACCATAAAACTTTTATAAAAACCTTTCTTTGATGTTAGATGATACATGCATGTAATAAAAATGTTAAAATGTAAATAAAAACAATGGAAGAAAGTTATTATACCGCAAGAAAAATGATAAAATGATGATCTAGCTTGATTGATGAAGAAGATTAAACCCGAAAATGATGAACACCAAAGCAACAACCCGGAAGAATCAACTCTCCATGCTCCCTTTGATGAATATACTTGTTTATTATGATGTTTAGGATGTTTTAATGGTGAGACAAGGCTGGGATGTACTGCCAAGAGTGAAGAAAATGAAGAACAAAGGGAGAGAGTAGAGAGAAAAACACCAAATGTGTGTGTGTGTTTTGATTGAATAAATGAAAAAAAATGACCAAGGCATGTGATAAAATTACTTGGGCAGTGTTTCCTGGCAGTTTAGGGGTCGAATGGGGTTATGCCAAGTGTCCCCAATCGATTTACATGCAAAAATGAGTCACCAAAACCTGTCCAGACCATTCCAGCCGTCGGCTGGCTGGATTCAGCCGCCGGCTGAATTCCTGCCAGCTGTTGGCTGGTCGGCAGGCTCTGCAGACTTGTTTTTGACCGTTTGGGAGTTTCGTTCATCGAAAACTCCCGATTCTTTTTGCGTTGAACTTAGAATTGTTCATACTTTGATTTACTTTATATTGGTTCATTTAATTTTATAATTTTACTTTCGATTTCGAGATTCGCACGATTTCGGTAAAAGAGTACACAAGAGCAATGCACGATAACTCGAGGATAAAGGGTCCGATAACCGACAAATTTGGCATAAACCTTCTAACTTATATTTATGAGAATACTAACTATTTGGCACTTAGATAAAATAATATTATTACGTCTCGAGGGACAAATCAGTAAATACGAAAACCCGATACTCAATAACAGTAAATCGTGAGCAAAACAAAGCGAAATTCAAGGGTCGAAATCAATTGCGAATAAAATATAAATAATAACGGTAACATAAATATTTCTAATTGACGGGACGTCACACTAGGCATGCCTTGGATTCATGATATGTGTGACAACCGTCAAAAATCTAGATGCTTGACTAGCTTCCATGTCGATTCGAAATCATTAGTCACTCTTTTAGTGTATTCGCCTCGTTCTAGTTCGAAACCATTGAGTCGGTACTTGTCGAAATTAATGTCGGAATAACTTCCGGAATCAATTTTATAAGTCCTAATACCAAGAAAACACATATTGAACTTTCCTAAGTTCATAACTAATCATAATTAAGAACTTTCAATTAACAAAAGGTCCAACGAAGCAATAACGTAAAAACGAAAAATCTGAAAGCTGGAAAAATTGCCCGGTGCGCAGCACCTGGCTGCAGAATTCAAAAAAATTTACATGTTTAGTCCTTGCCTCGTTTTTACACAAAATTTAACCAATCAAACTCGAACTTCAGGCCATAATCACTGCATTTTGACACTACCAACACACTCCATTATTATTACCCCTATTTTTCTTTTTACTTATTCATTTTTACCAAAAACAAAACACACACACACATCTTTCCTCTCAAACTCTCTCAAGAACACAACAAAAACACCTTCATTTCCAGAACATTTGGCCATCAAAATCCAGTTTCTATCCATAAAAATCGTTCATATCATCCAAAGGAGTTAAAGGGACCAAAAGATTTCGAAAAAGGACCAAGTTTGTAAAGATTTTTGAAGCTCAAATCCGACCAAAAGCATCATCCATTCGATTTCCTTCGGTAGATTACTTTCTTTTCACTGTTCTTACATAAATAATCGATTGCATGTAAGATCTAACGGTTGAAAATGTGTTTTTATACAAATCTTTGACTTTTATGGTCAAAAACGTTTTTAATCAAGATACTCTTTAGATCCACGAATCTGTGGATAAAAACTCTTTAGAAACTGTTGAAATGATGTTTTAAAAGATATTTACTAATTGCATGTTAGATCTAAACAATAAAAACGAGTTTTTAAAGATTTATATCACCTTCTCTACAAAAACGATTTTTATCTAAATGATACTTAGATCTATGTTTTTGTGGATAAAAGTTGTTTAGAGACCATAATAATGATGTTTTATAAGTTATCCCCCGGTTGCATGTTGAAATCCTTGTGTCACAAAACGTTTTTAGCAAGAAAAACACCTAACGGGAAAGAAAAAGCAGCTAGGTGCGCATCACCTAGGCTCAGGTGCGCAGCACCGAGCTGCTGTTCCCCCGAAAATCGTTGTTTTATTCGTCTAAAACTTGTACACACATTCTGGACTTTTGTCAATAACATTATTAGACTGAGATAAATAAAAATGATAATAATAATGACTTGTATTGGACTTTTTGGACTTAATTGACTTGTGGTGAAGTTATTTTGTGTATATGTATGTTTTGTGAGCGGAAATGATTGTAGGTTTTGGACATGAAATTTGGGCGCGGAAGCGCTGCCCAAATTTCGTTAGAAACCCTAAACCATTTCAGTAACCAAAACATGTCTATCATAATAATAACTTTGACTTTGAACTTTCAAACTAAAAATAAACGTTAACCGCTTCGGACAAATTTTGAGACAATTTGACTTCATCACATAACCATAAACAAAAGTTACCTAATCTTATATAAAGGACCTAATAAGACATTAACTTTTGGACACTCTTGGTATTCATAGGCATCCCGTGATTCCCGACTCCTTATCCGACCGATTCCGAGTTCACTCTCTTCGCAAACCGTGAGTTACACCCCTCCTTACTTTTACATTTTAAGTACTCTTTTTGGGGGAAACATGAGATCAAAATTGTTTTTGGACTATGGTATTTATGTGAGATTGCTTATCAAACTATTTTGACTTATTGAAATTGTACGACTATTTGACTTTTGGTACTTATCGGACTTATTCGACTTTTTGGCTTATCAACTATTTTGACTCTCGAACCATTTGAAATTCTTTGACTCTTGACTTATTAAACTTCGACTTTTGACTTATTAAACCTTGACTTTTGACTTATTAAACTTGACTTTTGACTTATTAAACTTTGACTTTTGACTTATTAAACTTTGACTTTTGACTTATTAAACTATTTTGAACGAACCATTAGTATTTGGACGACTTTTAGACTGTCTTGGACGAACTATTTGGACGATTATTTGACCTTATATGCGTAAACAACATCAACTGTTCGGATTGGCTTACCTTAGACTCCCTAGGTTTGCCTTTTTGGATACTTGAATAGACATTGATAGCTTGATTGTATTTAAGCACTAAACCCTAGGTGAGAATATAACGCCGTAAGTGCAGACTAAAAGACTTTTTAAAACTGTTCGACAAAAGTCCCACGATTTACTTAGACGACTATACACACTATTAACGCAAGCCGTTAGCATATATTATGGGTATCGATACTTAGGAGCGGTCACTCCTTACCAATGGGTAGCGACCAAGGTACATATTGCTAAGTCCTCGTGGACTCTCTGACTGTAGACTTGACTGGTGGGCAGGTACTTGACTAGAATCGGGTTAGTGTGTAGACTAAATCTTACGTATATTAAGCTTAGCGGTTGGTACAACTCGAGGATCATAGGTCTATATTACGCATATACTTACGTTCTATCTTGCACATGTGGATTAATCCACCGCTGAGGTAATGACTACGACCCCGTTTGCTCGCTACACTATTTGACTTTGTATCTGACTTAGACTTACTTTGGACGTACTTGAACTCATTTTTAAACTTACTTAAATTTATTCTAAAGTACTTGAAATTGTCTTGAAATTGGGTCATTCTTGAATTTTAAGCACTTAAATTTAATTAAGTTACTCTCGAATTTTAAGTATCTAATCTTATCTTGAAATTCTTTGACTTTGAACTCTTAAATTGAACTTTTCTTAAATTCGTAAACTGTAACTCACTCACTACGTTTTCGTAGTTGACACTTTATCTCATGTTTCAGGAATTAAGCGTAAGTTATGAAGTGCATTGCTCGAGCGGGTCAAGTCCATCATGTGAAGTGTACTTGGGGAAGAAGACCTTATTTTGGGAATTTTATTTAAAAACACTTTTGTTATGTACTATGGTTTTATATTGAACTTGGTTGTATCTTTGCTTTGTACTCTTTTTAATTTAAATCTTAATGACTCGAACCGTTATTTTTAGTGTAACCCGTGAAATGATTCTTTGCTCTTCACATTCCATGTTTCCGCTTTAGCGGGGTGTGACAGACTTGGTATCAGAGCACGGGTTATAGTGAAAACGGTTTTAAAATCTTTCAAAAAGTTTTCGAAACCAAAACTATAACCAAGGCTTTTCAGAAAACGTCATTTTCGGGTTCGAACTTTAGTATGTTATTTTCCACAATTGCATGATTAACTTTTTCAACTATGCGTGACTTGATCAACCACCCGTAGTTCAAAATGAATTATGCAAGAACGGAAAATGAAAGGCTATCGTTAAAACGGTTTTTGAGTCCATAAATTCCCGGTCTTGTCAATTCCCGACACTCACATGATTGACCCGTGCATGCATTTTACTTACGTTTTTTTCCTATTCTTAGTTTCCCCATACTTATGTAACTCTCTATTCGCAGATACGCCATGTCTCAGTCCTCGAACTCTCGATCCCAGACACGATCACTTCCCCGAGCCGCCTCCCCCTCTCACGAACCCTCTGAGGGCCACACCGCATCCGAGAGTCAGCGTCACCAGACGACTGACCCAACGGAAGACACCTCCCAGACCATCAGCAGCAGCCACGGGTCCAGCCCAAGGTCGGTACTTCCACCTCCTAGACTGGTGCCCGCTGCCGCACCACAGCCCCGAGGACCAAGTGCTGGAGCACCTATGCATCCGCAGTCGGGCCCATTCCGACCCGCGCCTCCCCAGTCTTTCTTGGACCCCTACGATCCCGCCTTTCGCACTCCGATATCGGAGCGTTACGCATGGGATCGTCAGTTCATTGAGGAAAGACGGCGTGCGCAGGAGTCCGGACCCTCCCGACCCATGATGCCACCTACTCATCAGCCTCTTCCCCCGGACGCCTTCCTCAACTTACACCGCCAAGTCCGTGGACTTGCCGAGGAAGCCCAGGAGCAGGGCCTTCTTTTATTTGAAGTCTCCGATGCTGCAAATGAGCTAGCACAGCAGTCCCGGCGGATCATACTGACGGCTCAGGCCACCGCCCGGACCGTCCAGTGCCTCGTCAGAGCTTGCATAGTCATGGGAGCACTTGTCGTAGCTCTCGCCGCCATGATGTTCTTGGAAGAGCGTTATTAGGCATAGTTCCCTTTTTATTGTACTGTACCGGCTTAGTCGTAATTTTCCCATTGTACACGACTTAAGCCCCTACTTATTATTCCTCTATGTATTGTACTCGCATTTCTCTCAGTGAATTTGTCATGTGTACCGAAACTTCTTATTATTAATGAAAATTCTATCTTTTATCATTTGATTTATCGTGTCCTGTGAACTTTGTACTTGTTGTGAACACTATGGTTCTATCCTAAGTCATAATCTTGCGTGAACTACCTGATCATTCGTGTTAATCTCGTGCTGTGACTATCTATGATCACTTAAATCGTAATTCTTATCATATCTCATCCGCGCGTTCTAAACCCAACCTAAATTCTTTCTGTTGCAGAATCATGGCACCCCCGCACTTGAGTGCTAGTGACCTCGCCGAGCAAGTCATCGCCCAGATGAACGCAACAATACCCGACTTGATCGCCCAGGTGATCGCCGGGGTGAGCGACAGGATCTTCAGAGGCGATAACCCCGACACCTTTTGTTCGGAGATCAATCATGACAACAACCTCCCTCCTCCTCCAGCCCCCGTCACTCGAAGGAAGAGTGAGAAGCGTAAGGCTAGTCACCAACCCATAAGGGGCGACCTCAACAAGAAGCCCGCCATCAGACGCCGAGAGTATGCTGGATCGCACCCTAAGTGCGGTAAGTGCTACCGGCATCACACTGGGGACTGCCATGCGTGCTACGCATGCAACAAAATCGGGCACCTCTTCCGACATTGTCGTGAACATGCTGCTAAGCAGAACGAGGACGAGGACCTTGGAACTAACCCCTTACCTCCCTCTCCTGCTCTTTTCCAACGAAGGGAGAACAAGAGAAGGAAACTCCGCCACCAAATATCACGAACTAGTATCCCCCAAGAATACCCCACCATACCTCGAGCCCACACCGGACCGCACACCCGATGCAACAGATGCCCTTTCCACCATGTCCGGCAGTGCCCGGTATGCAAACTTTGCAACACAGTGGGACACTACCCCTGGTGCTGTCCAGAAAATGCGAACAGAAGGCTACTATGTCTCGAATGTGGGAGCAACCAGCACTTTCGTGAGGATTGTCTCTTAGAGCGTACCACAGAGACCCTCAGTGCTCTCGCAATCACAGCCGAGGAAGCCTCTCAGAGCCCCAAAGCAACTACTGGTACGTTCCCTGTCAAAAGACCCTTTTCCTTCCGCACTATTTGATTCAAGAACTGAAGAAAACCTTGCCCCCTTAGAGATTGGACATCTCATCAGTTTAGGACCTCAGGCTTTACGGATAGTTCTCCTTTCGAATATGCCAACGATCCATTAGTCGCAGCTACAACGCAAATTTAGGATCCCCAGAACACCATCTGCCTACAATTCCTCCACTGACCCAGTTCTTACCAAACCATCGAGCTCTGACGCCACCGTCGGATAAACCAATCACCGCACTATTGAGTCAAGATCGTTCGTTCCGATCAACTCACTAGCATTCCGTGAAGAACCACGACGCACCCTCCGCTCACGACGTCGAGTATAAACCTAAGGAAAGCCGAGTCCAAGACACCTCTGTAGTCAAGGATCATCCAAAGTTTTCCTGAGAAATCGCCCGGACTACCGCCGAGAGCGACGAGCGGAAATTCCAAATAAACCTTGTTCCTAGCACGGCACCGATAGCCAAGGCTCCCTACCAACTAGCACCATTTGAGATGCTAAGGCAGCCAAAGCCGCTGTAGGACCTCCCAGCTCTAACTCTACCACACAAAGTCAACCCCGGGAGTCCAGCTTCCCTAACAAGAGACAGACAGACCCCTCCGTTGTACGCCAAGCGTCATGAACTCATCAAGCAGACCGTCGTGAACCGATAACCATCCCCGAGAACCGACAATCAGTCCGGGTAGTTGCAGGATGCAACACATCTCTCGAAGGACGACCCCGCCCGAGTCATCGCCAGGTTCGCGACATTTTGACCAACACTTGCGAGGACCGCATGTTCCGAACCCGATACAAACCACCCAAGCCTTCCCCTGTTAGTACGCCTAAACAACACATCGCCGGTATTCATGGACTTAATGAACAAGGTGTGTAGGCCGTACTCGGATAATTGATAACCATACTCCTCGCCAACACTCACACCTACTCAAGGAAGATCCTGTGAGCATCCCGAGCTCACCTTAGAACCCTTCCATGGTCAGGAACCGCACGCCAATTTCCCTAAACTCGAACGCTGACCCCGAGCAGAACACTTCCCGACTCTATGGTCAACCTCGAAGGAACTCAGACCAGGCCAAACGTAGCTTGTAGCGCCAAGCCACTAACATGAGCTCTGAAATCCGAAGGTATTCGCGAACCCATACTCGTCAAGGGCCATCGAATTGTTATTCCATTTACCCGGGATCCGACTTGCTGTAACCGGAGTTCCCGAGAATACTATTCTGGCCGGACACTGGGTAAGGACACTACCCTGTATCCCGCCAAGTGCCTCACTTACCTCGAGGCCAAGGCAGGACACCGAAACTCACCCCACCATTAGTCGATCTACGTCCCCCTCTCCTTGAAGTGCCCTCCTGAGAATCGCCAGGAACGCGACTATACCTCATCACCTCTCACAATTCGCCTGTCTTTAATCGGGTGCGCTTGCGTCACGGATCCCGTGCCAGCACTAAGTGTGAACCCATCAGTCTATGCATGGACGCAAGTGTCAAACACCGCCCTGTCAGCTGGGAGCTGACGGTTGACGACTTGCAAGGTCCTACGTCTACCTCTACTCGCGAAGGACCGGAAACGTTCCCGTACTCGGCCAAGGGGCCGCGCGACCATCTGGAAGTAAAACCTCAATCTCTTGGATGGCAATGGGGTATCCCTTATGATACCGCCACGGAAGGAGAACAGTCTGCTTCTGGAAACGCGGCAAACTAAGCCGAAGTACATCGGTTCGATCTAAGTCTCGGGATATGCCGATCCGACCTCTCATCGTTTATAATTTTCCCGACCGTCTCCCAATGTTCTTACGTGCCCCTCCTCACACCTGTAAAGCGTTCATCGGATGAGACCCTCGCCACCTCCCTCTAGTCCAGGTCAAAACTGCTGCTACGCCAAGTTCTTTATTAAAACACTTAGGTGGTTGACTCCAAGGACAAATAGCGTTGATCGAACCTCGTACCCGTCTCTGAGTTCATTGGAACCTCCGACGTAGTCCCACTACCGCGTGAAGGCGCATGGACCAAAACTCGTCAGGAGAACCCACTACGATCCGACGGCAAAAATTTTCCCCATGAGACGAACTAAATTTCGGGACGAAATTCCTTTCAACCCGGGGAGAATGTGACAACCGTCAAAAATCTAGATGCTTGACTAGCTTCCATGTCGATTCGAAATCATTAGTCACTCTTTTAGCGTATTCGCCTCGTTCTAGTTCGAAACCATTGAGTCGGTACTTGTCGAAATTAATGTCGGAATAACTTCCGGAATCAATTTTATAAGTCCTAATACCAAGAAAACACATATTGAACTTTCCTAAGTTCATAACTAATCATAATTAAGAACTTTCAATTAACAAAAGGTCCAACGAAGCAATAACGTAAAAACGAAAAATCTGAAAGCTGGAAAAATTGCCCGGTGCGCAGCACCTCCACCTGAGGTGCGCAGCACCTGGCTGCAGAATTCAAAAAATTTACATGTTTAGTCCTTGCCTCGTTTTTACACAAAATTTAACCAATCAAACTCGAACTTCAGGCCATAATCACTGCATTTTGACACTACCAACACACTCCATTATTATTACCCCTATTTTTCTTTTTACTTATTCATTTTTACCAAAAACAAAACACACACACACATCTTTCCTCTCAAACTCTCTCAAGAACACAACAAAAACACCTTCATTTCCAGAACATTTGGCCATCAAAATCCAGTTTCTATCCATAAAAATCGTTCATATCATCCAAAGGAGTTAAAGGGACCAAAAGATTTCGAAAAAGGACCAAGTTTGTAAAGATTTTTGAAGCTCAAATCCGACCAAAAGCATCATCCATTCGATTTCCTTCGGTAGATTACTTTCTTTTCACTGTTCTTACATAAATAATCGATTGCATGTAAGATCTAACGGTTGAAAATGTGTTTTTATACAAATCTTTGACTTTTATGGTCAAAAACGTTTTTAATCAAGATACTCTTTAGATCCACGAATCTGTGGATAAAAACTCTTTAGAAACTGTTGAAATGATGTTTTAAAAGATATTTACTAATTGCATGTTAGATCTAAACAATAAAAACGAGTTTTTAAAGATTTATATCACCTTCTCTACAAAAACGATTTTTATCTAAATGATACTTAGATCTATGTTTTTGTGGATAAAAGTTGTTTAGAGACCATAATAATGATGTTTTATAAGTTATCCACCGGTTGCATGTTGAAATCCTTGTGTCACAAAACGTTTTTAGCAAGAAAAACACCTAACGGGAAAGAAACAGCAGCTAGGTGCGCAGCACCTAGGCTCAGGTGCGCAGCACCGAGCTGCTGTTCCCCCGAAAATCGTTGTTTTATTCGTCTAAAACTTGTACACACATTCTGGACTTTTGTCAATAACATTATTAGACTGAGATAAATAAAAATGATAATAATAATGACTTGTATTGGACTTTTTGGACTTAATTGACTTGTGGTGAAGTTATTTTGTGTATATGTATGTTTTGTGAGCGGAAATGATTGTAGGTTTTGGACATGAAATTTGGGCGCGGAAGCGCTGCCCAAATTTCGTTAGAAAACCTAAACCATTTCAGTAACCAAAACATGTCTATCATAATAATAACTTTGACTTTGAACTTTCAAACTAAAAATAAACGTTAACCGCTTCGGACAAATTTTGAGACAATTTGACTTCATCACATAACCATAAACAAAAGTTACCTAATCTTATATAAAGGACCTAATAAGACATTAACTTTTGGACACTCTTGGTATTCATAGGCATCCCGTGATTCCCGACTCCTTATCCGACCGATTCCGAGTTCACTCTCTTCGCAAACCGTGAGTTACACCCCTCCTTACTTTTACATTTTAAGTACTCTTTTTGGGGGAAACATGAGATCAAAATTGTTTTTGGCCTATGGTATTTATGTGAGATTGCTTATCAAACTATTTTGACTTATTGAAATTTTACGACTATTTGACTTTTGGTACTTATCGGACTTATTCGACTTTTTGGCTTATCAACTATTTTGACTCTCGAACCATTTGAAATTCTTTGACTCTTGACTTATTAAACTTCGACTTTTGACTTATTAAACCTTGACTTTTGACTTATTAAACTTGACTTTTGACTTATTAAACTTTGACTTTTGACTTATTAAACTTTGACTTTTGACTTATTAAACTATTTTGAACGAACCATTAGTATTTGGACGACTTTTAGACTGTCTTGGACGAACTATTTGGACGATTATTTGACCTTATATGCGTAAACAACATCAACTGTTCGGATTGGCTTACCTTAGACTCCCTAGGTTTGCCTTTTTGGATACTTGAATAGACATTGATAGCTTGATTGTATTTAAGCACTAAACCCTAGGTGAGAATATAACGCCGTAAGTGCAGACTAAAAGACTTTTTAAAACTGTTCGACAAAAGTCCCACGATTTACTTAGACGACTATACACACTATTAACGCAAGCCGTTAGCATATATTATGGGTATCGATACTTAGGAGCGGTCACTCCTTACCAATGGGTAGCGACCAAGGTACATATTGCTAAGTCCTCGCGGACTCTCTGACTGTAGACTTGACTGGTGGGCAGGTACTTGACTAGAATCGGGTTAGTGTGTAGACTAAATCTTACGTATATTAAGCTTAGCGGTTGGTACAACTCGAGGATCATAGGTCTATATTACGCATATACTTACGTTCTGTCTTGCACATGTGGATTAATCCACCGCTGAGGTAATGACTACGACCCTGTTTGCTCGCTACACTATTTGACTTTGTATCTGACTTAGACTTACTTTGGACGTACTTGAACTCATTTTTAAACTTACTTAAATTTATTCTAAAGTACTTGAAATTGTCTTGAAATTGGGTCATTCTTGAATTTTAAGCACTTAAATTTAATTAAGTTACTCTCGAATTTTAAGTATCTAATCTTATCTTGAAATTCTTTGACTTTGAACTCTTAAATTGAACTTTTCTTAAATTCGTAAACTGTAACTCACTCACTACGTTTTCGTAGTTAACACTTTATCTCATGTTTCAGGAATTAAGCGTAAGTTATGAAGTGCATTGCTCGAGCGGGTCAAGTCCATCATGTGAAGTGTACTTGGGGAAGAAGACCTTATTTTGGGAATTTTATTTAAAAACACTTTTGTTATGTACTATGGTTTTATATTGAACTTGGTTGTATCTTTGACTTGTACTCTTTTTAATTTAAATCTTAATGACTCGAACCGTTATTTTTAGTGTAACCCGTGAAATGATTCTTTGCTCTTCACATTCCGTGTTTCCGCTTTAGCGGGGTGTGACAATATGAAAGCAGTCCCATCGACTTACCATTAACGTGTAAAACTACCAACACCTTGGGGTGTAGTCAAGATAAACAATGAATAACAAGAGGCAAAAGATTGTTATACTACATCGATGAAATCTACAACTAAACCAAGGTAAGCATATAAATTACAAAAACAAGAGATCCTGAACCCTAAGGATCACGACGTAAAAGAGGTGATCATAGATCTTGTGTTCCCGGAAGAAAAATTACTCATCGGCTCAAACATTTCCAAGGATCTTGAAGAAGGGCTTTTAAGATTTTTAAGGCAAAAGAAGTCGACATTTGCGTGGAAGCCGGAGGATATGACAGGTATATCTAAAGATATTATACCTCACAAACTTAATGTTGATCACAACTTCAAACCAATAAAACAAAAGAGAAGGAAGTTTGCTCCAGAAAGGAATGTGATCATTCCAGAAGATGTGCAAATATTATTGAAGACAAGGTTGATAAGGGAACTGAAATTTCCAAGATGGCTAGCAAACGTTGTAGTGCTACAGAAGAAGAATGAAAAGTAGAGAGTATGTGTGGACTACACTGATCACAACAAAGCTTTCCATGAGGATCCTTTCCCCTTACCTCATAACGACTCAATGGTAGATGCCACGACTAGTCATAAGATCTTGGTATTCATGAATGCCTCTTCAGGATTTCAACAAATTCAGATGGAAACAACAGACCAAAAGGATACCGCGTTCAATACCTTAAGTATTTTTCGGTCATAAAAATTTGGCGCCCACCGTGGGGCTCAGTACCACCTTCCACCAAGCCCATCGGATCATCACCCTCGTTTCAGAAGCTTGAAAACATTCAGAAAAAGGCAATCTCTGCAGGATCCGGTTTATCTTTATCCAAGGTATCTCCCCCTAACCCTCCTGTTGTTTCTAACAATGATATTGCTTTCAAGTTCTCACTAGAAACCGAGCATTACAAGAGGATAGAGAGGGGAAATGATGAACTGAAGAAGGAAATGGATGGTATCAAAGCTAGGATGATAGATCCTGTCATCCCAAGATCAAGTCCTTTACAAGGAAGAAACTTGAACTTTGATGCCTCCTCTTCAGAAATGTACGCTGGAGATTTCATGTCCATGCGAAAAGACGCAGGATATCAAAGTCCTACAACTGGAACAAGAGTGTCTGAACCGATCTATGGAACCAGGTTATCGACGATGCGTGATCATGAAAATCTTCAGAGATCATCTCTTCAGATACGTGGTACAGGTAACATTTCAAATGTATTTCTTGCTGAAACTAACAATTCGCAGGATTCAAGTATTAGCCCGAGTATGGCGAGGGAATTTGAGAAGTTGAAAGATATGATCACCAGCATGCCTAGTGTGGTCCAACCTATCCCGGAGTTGTCTCCATCAGCTCACAATGAATCAAGATTTTCTACACCAATATGCAATACTGAGGTCCCAAAGCGATTTCAGACTCCGAGCATGCAGCCATATGATGGAACAACTTATCCAGAGGAACACGTCGCTCAAAATAGGGAAAGAATGGAGATCATACCCATCCTAGCTGATCTCAAAGAAGCTTGTTTATGCAAGGGCTTTGTAGCGACCTTAACAGGATCAACCTTAAAATGGATACTTAACGTTCCTCCTTATTCAATTACTTCTTTTGCTCTTATGATCAATCTATTTAATAATCAGTTTTCTTACAGCAGGATCTTCGAAAAAATTGACTACTGGCCTTTAGAGGGTAACTCAAGCTAATAATGAATCTCTTAGGGACTTCATAGGAAGGTTTGGGAGAGAAGCATTGGGGATCCCAAATCTTGATATGTCTACTGCAGTCCAAGCTTTGAAAATGGGCCTTAAAAGAGATAATCAATTTTATCAGGATCTCGTAATGAACCAATGCAGGAATCTAGATGAAGCTAGAACCAGAGCACTAAGGTTCATCCGACTGGAAGAAGACATGAATCTTCAAAAGAAGACGGACTCCTTGACCTATGATCGATCGAACAGGAAATGAGAAGCTTCCTCTTATAGGACCAACTGGAACAAGCCGTATTCAAGAACAGATAATGAAAGGATCAATGCGGTGGAAGAAGACGAATATCCTAGGATTATATATTATTGTTTTGTTGATAATGCAAGTTTAATATATGATATGCAGGGTCTAGGGATAAAACAAGAGGGCCAATAAACAATGATGCGGGGGCTAATTGGAAGGATAAATCCAAGTGGTGCACATTCCATGAAGATTTTGGTAATACCATAGAAAATTTCATTGCTCTCAGAAAGGAGATCAGTCATTTATTAAGTAAAGGATACTTGAAGGATCTCTTAGTAAAAAAGAACATGGATCACAGTAGAGATCCGAACAAGAGTAAGGACATCGATGATCATCAGGATCAGTTAAAGGCCCCTCAAAGAGCAACATCACCTCCTCTAGATGCTAAGGTAATCAATTTTATATCTGGTGGTTCAGATATTTGTGGTACTTCTTATTCTGTAGATATGAGGCATGCAAAGGAAGCGAAGTCGGAAAATGGATGGAGGACAACAAAGACTTCTAGTTTGACAGAAAATACGATATTCTCGTTCGATGAAGAAGACAGGGATGATGTGCAGGAACCTCATCACGATGGACCGGTGATCACGTTATATGTTTCCAACCACTTCGTTCGCAGGATCCTGATTGATGGAGGAAGCTCGGTCAATATCATTCGATTAGAGACTCTGAAGAAAATGAACATCCCAGAAAATGAGATCACCACTAAAACTACTGTGTATGTTGGATTTAGTGGCGAGATCAAAAAAAAGAAAAGGAAGTTCTCTCCAGAGGATATGACATGTATATCTAAGGATATTATAACTCACATACTTGGTCTTGATCACAACTTCAAACATATAAAATAAAATAGAAGGAAATTCTCTCTAGATGGGAATGTGATCATTCAAGATAATGTACAAAGATTATTGAATACATGAATGATAAGGGAAGTAAAATTTCCAAGATGGCTGGCAAACGTTGTATTGGTACAAAAGAAGAACGGGAAGTGGAGAGTATGTGTGGATTACAATGATCTCAATAAAGCTTTCCCTAAGTATTGATGTGCGATATCTAGTTTTCCGAAAATTAGCTTTTAACTAGACTACGACACCGGGCAGTGTACCCTTATCGATGTAGTAAAGTTTGGGCAAATTCCGGGTTCGATCACGGGGACTATTTATAATTGAGATAATAGCTATAAAAGTAACAAATAACACGTAACAAGTGGGTTTTAGTCTTAGAAGACTTGAATGTAAAACGAATAAATTGATTTCTAATTAAAATATGGATTAAAAGTACGCTTGCTTGTACCGTTCACGAATGTGTAATCTTTCCTAAGTATGAATTGATGATAAACTTCTAATATAAAATCCTAAGTTCCTTTCGAATACCGGATTTCTCCGATTATTTATCCATGTAACTATTCCTTTCGAATATAGTTAACACCTAAAATAACCGTGCACAAAGTTTCAATTCGAGGTGTGAGAATTAACCTATAACCTTCCTTTCGAATAGCTTACTAATCAGAAAACCGATTTCTCTTAATTTATTAACTAGCGTTTGTGTTATCACTTACTTGTTCTAATTGTTGTTAGCGATTCCTTTCGAATACCGCAAGTTTAAATCAACTATAGACCGGTTGACTATTTCATTTCTATTTTAGTAAAAATTACGGATTCCTTTCGAATACCCGTTTTTAGATTACCAAATAAAAGTATAAACAATTTTCACAAGATTACTAAAGTTTTAACCCAAACGGATCCCCAATTAACCTCTACACATCATAATCATACAATTTCATACTCAAGATTTATCATACAAACGATCACATATCCAAGCAAACGTAAAGTGAAATTAGCTACGCATAATGTTTATCAAACACGAATAATAATAATAAGACATGATTATATTGAAATTAAATTGAAAAGAGTGTAATACCAAAGTGAAATAGAACTTGCGAATTGCTTCCAAAGTAACAAATTGATGTAAAAGAAATGAAAGTAAACCAATGATTCTCCAAAAATAAACCGAAAATTACTATGATTATTGTTTCCCTAATGATTGATTATGATTATTTGATGGATGAAGATGATAAAAACTAGTGTAATCAGCCCCTAAGATGGTGAAAAATATGGTGTGTGTTAGTGTAAAATCGTCCTTAAGAAGTGGTAACCAAAAGACCTTTCACCTCCACCTTGATTAGCATTGAAAACGAGCTTGTAACTGCTGGAGGGTTGAATGCTTCGCATTCAGAGAATGCTTCGCATTGTGAGAATGCTTCATAGAATGCTTGGCATTGTGAGAATGCTTCAGAGAATGCCTAGCATTCTGAGAATGCTTCAGAGAATGCTTCGCATTGTGAGAATGCTTCAGAGAATGCCTAGCATTCTCAGCTCCGTAGTCTGAATGCTTTGGCCTCCTTTCTCAATGCGGCTCATTGCTCAAAACTTCCAAAATTTGCTTCCTTTTGCTCCAAAAACGTCCAAAAACCTAGAATACATACTTTACACAAAATGTAAGTAATACGGGGCGTATCCATCACGTTTTGACACAAAAACATAATAAATATCGTGATAAAATATGCATATAATTTAGCGATATCAAGTATCCTTTCCCCTTACCTCATATCGAATCAATGGTAGATGCCACAACTGGTCACGAGATACTTACGTTCATGGATGCCTCTTCAGGATTTCAACAAATTCAGATGGAACCAACAGACCAAGAGGATACCATATTCATGACACCACATGTATTTATTGTTTAAATGCTCTGCCTTTTCAATTAAAAAATACAGGTGCAACATATCAGAGGGTGGTCAACGTGATGTTACGAGACCAGTTGTGCGATAACATGGAAGTTTACATTTGATGATATGGTGGTGAAATCGAAAAAATATAAGGATCACCTAATAGATCTTGAAGTAGCATTTGAGATCTTGGATCAGTACAACATGAAACTGAACCCAACAAAATGCAACTTTGGTGTGGAAATAGGGAAATTCTTAGGATATATGGTAACCAAAAGAGGAATAGAAGCAAGTCCAGAGCAGATAAAGGCCATCTTGAATTTGAAATCCCCTTCAAATCCTAAAGATGTTCAGAGATTAACAGGAAGGCTCGCAACTTTGAACAGATTTATATCAAAATCATCAAACAAGTGCAAAGAATTTTATGATATTTTGAAGAAAAATAAGATGTTCGAGTGGGGACACAAGAAAGAGACAGCCTTTCAAGATCTCAAGAAATATTTTTCAAACGCACCACTATTAATGAAGCCAGAAGATAATTAACCTATGTTCCTTTACTTGGCGGTATCACAGAATGCTGTAAGCGCAATGTTCGTTAAGGATCACGAAGGTCAGCAACACCCGATATACTATGTAAGTAAAAGTTTGCTCGATGCTGAAACCAGGTATCCTCATCTTGAAAAACTTATATTAGCATTAGTTATGGCTTAGACAAAACTTAGACATTACTTTGAAACACACCCTATACATGTTAAGAGTAATTACCCGATAAAAAATGTACTTAGAAACTAGAAATGTCAGGTAGAGTGGCTAAATGGTCAGTAAAATTAAGTGCTTTCAATTTAATATATGAACCTAGAACTGTAATTAAGTCTCAGGCCTTAGCTGACTTTGTGGCTGATTTCACTAATGATCTCTTGGAAGAGGTAGAATTAGAGGTACAACAACTAGGAGAAGTTAAGGAAAAATGGACCTTATATACTGATGGTGCTTCTAACATAAGAGGAACTGGATTAGGGATCATACTAAAATCGCCACAAGGGGATATCATACTACAATCAATTAGTTGTGAATTTCAAGCAACAAATAACGAGGCCGAATATGAAGCCTTAATAGCAGGACTACAATTAGCTAAAAATATGGGGGTAAAAAATCTTCAAGTTTATGTTGATTCTTTGTTAATTGCTAATCATTTTTATAGGATCTTACGCAGTAAGAGGAGAGAAATTAGTATTATATTTGGATGTAGTTAAGAATCTCGTAGAAAGCTTTGAAATATTTAAGATTGAACAGGTACCAAGAGAACAAAACACTGAGGTAGATGCTCTAGCAAATCTCGGATCTGCTCGATCCCACTGGACTGCAAAATTCCAATCATACATGTTATGATCCCGACGATAGACGAAGTTACTCATGAGAAGTCAAAGGTTTTAAACATTGATGATCCTGAAAGAAAAAATGCGAAGGATAGTTCGAGATCATGGGCCTCTCCTATTACGAGATACCTGCAGGATGTGATCCCCTATGCCGAGATAAACCACAAAGCATTCAAAATGAAGGTATCTCGTTTTATTTTAATACAGGGGACACTATATCGAAAATCTCTTGCAGGTCCATATCTGAGATGCTTGGAGGATCATGAAGCACAAGAGGTACTTAAAGATATACACGAAGGAGATTGTAGCAATCAGACATGAGGAAGAGCACTCTTTTCAAAGATCTCGAGGACAAGATACAAAGAAGTTGCAGGGGATCAACTCTTTGATATTACAAGGTTTAGTGATTAACAATTTATGAATATGAATGAATAACAATAAGAAATGATAATCACCTCCAACAACCCCAATTATATTTTGATCAGAAATATAACAGATATTTACAATGACATCAGGATCAATGACACCTTGATCTTGGGGCACTACCTAGTTTTTATAGGTTTAAATCACCATGCATTTTCTATGCATATACTCTCTTCTGTTTTTCTCTATGCATTCATCAAGGTTATATAACCTTGTTTCTAACAAACTCCTACAAATTCGTTGGAATAATAATTACAAAGATTTGATATCTTTGTAACATTCCTAGAATATCTCCTATTCTAAGGTAAAATTTCCGTATAATAATGATAAAGATAATTACAAATAAGAATAAAATCTAATCATATCTTATCATAAATTAATCTTTATCTTCTCAGAAGTATTAACTCTTGATAGGGCAGTAGTAACTGAGTTGTAGTAGTAACCAAACATTGGTAGTAGTAAATTGTATGAGCATTAGAAACTTCTATAAGAAGTAGTAACTTAAATGAGCAATAGAAACTTCTTAGAGCAGTAGTAACCAACACTTAGTCTTTTCAATATAAATCAACAACTCCAAATAACAAATCCAACAATCTTTCCCTAAACATATGCTATCAGATTGATAAGCAATAAGTTTCTTCAATACAAAACGTTGATGAAGATGTTATAAAAACTACCATTTCTTCTTTTTCTTCTTCTTCTCCATTATCTGTTTATATTTTGTCTCATCAAATCAATAGTTTAGATAATAAATTATCCCAACTCTTCTCCTATTTGATGATGGCAAAACAAACAATAAAATGAAAAACTTCCCCTACAACCGAGATCTCTGTGAACAAGTCAATACTTCTTGTAGCGTTGATATTTCTATCACAGCCCGCCACTTTTTAATGTAAGTATATTTTCGATACATTTAATACATTTATGCCTTCAATTCTTGTTCCATGCCACCATAGTTCATATAAGTTGCAAATCATATCATTTATATAATATCTTATCCTTTTTGACATTATCCAATAGGAGAAATTTGAAAACATGAAACTTTGAACATCTCTTTATAACTACGAACCATATTAAGCTACTAATCCAAGCTTTCCAATGTCTCAAATTACCCTTCATGAGTTGAACAGTAGAAACTCAAACTAGCAGTAGTAATAAAGTTGAAGTAGTCTACCTTCTTCTTTGAATCGAGAGTTGTTATTCTTTCATGAGGTTAAATCATATTTCACAAGTAAAAACCTTATCAACAAGTGGTGCATGTATAAGATCACATCCAAATGTTCCAATTGTCATATGCACTTTGGAACATATTATTCCCCTCAAACAAATATTTAGATATTAATACTGCCTTTATAGTAACCATGAAGAGCAATACAAGGAGTACTAACAAAGAGGAGCAATACTAACTTCATCATCGAACAGAAAAATGTGTATTGTAGTACTAACAACGTAGCAACATCATTAACAATATAAGCAGAATACTAGCTAAAAATTTGCAGCAGATTAAAAATTAAGTAACTTTTCAAACTTGTAGATCTTCTTCTTTCCTCTTCTTGAAACCTTGTGGATCTTAGATCTAGAGCACCTCTTGTGCTCTGATACCAATTTTCAGGATCTACCGAACTAGGTTTGTATAAAAAAACATGTAGATCTAGATCTATTAAAGAAGTTGCAGCTGATCAACACTTTGATATCACAAGGTTTTGTGATTAAAAATTTATATATATGAATATGAATGAATAAAAACACAAACGAATCACCTCCAACAACCCCAATTATATTTTGATCAGAAATATAACAAATATTTACAAAAATACCAGGATCAAGGACACCTCGACCTTGGGGCACTACCTAGTTTTTCTAGGTTTACATCAACATGTATTTTCTATGCATTCACTCGTCTGTTTTTCTCTATGCATTCATCAAGGTTTAATAACCTTGTTTCTAACAAACTCCTACGAATTCGCTGGAATAATAATTACAAAGATTTGATATGTTCGTAACATTCCTAGAATATCTCCCTATTCTAAGGTAAAAAAATCTGTATAATAATGATAAAGATAATTAAAAATAAGAATAAAATCTAATAATATCGTATCATAAATTAATCTTTATCTTCTCAACAGTATTAACTCTTGATAGGGCAGTAGTAACTAAGTTGCAGTGGTTACCAAGTATTGGTAGTAGTAACTTGTATAAGCAGTATAAACTTCTATGAGCAGTAGTAACTTATATGAGCAGTAGAAACTTCCTAAAGCAGGAGTAACCAACACTTAGTCTTTTCAATATAAATCAGCAACTCCAAATAAGAAACCCAACAATACTACTGGCCCATTATGAGAAGGGATGCTAGAGAATATGCCCAAAAGTGTGATCCTTGCCAAAGACATGGGAACATTCCTCACTAGCCGCACAACAAATGTATCCGATCTTAGCTCTGTGGCCGCTCATGAAATGGGGAATGGACATCGTTGGAAAACTACCTAAGGCTCCACGAGGAAAGGTATTTATGTTAGCAATGACCGACTATTTCTCGAAATGGAGACTATTTCTCGAAATGGATAGAAGCTCAAGTAAGAGAAAAAAAGGTAGTGTCATTTATTAAACGAAACATCTTGACAAGATTTGGAGTTCCTACTGATATCATATGTGATAATGGATCTCAATTAATTGGGAAGAGAATTACGAACTTTTGTGAAAGTTGGGGAATTAAGATGATCACCTCAACACCGGTTCATCCACAAGAAAATGGTCAAGCAGAATCAAGTAACAAGATCATCATCAACACCTTAAAAAAGAGATTGACTGATAAGAAAGGAAAATGGTCCGAGGAGTTACCATTTGTATTATGGGCGGATAGAATGACTTCTAAGAACGCGACAGGTCAAACTCCATTTTCATTGGTGTTTGGGGCAGAAGTCGTGATCGTGACAGAGATGGTGATCTCAATAGCATGATCCAAGTTCAAGGACTATGAAGCAATTTCGGAACTGTTAATAGATGATCTCAATACAATGGATGAGATCATGGATCTTACAAAGATAAGAATTGTTGCATATCAAAAAAGGATCTCGAGATCATATAACAAAAAACATAAGGTTAAGGAGATTTCAAGTAGGAGACTTGGTTTTAAGGAAAGATTTTTAAAATACCACGAATCCAGTGGATAGGAAACTTGCACCAAAATGGGAAGGTCCTTACTTGATTGATTCGAAAGCTGGCAAAGGAGCATACTTGTTAGCTACGATGCAAGGAGATATTCTACTGATATCATGGAATGCAGTCCACTTGAAAGGTTATCAGATGTAAGTTACAAAATGAAATTTGTTAACTTAAAAAGGTATGTTTTCTATCTTTTAACTTTTATTTCTCAATTATTATTATTATTATTATTATTATTATTATTATTATTATTATTATTATTTATTATCACACTTACTGACTTAAGCATTGGAGGGGTGTTAGCCAAAATTAACACCCGCCATCACCCAAGATCTTCTTGTTTTGCAGTTTGGACATCATCATTTGAAGATAGGGGTTTGACACTCTCTAAATTTTTAAAAAGATCCTGATCTTTTTTGATGGTTAAAGGTATTCACCTTTCAAGAAAAAGGGTTTATACACCTCGCCGGGAGCGCATGATGTTCGATCTTAGAAATAGGGTTATGGTATCGTGATATTAACAGTGTCCGACAACCTCATGATTATAGACCTAAGAATCCAACCAAAATGATTTGTTAACACTATGTACACGATGGTGTTAACCTAAAAGGTTGTGACATTGTCATGTCATGCAATTGGTTGTAACACATTCGTAGTACCAAGGGTTCTGGCATTAACATGTCACAAATTTGGCGAAGTCCCAAGTGATCATCGACTTAGTCCCCAAATTTCTCATGGTCATTGGTTACCCTTTGGTTTTGGCATTATCATGTCACGAATTTGCTGAAGTCCCAAGTGATCATCGGCTTAGTCCCAAAGTTTTTCATGATCATTGGTTATATTTTGGTTTTGACATTATCATGTCATGAAATTGGCTAAGTCCCAAGATTTTTAAATCATCAGTTTAATCCCGTGATCCTAAAGGTCCTATGATCATTATTCTGATCCATGGGCTCGTCTAAGTTCTATGGTGATCACTCATGCGAAAGGCTAAGTCTAAATTTTCAAGAAATGGGACATCCTTATGAAGGATCATGACCATATCATGTACAAGATCCAAAATTCTTTATGCCAGGTCCGAAGTTAGAGTTTTCTAAAAACTACCTAGGATCACGGAGTGATCTTATGTTTTTCAACAATTTATATAAACATGTCTCTTCAACATAATACGAGATTTTTAAACAAACATAGATTATCATAAACAAAAGTTTTATGGCCAACATGAACCATATGGAAAATTTGAGTGGCCGATACAAACCACTCACCACCATGGCTACCGGATTTAATAAATAGTTTAACCAATTTCTTCAAAACAAACGGATTTCCTAAAAGATAAGGAAATAAGCAAAAGGGAAGCTTAGCCTACTCCAAATTATCTTCGTTGTCCATATGAGTATATTCTGTAGCCTCATCCTCCATTGGTATTATTTCCATTCCTGATCCACTTCCAGCTTTGATTTGAGTCTCTACAACATCACCAGTTAATATTGCCAACTTGTCTTTCCACAATTCAAGATCCCAGATAGACGTATCAAAGCCTTTCTCCATAGCATGGTTAGCCAAAAGGATTCGAGATTTAAAAACAGCAATAACAACATCTTTTTTCACGTTTGCGCCGAAATCTTCCATCTCTTTGCGGTGATTCATTATGGTTGTTGCGGATTCATTTTTTAGATCATGGAGTTCTTTCTTGAGATTGGCCATTTCGGTAGCCTCCCTATTCATGACCACATTGTGTGCGGCTGCCATCTTCTTCATTCCTTCGATTACTTCGTGACCCTCGACATACATTTTTACCATCTGTTCTGGGGACTATACAAGGATGCAATTAGAAAATGATAAGATTAACATTCACATAAATTTAATTTACCTGTGAACAGTGGTTAGCGATAGTCTGGAAGCAAAAAATAGAATTGTCTACGTCTATTACAACAGTGGATTTCCTCTTCTTGGATTTGGAACGTAAGATGGGTGTACGACCTTTTGAAGGACCAGCGGAAGCTTTTTCTCGCTTTATTTGAAGATCAATATCGGTATCAGTGAGAGTAAAATGGGCAGATGACTTGCCGGATCCTGTGTAAAATATTTATAAGTTTTTGCAGGTAGATGATCAAAAATGTCCCATAGAAAAAGCTTTATACCAGACATGGCGGGTTCGATATCACGAGATCCTGTACTTTCAGAACGTAAAGGTGTGAAAAAGGTCCGTTCTGCATTTGATATCTTTAAAAATTCTTGTACCTTTGCAACATAATCAGTGGAAGCATGTACAACTTTGCTAAAAGTCACTGATATAAACAAACAGTGTGTTAATATCAGATGTAAAGTTAGACTATAAATTTGGAAGATTAAGATCCTACCCTTAGTAGCCTAGGAGGAAGGAAGAAACTTCCTGTTAGGAAGAGAATCCCTTCTTACATAGAAGAATCTACCTTTCCAGTGGGAATCATTTTGAGTTACCCGAAGGACGAGAGGAGTTTGGTTAGGACTGATTTGAAAAAGATAATACCGTGAACCATAGCTTCTTAAGCTATAGGTTAAGGATAGTTCCGGAACACCAAGATCTACAGAGTGAAAGTTGATCATGTTTTGAATAAAGAAAAGAATTCGCCAAGCCATGGGCATGAGCTGAGCATAGCAGAGGGAAGTTCATTGGAATAAATCTGTAATCAGCGAGGGAAATGGATATTTGTGACCGAGGATAAAGGGGTATTGGGGAAAGCATACCCAGTTTTTTGAACTGAAATCAGAGCGGGAAAAGGGATCATGCATTCTGAAAACGGAAGTTGAAGGAAATGATAAGCTAGATTTCATACGACTGATATCCAAATAATAAAAGTTACAGAGAGTAGGATTTTGAACTATTCCTTGGTCAATGAAATATTTAGCGAGCTCATCACAGAGACTGATTTTGGACGACATAGTTGAAGCAGAATATAGATTAGAAGGGGAAAAGATTTACCTATAACGAGAAAGATGGATGTGAAGATAGACGGACGATAGGGTTTTTATGCTCATCAAGGAAAGTGATTAATGGGTGTTTAGTTATCGTGGCCCATTCAAATTCTTATCATCGGGAAGTTATAGTATCCATTAAAATCTCAACGGTAATATAACTTGGGGACAATTTTTATGGGTAGAATTTTCATCTATGATCACAACTAAATGCAGGCCAACCCAGGATCATGAGCAGTCGATCACGGATCACAATCAGGTTCTTGATCAGCAATGCTCCTTATTATTATTATTATTATTCTATATGTTATACCCTTATGTTCACAGGTATCACGATCATTTGATTATAGCTGCTGAAGACTAAGTCCAAGTTAAAGCTTAAAGACTTGAAATAAAAGTTGAAGAAGCAGTCTATGAAGGATCCTGGATATCTCGGAACTGGGATGATCCCATCTATTTTGCTATAGTTGTTATTTTGTTTTTACTATAAATATAGGAAATGATCGATATAAAAAAAAACACACACAGTGACACCGTAATACTCACCTGAATTACAACACAAACACCTAGAATTGATCACTTGCGCTCATTATTGTAATCGTTACTGTTCTTATTAATAAAATCAACAAGGCAAGAGATTATTATCTCTTCCCGAGGTTTTATGCCGGCGATCCAAAAGGATTAACGACTTTCCTAGTACACCACTGTGTTCATTTACTTTTTACGTATTTGATAACTGTTTTTATAAATCATCTTGTGATCACTCATCAGATTACCACAACACCTTACCCGATCACGGAATTTCCTTATGTAGTTTTTGGTCAAAACAACTTGTTTGATCGAACATCGAGAATCTAACTTTGAGGGGGAGTTCATAAAATCATTTTTTGAACTATCTCCTAAATCTTTCAAATAAAATCTTTCAAATGAATCTTTAAAAATGCAATATTCTTTCTTGAAAACATCAAATGTATCTTCGAAAAAACACTTTCCATAATCAACAACGTTTTTGTCTTAATATTAGTTTCACTTACTCTTCATAGGCTAAGTTTTGATAATGAAATGCATATGTTGAGGGGGAGCGTCTTTTCGAAAATATTGCAAACTTCCAACTATTTAAAACATTTTGTGATTCATCACAAACACTTTGGAAAATTGTCACCATTTTGTAACATAATTCCACATATTTGGTTGAAAAATGTTTCTCAAAATTTGGCAACATGTTGATGCATCTTGAGCGTTTTTCGATAATATATCCTTTTTCTTATAGTCCACCTAGATCCGTAGGGACTTTCCCAAGGAATCACTTTCGAATGTGAGATTCCTCTAGGTCTAGGTTTGGAAATTAAAGGTGCAAACTAAAAAAAAAAATCATTTTCAAAATGCCAAAATGATTTTCTTATACCATGAGGGTGGAGTTGAAAATTATGAGAGGTTGAGTGAGGAGTGTGTGACATGATTAAAAGAATGGGAGACCATTTCTTCACCGATTAAATCGTCGGGTAGCCAAGTTCCTATCGAATTTCATGTGTTGATTTTCGGTATTGAAAAAGACATTATGGATCCGGTGATGCAATGCACATCTATCTTATCGCCACTCAAATTCTTCACAAGAATTTGTTTCAATATTTACGGAGAATTATAGCATTTCTATCAAATTCTCACTCGGAGAATGTTAATACAGAAACAAGAGAAAATCAACTTCATTTCATGCACTATTGAGTATAGCGCCAAACGTTAAATATATTCTAGGACACAAACGAATTTTCAAAAAGCATGTCTTTGTGATATAGCTCGGAACATTTGTAGTGGTATCAACGATCTCCGTATTACACAATGATCGAATAGAAATCCTACCAATGCTAACGCTTTTCCAACATTGAACGTAGGTCACACAATCGACTTCTTTTGCAATTTTGATTGTTGTGTTAACGAGCAATCTAAGTGATCTCGTAGTTACTTTCCCATTTTCACGACTATTGTTACTATACGAGTTCACGATAAAGCTTTCATGGATCAAGACTTAAGAACACCAAGGTTTTATTTAAGTCTTCAAGCTTACAAGTTCAACGATGATCTCAATGAAGACAGGTTTCCCAACGTCAAAAGATTTTAATGATTCTTCACGATCGCAAACAACAAACGGGGTATCCCAAGTCCCAATTCAACAATGGAAGATCAAGGGATATTTCCTCTTTTTGGAAGGATACTTTACTCAAATTCTGTCACACCCCGCTTAGAGCGGAAACACGAGATGTTCCAGTTACGATATCAAGAGTCAAGGATTGCAACATTACAACCAATAAAAAAAACATCAAAATAACATTAATCATGCCAACCGTTTACAAAGTACATTACAAATGTCAAAAGCGATGAAACGCTAATGTACAAAATACATATCAAATGTCATACAACGGATCATAAAGGAAATACATTCCAACATATCAAATTCCAAATACACCAATCATCGATCCCAAAAACAAACGGGGCATGATCAACAGAAATCTTCAAACTCCTGAAAAGCGGTAAAACGACATCAATAACATGTTGGTGAATTATTCGCAATTTTAAGTAAAAAGTGACCCATCGACAAGTTTCAATAAACATTACAATTTCAAATATCATATCTCATATCTTGTTTTTCAACCGTAGTGAGGATACCATGCTTAGATTAGTTATACATCGAACCTTACCAGTCCTAAAGACCCAATTCCTTAGGCAGTGACAAACCAAAGGAACCAAGATGAAGTACGCCCATAACATCCACTCATAGAAGTAAGATACCGAGGGATGAGGGTTAGGTAGAATAACCCATATAGCTATATATATGTAACAGTTGGGCATAAAGCTTAACGAGTGTATAAGTCACCCAATCTAAGGCAGACCTATTCAACTAGGTAAACAAGATGATCAACCATGTCCCGCATACATGCAGACGATTTTCAAACACGTTTTCCAGCCCTAAAAATAGTAAAGACACAGGGCTACGAATAACTCACAGATAAAGCTTAAGAAACAATTTTCGGGTACACAAACACGGAGCTACAACTCCACCTTCTAAGTGCCTTAAACAATAAACAACATAGTCTCGGTATCTCTATAAGTCTAGTCTGGTTTAGCCATGTCGGTTAAGAATTGAGTTTAATAAGATATTCCAACATTTAATGAGTCGAATAAGGTTGACGGATAAGACGATGTTACGCGCCAAAAAAGGGCCGATCGACAAGATATCGATCTTTCACGTCAATAGCGACCGTTGGAAACGAATGATAATTCCGAGCCGAAAAGAATATCAATACCAATGTTCATTAGATTGACCAAGATCAAAGATGTTGACCTTATAAAAGTCAAATGTCAAACATTTTGAAGTAAAATCAAGGTCATTTTGAAAGAAAGTCAAGGTCAACATAAAAGTCTGACCTTGACACTTTGAACAATTTGAAGTCCTTTCTTCCCAAAATATTTAGAGTAAAATGCCTTTAAAACCATTCATAAAAGTTTGTCGTAAAAACATGTTTCGACGAATTAAACGATGATCAAAATTCGGGACGAAGTTTAATATATCGCGAAGAGGTTAAAATGTCCGTTTTAAGTAATATTATGACATTTATGATTGCGTTGGTGTCTTTGAGTCCAAAGACAATGTTATTGCATAATATGTTACTTTTATATATAAAATGTCTTATACGAGTGTTTAATGTCGCAAAAAGTCGTGAGATGAAATTTCGGCAGCGCTTCCGCGGCATAAAATATTCGTCCAAATTTCATACACTTTCCCGCTCGATAACAAATCGTAATTTAAACTTTTCTCTTAATACATAATACAATAATAAGTTAATTACGATATCTTTGATTAGATTACATTTTAACATTATTCATCCAAACTCAGTCCAATCCGATAAAATATATCAAGTGTTGGTCTAATAATTATTCCTAACCGTTTTCAAGGCTAAAACCGAATAACGAATATAATGAAATCGAAAGATTCACAAGGATAACAATTTATACCGTTAACACTCGCAAGGATTTGACAAGAATCTGGAACAAACAACTTCAGTGGTGTGGTGATGAGAACATCTGCCTTCAAAACACTAGACAACCACCGATAATTAGCAAACACACAAAATCCGAGTTAACAGAAGGATCCATCCGTCGGCTGGGACTATCCAGCCGTCGGCTGGGGTCCACAGTCAGCTCCAGATTTTTGTTATTTTTAGCGATTTTAAGCGTTTTCAAGTGTATTTTATGTAGATCTTGACATGCAACTTATGAATCTTTAAAAATGTTTATATATCTCTTCAAATAACAACTTTATCTATCAAGATCTTTGTAAAAGTTTGTAAAACTTTATGTTTTTAGATAAATCACCATAGAAACTTTATAAAAACCTTTATTTGATGTTAGATTAAACATGCATGTGATAAAATGTAAATAAAGACAATAGGTTTTAGTTATTATACCGCAAGAAACGAAAGTATGATGATCTAGCTTGATCTTGATGAAGATTAGACCCGAAAATTATGAAAACCAAAGAAGCAAACCGGAAGAGTCACCACCTCTTGCTTCCTTTGATGAATATAACCGATTATTGTGATGTTTATGGTGTTTATTTGGTTGTTCTTGGCTGGGATTTACAGCCACATGGGAGAGAAATAGAGAGAGTTTGAGAGAAACACCAAAAGTGTGTGTGTTTGTTATGAGAAAATGAAAGAAAAGGAAAAGAAAGAGATAATATGGCATAGGGACTGCAAATTCTGGCAGAAAAAAGGGTCAAATCGGGTTGAAACAAGTGTCCCACTCGTTTTTCATGCAAAAATGAGTCACCAAAAAGCTGACCAGAGCCTTTCAGCCGCTGGCTGGAGGATCCCAGCCGCCGGCTGAAGCCCAGCCGTTGGCTGAATGGCTGGTTACGCAAAAATCCCGTTTTTCGTTATCGTTAGGCATTTTCGTTCGTTAAGATTCCCGATTGATTTCAAATGAACTTAGGCAAGTTCATTGTGTATATTCTTGGTATTAGGGTTCATTAAATCATTAACTTGCAATTTCGATTCCGAGATACGCACGATTTTGGTAAAAGATAAATAAGAGCAAAAGCACGCTATCTCGAGTATAAAGAATACGTTAACCGACAAATTTGGCGTAAACCTCCTAACTTATTACCATGAGCATACTAACTATTTGGCACTTAGATAAACATAATCTTACGTCTCAAGGGACGAATCAAAATTAATCACACAAAACCCGATTCTCATTAATAAACCGTGAGTAAAATAAAGAGAAATACAAGGGTCAAAACAATTGCGAATAACTTTAAAAAAATGACGGTAACTCAAGTACCTCAAATTGACGGGACGTCAAAAATTCTGATATTTGGGGGAGTGTGTATTGTTTTGTCACGAAGTAATACACGTTTCCATGATGATTACAAGGAGTCATAATCATCATGAAGGGGAAGAACGTGTAACAATGAAGGAATGATTGGGGGAAGAATGTGTAACAAAAGAAAATAATGGAATGTACAAAAGCAAAAATTGGGGAAGAACGTGTAACAATGGAGCTTATGGAGGAACGTGTACAAATGGAAAGAAAAATACAAAGAATGCAAAGAATGGGGAATTGTGAAAAGTTAGAAAGAACTGGAATTTATGAAAGAAAAAATGGGTATGTACATTGGAGAATTTGTTCAACGAGAATCGGTATTTGAAAGAAAACACGATGCACATAACGAAAATTTTCTACAAAGGATTGTAAATAAGGCAATGCACATAATAGAGAACCGGTGTGAATAAAGAAAATACGGATGCATTACGGAGTATATATGTGAAAGAAAAATAAGAATGAATAATAAAGATGCATCGGGTCAAGTGGAATCTTTTGGGAAGATTCAAACAATAAGTATTCATTCACGAAAAAATGAAATGCGGCTTCAAAGAAGACATAATCAAGATTGGAGAATAAATGAAATTAAACAAAGTTTGGAAAGATTCAAAGTTTCAATGTACAAGTTTCATGGAAATATCGAATGATCAAACTTCAAAATTTCAAGAACAAATAGAAGAAACACCTTGATAAGCATGCAAGTGAAGAAGATTTTTCATTATCAGGCTACAACGAAGTAACATATCAACTTCCAGATAGTTGATTATGAGTATATGTATGAGGGGGAGCTAATGAAAGATCAAAACTTCAAAGAATTTGGAAATGATCATTCAATTAAAAAGAAGCTTCAAACAAAGAAATATAATCAAGCTTCTACAAGTTGAACAATTAAGTGAAACTACCCATTCAAGGGGCAGCGTTCCACTTTATAGTTCAAACATCAAAGGAAATGAATGTTTGTCTTCACCGGACTCAAGAAACAAAAGACTACAAGTATACATTCAACTTCCATTTGAAATGAAAGATTCTTCAAGTCAACTTTTCAATGTGTGCTTTCAGCGATACAAAGATTCAAACGCTACTCTGATGGAATCTAAAGTTGAATTTGAAGATCACGGAGATAAAGAACAAGGAGATTGTTAAGACTATCATTCAAGGTTCGCCAAAAAGAGATTTTGGGTGACTAAGTTCTTAAGACTTTTTCAAAGAGCAAGACCTTCGGAAATAATTCATCAATGACATATTCAACACAACATCAAGGTCAAGCTTTCAAGAGAAAAGAAAATGATTCTTCAAGCAACTTATCTTTAGCTGTAAAAGTGTCAAAGATTACAACAAGCTACTCTGATGAAATCCAAAGTTGCGGTTGAAGATCAAATCAAGCATCTAAGCGTTCAAGATAATAACAAGGAAGATGCTACAAGACAAACACTTCATATTCTGGACAACTACAAATAAGGGGGAATTGTTAGGAATAAAATATTACTAACATTATATTTGTGTTTTTTTTATTAAGGGCATAACTGTATTATCCGAAAAGTCTTTGTAAAGCCCCCTCCTCCTATAATATTACTAACATTATATTTGTATTTCTCTAGAATTATTTTCTCTCTCTAAACTGATCAAACCTAACATTTATGCCCTTTCATTGGAAAATTTGTGGCACTTTATTTCGACGATTACTTTGATTTATAGTGTCAATCCCATTGTTCACTTTGAGCACTTGAAAGAATTATTGTTGATACTTCGTAGAATATATATTTTATGCTGCTAGTCCCGAGTATGCTTTCTTGACCGATTCAATTCATTTTCTAGGCTACGTGGTTTTTCGAGATGGACTCCAAGCAGACCCGAACAAAGTTATTGTTATTAAACTGTGGCCACATTCTACCACTATTACTGAAGTGCACATTTTCCATTTATTAGCTTCTTTTTGATCGACGTTTTATTCCTTATTTTGGTTGAAATATGGCCCCGGTCACTTAGTGCATGAAACGTACTAAGTTTCAGTGGACCGAGGCCGCCGAAGCCGCTTTTCATGACATTAAGCATAGGTTAACTTCTGCCCCCATCCTTGTGCTTCTGGATTTTTCCCAACCGTTTGAGCTTCATTGCGATGCATCAAAACCTGGTACCGGTGCATTTCTTAGCTCGTGTGGTCGCCCTATAGCTTATTTCAGTGAAAAGCTTTCTGATGCTAAGCTTCGTTTCAGCACGTATGATATCGAATTTTACTTTGTTGTTCAAGGTGTAAAACATTGGCGTCATTCTCTCTTTCAACGTGAGTTGTTTTTGTACACTGATCATGACTCCCTCAAACATATTGGTAGCCAATATAAGATTTTTCATCGCCACGCTTCGTAGATTTCTTATTTACAGCAGTTCAATTTCGTCATTAAGCATAACACTTGTGTCTCTAATTTGTCGCTGACGCGCTAAGTCGTCGCCATAATTTACTTATGCAGATGTATGCTCATGTTCTTGGATTTGATTCATCTATGGAGTTATATGTGGATGACCCTTTCTTTTCTCCAGTTATTCTCAAGATTCAACAAGGTGATTCTTCAGACTTTCTATTGGAGGATGGTTTTGTTTTCCGCGAGGTTCATTTGTGTATTTCTCCTTGTAGTTTGCTCATGAAAATTATACTAGACATACATAATGAAGGACATGTTAGGTGGGATCGCACCTTTCAATTGCGTGCTGGTTGGTATTATTGGCCTTCTATGCGCAAGGAAGTTGGTAAATTTGTCGCTCGATGTCGTGTGTGTCAAGGGAAAAGGGTGCTGCAAATAAAGCTAGTTTATATTTGCCTCTTCCTATTCCTACACAACCATGGTCTGACGTTAGCATGGACTTTGGCCTTGGTCTACCTCGTATACAGTGTGGGAGTGATTCTATTTATGTTGTGGTTGATCGTTTTTCTAAAATGGCTCATTTTATAGCATGCAAACGCTCGACTGACGCCGTTCATGTTTCCAACTCTATTTTCATGATGTGTATCGTCTCCATGTCCTCCCTGCCTCTATATTTTCTGATCGTGATACTTGGTTTGTTAGTTACTTTTGGCGAAGCTTATGGCGTATGGTGAACACACAATTAAACTTTAGTAGTGCTTATCACTCTCAAATACACGACTAGACTGAGGTTGTAAATCGCTAACTTGGAAATTTGTTTCGTAGTTAGAAAGAGATCACCTAAGTCATTGGATTTGAAGTTGCCTCGAATTTGCTCATAATCATGATGTTAACCATAGTACCGGTTTTAGCCCCTTTCACGTAGTGTATGACTTACCACCGCAAGTTCCTCTTGATTTACTTGCTTTGCCCAATAAAGTGAGCCACATGCTATTGTGGAGGACTTTGTTGTTCAATTGCATCAGATTCGTCAACAAACACATTCTCAACTTATTGTTAGTACCTCAAAATATAAGGCCGATGCTGATCAGAAACGTCGTGCTACTGAATTTGAACGAGGTGATTTTGTTTGGCCAATTTTAACTAAGGATCGTTTTCCTGCTCACGAGTATAGTAAGCTTGCTGCTAAGAAGATTGGTCCCATGGAAATTGTGTAAAAGGTTAATTCTAATGCCTACCGTCTTCAACTACCTAGTCATGTGCGTACTTTTGATGTGTTTAATGTTAAACACCTTCTCCGTTTCGTCGATGATTCGTCGTCCGATGATAACATGGTTTCTGATTCGAGGACAAATATTTTATTTCCCGGAGGGAATGATGCGGGTCGATTGGCATTGACTTATTTGCAAAAATTGGACCATCTGAAGCATTACGACAAATATTGAGTTCCCGTTAGAAAAGAATGACCGATTTACTTTCTTTGTTTATTTATTTTATTTTAAGGACCTTTTAGGTATTTCCTTTTTTTTATATAACAATTAGGGTTTGGTATTTATATACTTGTTCATATTGTTTTGAGTACACAGAGATTTTTAATAAAATTTGTTGGGTTTCTTTTCCCTCATATATGTTCATATTCGGTATTTCAGTGAAATCAACAAATTTTGACCCATCAATTCTCGGTATTCAGTGAAATCAATGAGTTTTGAATAATTTTTCTTGACTCTAGCCACGTACGCTGCATCAGATTACCTATATAATTATCTTTTTCTTGCACAACTCCATCTTGAAGGACTCAATCAATCAAAACATACCAAACAACAAACCTGAAGTTCTTTATGAAAATTACAACCACCATAACCAAAATTATCACCAAATTACATCTAATATACCCGAAATAAAATCATCAAAATGCCAATAGCAACCTAATTGGAACCTATCGGTAGGTGTTAATTCTTGTTAAGTTAGACACCTAATTGGAACCCATCGGGATATCAGTAAATTGGAACCTACGTTTTTAATTGTTGTTTAGAAGTTAAAAAAGTAAATTTTTTTAATTTTCACTCAAAAGGTTTTGAATAATCCGGGTTTGAACAACTTTTTGCGTGTATCGGGCCAAAATTTTACGCTCAATTTTATCCAACTTAATTTGATAATATATAGTTTCATCAATTTATTTATTTTTTTCTATTGTATATATCTAACTTTATCGATATTTTATGTATGCAAACATATGTGTCATCGATATAAGATGTCACGTGAGGTGTCATATCGCATGTTCGGAGATTTTTAATTGGTCATATACATTTAATTAATTATATTTTGAAAATTAGAATTATTCATTACACTTATTTAAAAATTTGATACATATTATAAATTTTAAATTAAATTTGATTTTTATCTATAAAAAAAGAGAGATAAGACTTACATTAAAGAAATGGTTTGCCGACAAGTTTTTGGAGCTTTCAGATGTTGGAACTTTTTGAAAAATAAGCTCCCAAATAAAAAAATTTATATGGTTGGGAAATCTTTAACTTTAAATTTGTAAGAGAAAAAAAATACCTAAAAGCTCTGAAATGAAAAGTTACAAAAACTAAATTCATAAATAAAAAATCTTTGTGTTGGGTAGTTGAGTTTTAAATTTTTATTTTGGAAGAAAAACTTCAAAAAGCTACAAAATGAGAAGCTAATGAAACTATCATTTCGGATAGGAAAGGGAAAAAGAAAAAGAAAAGGCTTCCGCTCTCAACTCATAACTCAAACTAATTATGGCAAACACATACCCATAGAAAAAATGACAATTTAGTCATTTCACTTAAAATAAAGGATAAAGATATTAACAAAGCTTATTTTTAGGGCCTATTGAGTAAGTTCAAAACTGTTGGGACCAGATCGATTGTATGTGTAATCACAAAGACAAACATGTAATTGACTATTGGTTTGTTATGTGAAGAATATTGTAAGTAGGGAATAAGATTTATAGTAATATAAGATGTTATTGCTAGTTGTAATAAGATAGACGAGTTAGGTATTCCATTTAATAATTAAGTGATAAGAAATGTGAAAGATGGTATAGACAAAAAAAATTGGGAGGGGGTTTGGGGTGAAGCATGTCATCGTCTGATGGATCTATTCTCCCGATGTTACACTCTTGAGTCTCAAAAATCATGCAAATTTGGAGGGAGAGAAAGGGGATTTGAAATGGGGTTGGTTGGGTAATTGGGGTTGGTGCTTCCTCCTAGGGGAGAGTTCTTATGATATTAGTGCATTAACTTTTTATATTAACATTTTGGTCATTCTAAAGGGGAACGTGATACATGAAAATCGAATCTTGCTTCGGATGGTTGTTTTTCTGTCAAGAAACTGTCAAATATTGTTCAAGATCTACATGGTACTAATCTTCGTATACATCACCATTGAAACTCCTGGATTCCTAGGAAAGTTAATGTCTGCATTTGAAGGGTGTCTCTCAATAAATTGCCAACACACAATAATCTTAAAGATCGGGGTGTTCATTTGGAATCTACACCACTGCTTCCTCAAGTAGATTTTTTGTTCCCACTTAGAAAACGTTGTTCGTTTGGTGGGGAGTAAATGTTACTATTGATGTCTCCTTTCCTTCCATTGCCTCAAACAACCTCTATTTTAAAGGTTCTAGAATTGCTTCTAAATTTTTTTTTGGCACCATTATCATAAATTATTTTTTGGCACCTTTATCATCTTAGTTTGGTTGATTTGGAAACGAGAAACCGTTTGGTACATGCTCTATGCAAAGATTATAGAAGAATAAATTTACCCTCTCTACAATCAATGGTGGTTTGCGGATAAGAGAGAGGTGTGATGGGAAAGTTATGAATTCTACAAATTGGATGTCTAGCCCATCGAATTTAGGTGGATAGTTTTTTCTTGTTATTGGTTTTATTTTCTACTAAATTGGAATTGTTTTCGTTAAGCTTTTGTTCTTTGTCTTTATCTTGGAGAGTACTATGCGATGTTCAAACTTTTGAGTTTTAATTTTATTGTTATTTTAGAAAAAGTATTATAAGATGTTTGTTTAATAGATTCGAGGGTTCTAAAACCGGGTTTTTGTCATACTCACCTTTTAATTTAACCTTTAAAAACTCAAAACTAATAAAGTTATTGGCAAACTTTACCTTGTTTTTTTTTATCCACAAGTCCATTTCTCTGCCACACTCCGCTATAATGTTGTTAGAAAAATCGTGAAGGCAACCTCAATTTTCAAGTTGTACAAGTGACTTGTTTGTTCCTACGACCGATGTTAGTATATGATTTCACTTGCTATTTAATGGGATATATAATTCACAAATAATATCCTAGGGCGGTGGATTCCTCAATAATAATTCTACTTTGTAATCCAATTTTATGATTTGATAACTAAATAATTTTTAGAGTAAATTCTTTAATATAGGTAAGGAACTTTCTGTAAATGGTGTACATAAACCATACCATAAATAAGAGAGGAGACAAATTGTATTTTTTTGATAAATTTTATATAAGTCCTATTTAAAACTCAAAGTTTATATTCATCCATCTACAATTAAATTTTTATATTCAAATCTATCATATAAAATTAATTTATCTATAATTAAAGATTTTAAAATCATAATAATTTGTAATTTATTAATTATTGATCATAATACCATTTTCTTTGACCCAAGAGTTGCGAACACTACCTTTGATTGATTGATTGTTTTGTTCGGTTTATTGGTGTAACAAAAGTAAGATGCTTATTATTCTTAGGTTTTCAATAAAAAAAAAGCCTTTTTATTGATTTGATTTCTTATACGGGGTGTTATACAAGGATTAAATCTCATCCATCAATGAGATTGAAATCGACCTATCTAGATTAAACTTATATGAAGTTTGGTACATCAAAATTGTAAGATGTGGCAATGGATTCTCTCTCTCTCTCTCTCTCTCTCTCTCTCTCTCTCTCTCTCTCTCTCTCTCTCTCCTAAAATTAGGAGTTTCGTTAATTCTATAATATTTATAAAATTTTGGTTCTACTTCATGTAAAAATAGGGGTTTAAAGATGTTCACTATTTGGATAAAACCGAATTGTGCAATTGAACATTTGGATTGGACTACATGGTTTGGTTTTTCGAATTTTTGGATCGGATTGGACCAAAACCGAATTATTATTTTGGATTTTGAATGGGTTTTTATTTCACATAGAAAAACCGAATAGTAAAAAAAAAACGAGTTGTAAATTACTTTTGATTTATATTTCATATGTAAATATATTAATATTATCTTTTACTAATTTCTTCAACTATAAGTTTCACATATATGATAAATATAATTTTTATTACTTATTTACTTATAAATTTCTTCAACTATAAATTTCATATATATATATATATATATATATATATATATATATATATATATATATATATATATATATATATATATATATATATATATATATATATTTATATATGCGCAAAAACAAACACCACTATCATAATATATACAATAAAACTCAAGATTAAGGTTATAAGCGTTTAATAGAAAAAGACGTGCTCTTAAACTTTTTGGTCCATGTACAATCTTTTCCATTGCACGTCATAACGTTAAGCCATGTTAATCATCACTATGAGGGCTAGGATTGTTTTTTTGAACGGATCAGTTTAATTTGATTTAATTTAATGAATCTAATTGGATTTTAGTTCATAAATATATAGATCCTAACCATCCGAAAAATATACGATCCTAATCGGACCTAACCAAATCACAATTCGGTTGGATCGATTTTTAAAATTTGGGTTTATATTTTTATATCAAAATATAAGTCAATAATTACAATGACACTTATGTGCAAATGTATTAAAATAAATAATTTGTAAATATGAGAAGAAGTTGTGATTTCTTGTCATATTTTACGAATTCATTAAAATATAACAAGAATGATAATAATATCTTATGTGGGAAACTTGTAGTTCAATAAATTAGTAAAAAATTAATAATTATATATTTGTATATAAAATATGAGACAAAATAATTTATTATTCAGTTTCTTTTTAAGACTAGTCGTTTTTTTTATACCAAAAACCAATTTAACTACTAATTTAATTCTAGTCAAACCGATCCAACAATTTGAAAACCCAAACCTTTAGGTATTAGGTTATCCGAGTCAGCCTACTATTTGAAGTTAAACTTTTTGGCCCAAAATGATATTTTAATATAATTTTCAAATGGGCCACCCTAATGACGTTACCCTTGTTCTTTCTACATTTGTTCTTTTCTAAATTGAATTGAGATTTTGAGGTCTTTTTTTCGTAACTTTGACTTTAACTATATCTTTTTGTGCAATATAATATTTTATTTAAAATATATGACTGAATTGAGTTTTAAATGTATTTTTCATATGTTTATCTTTCATCATCTATTATATAACACAAACAAAAATATTTAAGATTAAAGTTGAAAAAAAAAGACTTCAAAAATTGAAAGTTAACACTTATTATGGGACGGAGGGAGTACTATTCTATTTATCTACGTAACAAGTAATCAACAAATAATTTTATTTATCTTCAATACTCTTATTTAAAATTAGATTAAATAGATAACTTATATTCCACTAAAATATGCTAATAGAAAACTCAATGGAATATAACTTAAGGATCGTTAGAGTCATCGACAAAAATGTTAAAAAACATGAACCATAAGTACAATCAATGTATACATGATTTTAGTACAACGAAAAAGGCAATCAATGTAAATTACTCAATATTGTATTTGCCATGTGTAAACCCAAAATTTTCAAGATGGTATTAATGATACATTCTTTTATGAATTTTATAAACATATTATTACTTAATTTAGAGTTTTAATGTAAATATGAAAAAAATCAAATTATTGATTATTAGTTATTATAATAACGAGGGGGTTACCCGCGCACTGCATCATGACCGCCCCTAAATAGAGAAATTATTTATTACTTAAAATGTAACGACATAGTTTTCAAAAATCTCGTTTAACAAAAACCTTTTATATTTTTAGAGATATCACAACGGAAAACGTTTAGTTAAACGAGATTAGTGGTTCATACAAACTAAAACATTATTAAACCATTCATCACGTTATAACCTACAATATAAACTTATTTTACGAATTACAATTTTCGTCTTTACTTTCATTTTACTTTCTGCTTTTTAGGCAAATCTCTACCCAAGGGAACGTAAACTCGTTCGTTGCTCGCACATTCTTGCATGTTATTATAATAGCATTGGGGCGCGACACCCAATCTTTATAATAAACCAAAACGTAGGATTTCACTACTCCGACGTTGCAAATTAATGTGTTCTCGTTATATGAGGGTTCAACGGTGACCAGTTAGCACCTCCCCACTCCCACGTGATACATCTGGTGACCGTTACGGATCAATATCACTCCAGCTCTGAGGCTCACCCCCAGAACCATGTGTTGCCCATGATATCTATAAATCCAGGCAATCAACTTTAGGCTAGCACTTTTACCTAGTTAGTCACACTAGGTTTTCTTTCTATGAGCACCTACCAACCACCCATTTACCAAGATGGTCGCATTAGGTTTTCTTTCTGTTTACGAGCATCTACACTATCGGTAATCAAATAAATGCCTCTTATGCAAAACTAAGGCACACTCCTTATTATGAATAAAATAAACAATAACAATACGCATATAATTAAAATAATGTGTACATAATTACGTTGTACACAATATCGGACACGAGTAGCTACAACTACTCAAATTAGAGGCCTTTACAATATAACTTTAAATTTTAACACATTATTTAAAATAATAAATGAACTTACGTAATTTGTAATAACAAATAAGAGTACGGGCACCTACCTACCACCTGTCGTCCAAACATACGGGTAGCTACGTAACACTCGTAACTTTATCATACATAGATAGTTGCGTACTATTGGGGTAAGAAATTTAATGGATGAAGCTATGAAGTCTGAACATAGTGTTTGAATAAAGATGTTTTCAGTTCGGGGAAGGTCCGAACTGAAAACATGAATAATCTGAAGTGAAGATTTCAGTTCGGGGAACATGTTAGTTCGTCCGAACTAACTGAAGTTCCTCCGAACTGAATTCAAGCTGAAGTAACTTAAGTCAACACTGGTCAACATTGAAGATATTAGTTCGTAGATGAAGACTTTGACTCCGAATTGAAGTGAACTTCCTCAGAAGTAAAATCAAGATGTAGACTTGATGTTTAATTTAATTTTTCTGTTTAATTTTTCTACAAATAGAGTGATAGGCTGTTAGATTTAGTTGTCTTTGAACCCGGACTCATCTTGAGTGCCGTTGTGCTTGATCTATGTAGTTGTAATTGAATGTTCCAAAACCGATTCACACTATGAATGAACTCTTAAACAATATATTCTATAGATCTATTAGTTCTTTCAATTTCATTTTACTTTTGATTCCGTTGTGCTGAGTGATAGTGAGCTTTCAAGACCTGTCAATTGTATCAGAGTCGAACAAATCAATTGATTAAAGTCAAATTGAGTCTGGTTCATCGCTCTGACTTGATTCGAGCGATTAAGGTCAAACTATCAGTGAATGTTTGAAACGAAGGAGTTTGAAGCAAAACTGAAGAACTTTATTGAAGATCTGTGAAGATTTCAGTGTTTCTGGTGGATCCACAATTGCAAATATCGATTCAAAGACCGCTGGTGAATGAAGCGAAAACAAGAGTTATCAATTTGAGAAAGAGGTGCGACGTGGTGCTTCCGATCTGAAATCAGGATCGAAAAATCAAGGAAATTCTACTGATAGTGAAGAAGATTAAATCCGTCAATGATCAAATCTTCATCGGACCTTTGAAAGAATGAAGATTACAACAATTATGTGATGAAGAAAAAAATGTTTCAAATAACATGTTTCTTCAACACTAAATGATCTGGTAATCAAATTCATGATTCAGAAGAATGATGGGGATCGAGATGTTCCACTCAGTAGAAGACTTTATGATTCTGGTTGAAGAATCCGTAAGAAAAGTGGAATTCATGTTTATCATGAATTAGAGATGCAGTTAAGGACAAACGCTTTCTCCTTGGCTTAGGTCAAAAGGATAAATGATCAGTATCTTGTCAAGAAAATCAGATGCAGAGCTATGATGGAGATAAGAGTTTCCTTACTGCTGGTTGATTGAAGCTAACCATGGAGAAACTCAATCTGAATAGACTAAAGACTCATAGCATCATCCAAGGGGGAGATTGTTGGGGTAAGAACTTGAATGGATGAAGCTATGAAGTCTGAACAAAGTGTTTGAATAAACATGTTTTCGGTCCGGGAAAGGTCCGAAATGAAAACATGAATAATCTGAAGTGAAGATTCCAGGTCGGGGAACATGTTAGTTCCTCCGAACTGACTGAAGTTCCTCCGAACTGAATTCAAGCTGAAGAATAACTTAAGTCAACACTAGTCAACATTGAAGATATTAGTTCGTGGATGAAGACTTTGACTCCGAATTGAAGTGAACTTCCTCAGAACTAAAATTAAGATGTAGACTTGATGTTTAATTTAATTTTTCTGTTTAGTTTTTCTATAAATAGAGTGATAGGTTGTTAGATTCAGTTGTCTTTGAACCCATACTCATCTTGAGTGCCGTTGTGCTTGATCTATGTAGTTGTAACTGAATGTTCCAAAACCGATTCACACTATCAATGAAATTTTAAACAGTTTATCCTATAGATCTATCAGTTCTTTCAATTTCATTTTTCTTTTGATTCCTTTTATGATTCAACTCAGGTCATGGGATTCCGCATCATGACCCGTTTTATTCGATTCACTGAGTGATAGTGAGCTTTCAAGACCTTTCACGTACCAACAATGCAAGATAATAACTTTACTTTAAAAGGTATGGGTAGCTACGTACCACCCATACAACAATCTTTCTTTACTCTACCAAGTATGGGTGTCCACGTACCACCCATACAACATGATTCGTTTATTTTGTCACTGGTTTAACTTTTGATCAAAACACTTTTACTTCTTCCACAATAACTTTCTTACTTTGTAACATTTCTCAAAACGTTACATCTTTCTTTACTTCTCAAAACATTTCTCAAAATGTTATTTTTGTCTTATGCTCGGGTTTATAAAACAATCTTGTACTCACCTCTATTATCTTCGTCGTTAAGCAAACACCCTTGTAATATGTTTTCCTCGGTCAACCTGATCATACATTATCCAATAATAACGTTGTTACTCTCAGCGTTAAAGCTTAACTAGCTTAATCATTACAATCCTAACGAAACTGTATAATGAAACAATAATTTTGCTGAAAACTCATGCAACCGCCGGTTGGCCAAGGTCACCCACCAGTTCGCATTTCTCAGCCGTCGGCTGGCTTTGTCTTCTCCAACCGGACCACCTCCATAGTTGTAGGTTTAAAAAACTTAACAAAACTCAATAAAACTCATACCAATCAACTCGAAATGACTAGTAGAACAATTATATACGTAAATAATAACTTATAACTTACAAATTCAAAACGGGTTTCGAATCGTCCCGAAATAAATCAACTTGGTTTCAGCTTTCCCTTATATCAATGCGTTCCTTGCAACTCCAGGAGCGTCGTGGTATATTCCGTTTAGTTATCCGACACAAAACGGCTTCCGAATGATCGTTTCAAAGTTTACCGACTTAATAGGTTTTCGTTTCTTTCTTTTCTACACAACACACAAAACACACACACACTTTTTTTTTTTCTTTTCCTTTCTTCATCAAGTATAGAATTTAATTAAGAATTTTCATATATAACCCATGTGCCATAATAACAATAATGATCCTTCTTATATAATCTTTTACAAAATGGTCCTTTTGAAAAATATGGGTGATCAACTATCCCAAAAGTCCCGTGTCACCAAGTCTTCAAGCTACCTACGAGAAAAAAGATACGTTTTGGAAAAACGTTAGCCAAAGTTGGCAGGTTATATAACTTTTATAAAACACTCCCAATCCTATTACTTTTTCCCCCAAACAGAATAATTACATAAATAACAAAATAATGGCACAAGAAGGGAGAATACAATTTTCGTCTTTACTTTCATCTTACTTTGTGGTTTCTAGGGCAATCTCTACCCAAGGAAACTTAACCCCGTCTGTTACTCGCACATTCTTGCATGTTATTATAATAGCCTTGGGGCGCGACTCCCTATCTTTATAATAACCCGAAATGTAGGCTTTCACTACTACGACGTTGCAAATAATGTGTTCTTCTTATAGGAGGGTTCAACAGTGACCAGTTAGCACCTCCCCACTCCCACGCGATACATCTGGTGACCGTTACGGATCAGTATCACTCCAAGTCTGAGGCTGACCCCCAGAATCATGTGTTGTTCAGGATATCTAGAAATACAAGCAACGAACCTTAGGCTAGCACTTTTACCTTGTTAGTCACACTAGGTTTTCTTTCTATGAGAAGCTACCTACCACCCATTTACCTAGTTTTTCACACTAGGTTTCCTTTCTATGAGCAGCTATCTACCACCCATTTACCTAGATGGTCACATTAGGTTTTCTTTCTGTTTACGAACATCTGCACTACCCATAATCAAATAAAGGCCTCTAATGAAAAACTAAGGAACACTCCTTATAATGCATAAAATAAAATATAACAATAATAATTATAACCCATATAATTAAAATAATGTGTACATAATTACGTTGTACATAATATCAAACACAAGTAGCTACAACCACTCCAATTTGAGGACTTGACAAAATAACTTTAACATTTAACACATTTATTCAAAATAATAAATGAAATTACGTAATTTGTAATAACAAATAAGAGTACGGGAAGCTACCTACCACGTATCGTCCAAGCATCCGAGTAGCTACTTACCACCCGTAAGTTTATCATGCATGGATAATTGTGTATCAACCATGCAAGATAATAAGTTTACTTTAACACGTATTGCTAGCTACGTACCACTCATACAACAAAATTTATTTACTTTACCAAGTATGGGTAGCCACGTACCACCCATACAACATGATTCGTTTATTCCGCCACCAATTGGCTTTTCTCAGCCGTCGGCTAGCTTCGTCTTCTCCAACCCCACCACCTCAATAGTTGCAGGTTTAAAAACCTTAACAAAACTCAATAAAACTCATACCAATCAACTCAAAATGACTAGTAGAACAATTATATACATAAATAATAACTTATAACTTACAAATTCAAAACAGGTTTCGAATCGTCCCGAAATAAACCAACTTGGTTTCAACTTCCGCTTATATCAATGCATTCCTTGCGACTCCTGGAGCGCCGTGGTATATTCCGTTTAGTTATTAGACGCTAAACCAACTTGGTTTCATGCGTTTGAAGATTATTAGTGAAGATTGCATTCGTTTGAAGATTCGTGTGTGTTGAAAACAAGGTCTAATGGAGATATTCGAATAATAAATGCAAGATTCGAACAAAACTATTCGAATAAAACCATTCGAATAGGAGTTTTCGAATAAGGTGTATTAGACTAAGTACAAAATCAGATGTTGGACAAGTGTTGGAACGAATAAGTAGTCGAGATACGAACTTGATTTTGAATTGATCGATCACGGTGATTTGCTCGGGAATTCAAATTGAACGATTGGGGTATCTAAGTCAAGAAGTTGAAAAACTATTAAGTATATATACGACTAGGAAATACAAATACGCAATTTCAAGTCCATTAGAATCAGTTTTGTGCTTAAACGAACTTAAGTACATTCGAATCATTTTTGTACTTACACGAATTCAAGATCATTCGAATTAGTTCTGTGCTTACACGAACTCAAGACTATTCGAATCATAATTGTGTTGTAGTAAACGGGTTTTTGGAATTTTTACAAAGAGTATAAACGATCAACGAGAATCAATAATCATGAAGTCAAGGGATCAAATGTCAACTGGATCCAACACAAGACCTCCAGTTCTTTTCCGAGGTGATTACGAACAATGGAAAGTAAGGTTTATGGATTTCATCGAAAGAAAAGAATTGGGAGAAAAAATGATACAAGTAATCTAAAATGTTCCAAAGAAGATTATGGTGAAAATAATCAATGAAGATGGATCGGAAAGTTATGGAGACTGAGCTTGTGTTGTTGAAGTCTATTTTTCCTTGTGTTCGGGCTAAAGTTTGGGACATTCATCCATTTCTTGTTTCAATTCATAACGTCTACGTGCTTTAACTGTTGCAAAGATGAATATTTGTTTTCCCGAATCTTTAAGCACATCTCGTATCTTTGAATAACTCATCTATTTGTTAGACAAGTCTCGATTGCATCTTTTCCGAACTCATATTCTTTGTGTTCTATTCTCCACTTAGCACGATCATCGGAGTTAGCGCTTTCATTTCCATATTTGATAATACTTTGAATCTCCTTGAGAATCATGTGTAGTGTGCCAGTTGAATAATGATGAACTTCTTTAAAAAGCATTACAACATTATCAATCCAAATTGGACTAGTGTAGATTATTGATTTGTCGCCCACATTCACTATTGCCCACTTTCTCAAATGCTTCACTTCAAAAACTCATTTTGATCTGACAAATTTTACTTTACCTCTACCATTTTCAAGAGCAAATTGAAAATCAAAGTCTGTAGCTTCTTTGAATTTTCCTTCCATGAATCGTTTGACTTTTGATACGGAAAATCTATCCAATGACTTTTTCTTATCCCAAAGCTTCATTTGTGTGAAGAACCATTCGATATCTCTTGGATTAAGATCTTTGAAATCGGCTTCCATGAACTCATATATCTTTCCATCGTTCCTTTCAACAATAAATGTTGGATATTCAATTCCGTTGTGCCATTTTGAAGCGATCTCGATCACTTTCTTGATTCCATGTAATGAGTAGACTTTAGAAGCTTCTTGTTTTTCGGAATGAATAAAATGTTGAAGTTTCTCCACAAATTTCTCTCTTTCTTCGTAAACCCATGAAGAATCGATGGTTCTACCTTTTTCGGTTTAGTAACAAAGAAATCAATCACTTGATCTTCCATGAATGGTTGATTAATCCGTTTGTGAATTGCTTTCTGTTCATCTCGATCGACATCTTTGTATTTTGGTTTTTCGGACTCATTTGTTAAAGCATATCTGTAAAATTCCTTATGCTCTTCTTGAAGCTTTGATCTCTTTCTTTTTGTATCTTCATCTCGAAGCTCATATACATCTTCTTGCCTTACTCTATCTATCCAATTATACTTCTTTGGTCTCCAATCCGCATCTTCATCCGATCCATAACCCCTTAGCTCACGAAGTCTTGTACAAACCATTCTTCTAAACAAAGGTTGAAGATCTTCATCTTTATCATCTTGAAATGCATTATGATAAAAGGTTTCTATGCTTCGATTTTCTTTCCCGACCTTCTTTTCATTCACTTTTCAACCCCAACTTCCACATTAGTTTCTTCATTTTGATTCAATGGTGAAACATTTGTTTCTTCATTTTGATTCAACGGTGGAAGTTCCATTTCAATTTCTTCGTCAATCAATTCCTCATTTTCATCCAAATTTACCACCTCCAAAACCGCCTTTTATAGCTTGATTTTCTTTAAACGTCTCACATTTTCCCCTTCATTCGGTTGATCATCAGGATCATCATGCGAATGTCGACGTTTATTAGCACCATCAGCATGAGCACAAAAATTAGATTTCAAAGCTTTATACTTGTTAAGTACGGTAAGAATTTAGTCCTGTTCATGATCAAACAAATATTCTAAACTTGTTGGAGCAAAATCACGATCAAGAGAAATTGCATCTATAATCATCACGTCTCGAAGAGCATGAAGTTCGTTGTAAATAATATTTTCAAGTAAGGTTTCTTTTAGTTTTCCTCGAGGGAGAGTTGTCAGAAACTCCTTAACCACATCATAATCCGATCTTGGATCCTTAGGTTGTTAAGAAGGTTCATTTTTAGTTGTCGGACATTCTTCCTTAGTTTCCGGTGTTTCAATGATTGTTGGCAATTTTCGTTTGACCCTTCATTTCTTAGTTGAAGTTGTATCAAACCGTGAAGTTGTAGGAGGTGGTGGTAGAATCGGAAGTAACTCTTGAATAGGATGAAGTGACCTATCCACACGATCATCAACTGGAGGAACACGTTTGTGAATAGCATTTCTCATTTCAATGACATCCAAATAGTATCGAATTCTTTTCAACGGATCAAGTTCTTCCACCGCCTTGTCTTTCCTGTTAGAACTAAGGTAAGGTATAGAATTTCGAGCAAGCTCGATCATCCATGGCTCAAAACCGAGATCACTAAGATTACTCGTTAACATATCACGTGATGACACAAAGGCATCACTTGAAGAACCTGCTTCGACCGCTGACATAGTGTTAACGGAGTCAGGATTTACGGAGAATCCTTGGAAGCGTTCAATTAATGAACGTCCTATGTTCGTTCCGCAAATGTCACGAAGACTACTAGTTCCCGGTGAGTTCCTATAGGTATAATTTCTAAGTGAGGACTCGATGACTCATGTTCAAAATATGTCGAGAGTCGGGGATCTTGACTCTCTTTTTCAATAACATCCGGCTCCGAAGGAGTGGATGTTAGTAGACGTGTGTTTTTTCCCGTGCTTATTGAAACATTACCCAATAGGGATAATGAGTGGTGAAGAGGGATTTCCACCATTTGCGTCAGTGGGGAGTCGACATATTTTTCAATACCCTATGTCGACAAACGAAGGAGAGTAGAAGACTTGGTGCCTCGGTGTCTAGTCTTAGGCTCGAATGGGGCTCTTTTTCTTTTCTATTTGTCCCCACTCTTTTTACTCTCACCCTTACTCGCACTTTTTTCAACTCGTCCCTCATTTGTGCCCGAAGGACTCGCAAGTACAAGTACCGGAGTGTGTACTAGTGTTTATATAACCACAATTCTCCCTTCGCCCCCTATATCATTATTACCATCATTAGTATTATCATCATCATCATTCTTTCCTCCCAAATCAACATCATCATCATTACTCTCACCTTAATCTATACCCTCACTCGTTGGGTAGGAACAATCGACTATGATTGATCCGTACGAGTTAAAGAATTACTATAGGTTATTAGACGAGAATCTCCATTTGGAATACGATCAAGTAAGTGATCAGGAATCGACATTCCTTCTTCCTCCGTTGCAAATTGACGTGATCGAAAAACTGGAGTAAAGAACTCCGGATACATATGATCTCCAATTCTCCGATTCAAATCCCCTGGAGCATCACGAAGAACCCTTTCAACTATTGTTTGAAGAAACCGTTGATATGGAATATAAGGCTTCTTAATCTCCTTCTTGGTTTTGTTGAGAAATTTCTGCGGAGGGTTCATAGACGCTTCATCTTTCTTCTTATCTTGAGCAAAGTACTTATCCCGTCGTGTAATAAACTCCCTTAAATCATCAAAAATATGAACACGATCCACACGATAATCGTTATTCTATTCACATAATCTTTTTCTCATTCCTTCGGAGTAAGATTATGAACCATCAATTGAAGAAGAAACTGCCAATGTTTTGGATTCAATCCCAATCCAACTTCAACGATGTTAATTCTCCTTGATATCCCAATTCATGAATATAAGGAAATAAATCTTATTCTTTTTGCGAGATCGGATCATACTCAGAATATGAAGGTAAAGATAGAACTTTCCGAAGCTCATCAACTATCAACTCGAAATGTTATACTTGGAACTCACAAATCAGTGGTTCATAAACCGGTTCCTCATGATCAGAATTATCAGCTTCTTGATATTTCATGTGATGCCACATATTCTAAAGATAAACTCACGGCACTCGTGGATGATTGGCTAGAAAAATTCCCCATGGATGATATTTGATGATTGAGAGAAAAATAGGGAACAGGTATTAATAATCATCAACATCAATCGCCGTGTTGTTTGGAACCATATCAAGCCATAACCGAGTAGGAAGAATAGACTCTTCGCTAGGAAATACCGGAGAAAACATTCGTCGAGGAACTGGACCGGTATAACCTTGCACACAATGAAATTCTTGGATTTGTGAACCTGTCTTAACGGTTTTTCTTCGTCCTCGCCATTTAATCTTTGAAAACACAATAAACCGTTAGAGTAAATCAAAAACTTTTGAAAGTGTGATTTTGAAAAGATTTTATCATTTGAATCACACTTTGAACGTGAATATTTTAACAAATATTTTTATTAATACAGTAAAATGTGATTATTTCTAGTCGTGATCAGTTGAATATGCTACTTAAACACATCTCAACAAAGGTAAATGTGCTATTTATGTTCGTGACCCGAAGGTTTGCTACTAAAAGAAATCTAACAATGTAAAAATGTGCAAGTTCTAGTCGTAATTCAAAGGATTTGCTACTATTTCACATTTCACGTGATTAACTCAATATTTAGAAAAATAAACCCGTATTCCATATTTTTAAAACTTTCATCATCTTTGAAAGTCTTTGATTTATCATGAAGTAACAATGGATATACATTTAAGAAGACGTTGAATGGATGTACTAGTTCTAGTCGAGATCTCGAGAATCCGTTACTAAAATACATCCACTCTAGTCCGCAAAAACAACATTCGTGAGACTTCAAGTTTGATAAAAATAAAATAACGAGATCTAAATATATTAAATGAACACAAAACGAATGAACTAGTTCTAGTCGAGATTTTTGAAATACGCTACTAAAATACATCCAAATTTAATAATGTCATTAATTAGACAAAAATCGTGTTTTGAACAACACTTGTTTTTGAGATTATCGAAAAAGATAGAAAATGTACTTTGTCAAAATAGATCAATATCACACGAATATGCTGCTTCTAGTCGAGATATAAAATCCGCTACTAAAACACATCCTAAATAATATTTTTCCATTCGTCAAAAATACATTTTCATCATTTGAGTTTATCGATAAAATTTAAAAGTTTCCTTTTGATAATACAGTTGATGTTTTCATTTTTAAGACTTCCCCCCCCTCGAAAATTCGATTGTTATTTTCTTTTTAAAAGGCGGAAGAATGGAAGCTCTCACTCAAATTTGTGGAAAACATTTAAAGTGTTAGATTTTGAAATAATTTGAAACACTTGGAAGTTTTTGATTTGTAAGATATTGCTTAAAACATTTGAAATGTTTCTACTTTGAACGTATGCAATATCAAACAATTTTGCAAAAATGATGATCATTTCATTATCGATTCCGTTCTAATTTCGAGTTCTACACAAACATTTCCCAGGTTATGTAGAACTCCCCCTCAAAGGTATATATATCATGTTCGAGTTCCTAAATAATGAATTAGGAAGTCGTTTTGAAAAACATTTGTGATTTTTATTGACATCATATGTATGAAAATGCTTTTAAAAGTTTTGGGCAAATCATAAAAAGTTTTCCAAAAACAATCTTGAATCCCCTCCCGTAAAAAATAAGAGATTCATGATTCATTTCTTAAAAATGAGGGAAAGTAATTTCATGAGATGTAGAATGAAATCCCCTCAAATTTAGAGATATGCTTTGAGCTCTCCTTGAAGATTGAGTCCTAAACCGTGTATTTAGAAGGCGTCGTGAGGCCGCAAAGGAAATGTTTGATGAATTCACTAAGCAATTACAAGGAAGCAAAGCGGGTCAAAGTATCTAGGTGCTATGTATAAGTTTGAAGAATTTAAAGCACTAGATGGTGAAATGCTTGAGCAAACGTACAATCGTTTTTGTGGTTTAATCAATGAATTGAGGAAAATGGGTTTATAAAGACTCATCTTGAAGCAAATGTGAAGTTCATGAACACGCTAAAACCGATTTGGAAAAGATTTACATCTAACCTCAAGCAAAACATCAACATTCAAACAACTCCAGTTCACGATGTATTTGAATGCCTCATGCAAAATGAAGAAGAAGTTATGGAACTTGCCGAACAATTGAACATTAAGACAAAGAAAGAAAATGATCCGTTAGCTCTTGTGTTGAACAAGATTGATGAAATAATAAAGAAATCTTAAAGGAATGAAAAGACGTCCCAATCAAAGGCGTTTCTTCATAACATTCAACCTTCTTCCAAATACTCCGTAAATTTTCCAGATGATGAAATGGAAGACAATTAAACACCTAACCTTGATAGTGATGATTCCACAGAAGAAAATTCTCAAATGATTTCTTTGCTTTCGAACATGGTTTAAAAGAAGAAGTTTGGAAGATAAAATGGTCAAAGGTTTCAATCATCTCAAAGATCGTACAACAACAACAACAACTATCGAGGTCGTTCTTCATACAACAATCAATCACCATATCTTAATCAAGCTCCACACAATCAAGGTCAACAATCAAACACTCAAACATCATTTCCAGAAAAGACTACTCATGAAGATTCAAAGAAAGAGATAATCAAGGAAAAGAGTTCTGTGATTTGCTTCAAGTGTATGGAGCCGGGCCATTTTGAAAGAGATTGTAAAGTGGAGGTTGTGAAGAATTTGGAATACTATCGCAAGAAGATGTTGATGGAAAAGTATAGGAACCTGGAGGAGAAAAAGGTCAAGCTTTTTCTAAACAAGGATGCACATTGGATGAGTGATTCTGATAATGAAGAACAAGCAAGTTCTCACTTTGCTCCCATGTCATTGATGGCCGATGCCGACTTTGAGGAATCGGACGAACATGAGGTATATCAATACGCCTATGACCTGGTTAGAATGGAAACCTTTCATATGAAACTTATTGAGTTAAAACTTTGTACTAAACGTTAAATAATCAAAGATCTTGAAACTAAACTTTCTAAACTTAATGAAAAGAATCAAAAATACATTTCAGAATTTTCAAGCATGAAATGTCGAATAAAACAACTTGAGGACGAAGTTTTGAGTCAACACGTGAATGATAAAAACATGAATGATAGTTTGTGCGAAGCAACAATCAAATGTCAAAAATTGATAAATGATAGTAGCTTTCACCAGAAGTTAAACGTATTTCCAAAGAAAATTTGGAATTATGTTCAAAATTGAAGGATTTAGAGCTAGAGTTTGTTACACGTGGTCAAACGGATCAAACAATTCATCTAAACATGAACGAAACGATTAAACTTTTACATAAAAAGGATGGTCTTGGATTGATGAAAACACATTTGTTGAAATCCAAAATTTCTTAAACGATCCATATCAAAATGTTGCTCTCTCTACGATTTTGATTTCATCAAATTAGGAGCAAACATCGATAGGCTAGTTTTTGTCAATGCTTCAAATGAAGAAATTTCGGAAGAAAAATCTTGTGAGGATGCAAAGCGAAAACAGGGGGACAAATGTCAAAGACGTTTTGAATATTTTGAAACAAATAATAAATATTTTGAACAAGATTCTCCTAGCACATATAAACCTCAACCACAAGATTGGAATCCAACAAATGCAATTCCCACATTTTCTAAAGAACAAAAACTAAATGCATACTCTCCGAAAGTGTTATATTATACACCAACGTTGATTCTAGAACAACATCTAGAAGAGTTGCAAAAATTAGATTTGTATTTGTCGACAATTACTCTCGTTTCACTTGGGTATATTTTCTCCATTCGAAGTCAGAAACTTCAGAAATTGTGATTTCCTTCATCAAGAATAAGCAATTACATGCTAAACATCGTGTAAAAACTATTCGCTCGGATAATGGAACAAAGTTTAAAAATCAATTTCTCAATGATTTTCTAGCAAAAGTGGAAATCAGACATCAATATTCGGCGGCTCGAACTCCTCAACAAAATGGAGTCGTTGAAAGGCGTAATCGGACCCTAGTGGAAGCCGAAAGAACAATGCTTTCCTATTCCAAATTACCTCTTTCATTCTGGGCCGAAGCAATCTTAACCGTATGTTTTACTCAAAATCGTTCAACAATCAACAAACGATTTTTCATCACACCGTATGAAATAATGAATGGTCGTCCTCCGTATCTCAAATTTCTACATGGTTTTGGATGCAAGTTTTTTGTGTTGAATGAGAAAGATAATTGTGAAAGTTTGATGATAAGGCAGATGAAGCAGTGTTTGTAGGATATTCTACGAAATCGAAGGGGTTTCGTATTTACAACATTCGGACAAGGGTTATTGTGGAAAGTGTCAAAGTTTGATGAGTTTAGAACAATGACATCGGATTACTTCAAATCAGAAAACAAGTCACATATCTCTCAACCTATTTTGGAATATTTCTTTGACACGTATTTCTTCAATAATGAAAAGTCACGCCCTTTGATAACTTCTATGCCAAATGAAACAATCATTCCAAATGAACAACCCAAACCCTCAAATAGTGAAAAATTTGAACCCTCAACAAGTGATGAACCCGAAACCTCAACCAATGATGAACCCGGATCATCACACAATGATGAACCAGAAACTCAAACATCAAATGCCACAACAATCAATGATGAAGATGACACCGAAGAAACTTCAAATCCACAACCAGACACAACAACCATGAACAATCCAAATAATCAACTAACATTATCTTCCACTCAACGAGTCAAATGTTGGACAAAAGCCCATCCTCTTAATCAAATCATTGGCAATGTTAATGAACGTGTTCGTACTCGCAAAGCTAAACCAAAACCACTAGCGAAGCTTTTGATGATCCAAATTGGATAAATTTGATGCAAGAGGAATTAAATCAATTCAAGCGGTTAGATATTTGGGAAAAGGTATCTCGACCAAAGGATCGTTTGATTGTAGGTGTCAAACGGATTCACAAGAATAAAAAGGATGAAAATGGAGTTGTGGTGCGGAATATACATATATCACTTTTCGATTTTTAAAATATATACTTATTCTCATCATATCGTCTTTGTCTACCACAAACAATTTTGATACCTTAACAATATATACATATATCACTTTTCGGAAAAAATCTACTCTTAGATTCTATTTCCGATAAGACAGGTAATTCGAATATCTCATCGAAAAAATATCTAAATATTTTCAACTTAGATCAACATCATTCTATAAGATTTCAAAATAATCAATCAAAATCGATAGTCACATCTACACCACTAATGTCCATTAGAATTAAAGATACATGTAAACATTCTTTTTTCAATACCAAATAAATAAATAATAACTTATCATATCACAACATATTTTCTTACCGCTTTACTTACCTCTAAAGTAGCATCTATCAAACTACAAGGTACAACAAACTTGGCTTAAGACTTTGAAGATACCAAATATCTACTTACGCCTTATTAAACAAAACCTTAAGTTCAGAATTCTCTGTTTTTTTCAACATTAGCCTATCTAAATCAGGCTTCTTACATCGAGACACACAATGTCACACCAATCCAATGTATATCCGTCTTACATACAGATAATATATCAAACCCTCTAATTCTCCATAAATATAGCAACACCAAATATTCGCTCCATTTTACGAACCCATTTACAATATCAAACGGATCCTTACCTCTTTCAAACGCGGAGGGATTACAATGTAAAAATGTATTATAAGTATTACCTTTCATGTCTATCTCTTTTAGCTTTACATTCTTTTATTAACGATCTTTTTGTTGAAAATCATTCAACAACCCATTATTCTCCCAATTGCCCTACTAATTCAGCAATTTCTAGAGATATTTCTTTCTTTATGCACCACTTATGCAATATCTTTAACTTGAGTATAACGAAGACGTGAGTACTTTTTCCCGAGCATTAACGTTTACAAAATTCTTCTTTGGTCAATACCATAACAGGATAATACAACGGAGAAAACCACTATTCCAAAACAAAGAGTAGGTAACTTATAACTCTCAGCACACACCCTTCCCAACTTAGGTCAAGGTTTCTTTTTAAAATTTGAACCGCGCCTTTGAAAGAGACGTGAGTACTTTTTCCCGAGCATTAACGTTTACAAAATTCTTCTTTGGTCGATACCATAACAGAATAATACAACGGAAAAAACCACTATTCCAAAACAAAGAGTAGGTAACTTATAACTCTCAGCACACACCCTTCCCAACTTAGGTCAAGGTTTCTTTTTAAAATTTGAACCGCGCCTTTGAAAGAGTCTAAGCACCGGTATCTGTAATCAATTCACTCACAACGCGGCTTTGATATCAACTTGTAACCACATGGTTTTCAAAAATCCCATTTAACAAAAACTTTTATATTTTTAGAGATATCATAGCCGAAAACGTTTTGTTAAAGGAGATTAGTTGTTTATACAAGCTAAAACATTATTAAACCATTCGTCACGTTATAACTTACAATATAAACTTATTTTACAACACTCATTGGTAACAGAACATTACAAAATAAGGGTGATCAACTATCCCAAAAGTCCCGCCTCACTAAGTCTTCAAGCTACCTACGAGAAAAAAGACATGTTATGGAAAAACTTCAACCAAAGTTAGCGAGACAATATAACTTTTATAAAAGACTCCCAATCCTTTTACTTTTTCCCTAAAACAGAATAAGTACATAAATAACCAAATAATGGCACAACAAGGGAGAAATACAACAAATTTTTGTTTTTCTTTACTTTCATTTTACTTTCTGCTTTCTAGGGCAATCTCTACCCAAAGGAACTTAACCCCGTTTTTTACTCGCACATTCCTTCATGTTATTGTAATAGCCTTGTGGCGCGACTCTCAATCTTTATAATAACCCTAAATGTATGCCTTCACTACTCAGGCGTTGCAAATTAATGCGTTTTCGTTATCGGAGGGTTCAACGGTGACCAGTTAGCACCTCCCCACTCCCACGCGATTCTTTCGGCGACCATAACGGGTCAGTATCACTCCAGCTCTGAGACTGACCCCCAGAACCATGTGTTGCCCAAGATATCTAGAAATCCAGGCCACAAACTTTAGGCTAGCATTTTTACCTAGTTAGTCACACTAGATTTTCTTTCTATGAGCAGCTACATACCACCAATTTTCCTAGTTTGTAACACTAGGTTTTCTTTCTGATTACGAGCATCTACACTACCCGTAATTAAATAAAGGCCTCTTATGCAAAACTATGGAACACTCCTTATAATGCAGAAAATAAACAATAACAATAATATTTATATAACGTATATAATTAAAATAATGTGTACATAATTACGTTGTACACAATATCGAACACGGGTAGCTACAACTACTAAATTCGAGGCCTTTACAAAATAACTTTAATTTTTAACAAAGTTATTCAAAATAATAAGTGAAGTTACGTAATTTGTAATAACAAACAGGAGTACAAGCTACGTACCACCTGTCGTCCAAACATACGGGTAGCTACGTACCACCCGTAACTTTATCATGCATAGATAGATGCGTACCAACAATGCAAGATAATAACTTTACTTTAACAGGTATGGGTAGCTACGTACCACCCATACAACAAACTTTCTTTACTTTACCAAGTATGGGTAGCCACGTAAAACCCATACAACATGATTCGTTTATTCTGTTACTACTTTAAATTTTGATCATGTTAGGCCAAGAAATGGAGTGGATGAAGCTATGGAGTCTTCAGTGCGGTTGAATAAAGATGATTTCAGTTGGTGGAGAGTCCGAACTGAAATCATCAAGAATAAACCGAAGTGAAGTTTTTAGTTCGGAGAACAAGTTAGTTCAGATACTCTGAACTAAATCAAGTTCCTCAGAACTGAAAACAAACTAAGGTGTAAGTTAAGTCAACATAAGTCAGCATTGAAGAAATCAATTCGAAAGATGAAGACTTTAGTTCAGAACTGAAGTGAACTCCCCGAAGTGAAATTAAGATGTTGACAATGTTGTAATAATTTAATTCGTAGTGTGTCTGTTCTTAGATTTTGTCTATAAATAGTGTGATAGGTAGTTTCATTTTGTTGTCTTTGAACCCAGAACTCTCTCAAAGAGGTTCTGTGAGCTTGAATGTCAATGTAACAAGTTCGGTTCCAAACCAGTTCACACTATCAATGAAATCTATGAAAACAGTTACGCTCAAATTGGTGTTCTAATCAATTTCACATATTCAACTTTAACATTTTCTTCAATTTTGATTCCAAACACAGGTCATGAGATTCCGCATCATGACCTGTTGTTTTTCAATTCGATTCCCTTTAGAGAGTTGAGAGATTCAAGGACCTGTTATTTGGTATCAGAGCCAGACAAATCAATTTATTGAATTTGATTGAGTCTGGTTCATCAATTTGACTTGTGTCTAATATTAGGTCAAACTATTAGTGAATTGAAGGTGTCCGAAGTGAAATAGAAGAAGTCCGAAGTGAAATTGAAGAGCTGAATTGAAAATCCTGTTTAGATATCAAGGTGTTAATGGTGGAGCCGGTGTTACTCGTAATTATTCAAAGACGGATGATGTATAAGGAGCGAAAACACGAGTAATCAATTTGAGAGAGGGGTGTGTTGGAAGTAGAACGGAGCTCTACTTGACGTCATCACTTTGAGAGAAAGGTGTGACGTGAAGCGTCAGACTTAAAATCTGGATGACCTCATCAAGGTGCTCAACCGACTGTGAGGACAAAAAAGAGTGACAATGATCATTCAGATATACTGCTGATGAAGAAATGAAAACTACAAGTTGATCCAGGAGTAACTAAGAACAAAATGTTTGAATAACATGTTTCTTAAAACCTGGATGAACTTGTAGTTAAGATTTTAATTCGGAAATGTATTGATGATCTACATGTACAAGTCAGTTGACAAATTGATGATTCTGGTTGAAATTTCTGAAAGCAAGGTGGAGCTCCGTTGAAACTAAGTTAATATAGAAAGTCAGTTCTTTACACGAGATGAACAACAAAGATCAAAGATCAATTTGAACTAGCAAGTATTTCAGAGATTACTCAGAAGAGTAAGTGTAGAGAGATTATATAATTACTTGCTTTTGTCATCTGAATCAGTTAAATTGAGGAATCTGAGGTTGGCCACTGATGGGAAGAAAAGTGATTTTAGTTGCTGATCAAGTGGTTACCATGGAGCACTTGATCTGGGAGAGTCAGTTGAAAAACTGATGATCCTGCAGCTATTTCTCCTTAACTTGTTCAAATGACCGAAAAGATGGAAATGAGGAAGCCAAAGATAGAGGGAAGAGGAAGACTCATAGCATCATCCAAGGGGGAGATTGTTGGGCCAAGAAATGGAGTGGATGAAGCTATGGAGTCTTCAGTGCGTTTGAATAAAAATGATTTCAGTTCGTGAGGAGTCCGAACTGAAATCATCAAGAATAAACCGAAGTGAAGTTTTCAGTTCAGAGATCAAGTTAGTTCAGATACCCTGAACTAAATGAAGTTCCTCCGAACTGAAAACAAACTAAGGTGTAAGTTAAGTCAACAGAAGTCAGCATTGAAGAAATCAATTCGGAAGATGAAGACTTTAGTTCAGAACTAAAGTGAACTCCCCGAAGTGAAAATAAGGAGTTGACAATGTTGTAATAATTTAATTCGTAGTGTGTCTGTTCTTATATTTTGTCTATAAATAGTGTGATAGGTAATTCGATTTTGTTGTCTTTGAACCCGGAACTCTCTCAAAGAGGTTCCGTGAGCTTGAATGTCAATGTAACAAGTTCGGTTCCAAACCAGTTCACACTATCAATGAAATCTATGAAAACAGTTACACTCAAAATGTTGTTCTAATCAATTTCACAAATTCAACTTCAACATTTCCTTCAATTTTGTTTCCAAACATAGGTCATGAGATTCCGCATCATGACTTGTTGTTTTTCAATTCGATTCGCTTTAGAAAGTTGAGAGATTCAAGGACCTGTTAATTGGTATCAGAGCCAGGCAAATCATATTATTGAATTTGATTGAGTCTGGTTCATCAATTTGACTTGTGTCTAAGATTAGGTCAAACTATTAGTTAATTGAAGGAGTCCGAAGTGAAATAGAAGAAGTCCGAAGTGAAATTGAAGAGTTGAATTGAAAATCCTGTTTAGATTTCAAGGTGTTCATGGTGGAGCTGGTGTTACTCGTAATTATTCAAAGACGGATGGTGTATAAGGAGCGAAAACACGAGTAATCAATTTGAGAGAGGGGTGTGTTGGAAGTAGAACGGAGCTCTACTTCACATCATCAATTTGAGAGAAAGGTGTGACGTGAAGCTTCAGACTTAAAATCAGGATGACCTCATCAAGGTGCTCAACCGACTGTGAGGACAATAAAGACTGACAATGATCATTCAGATATACTGCTGATGAAGAAATGAAAACGACAAGTTGATCCAGGAGTAACTAAGAACAAAATGTTTGAATAACATGTTTCTTAAAACCTGCATGAACTTGTAGTTAAGATTTTAATTCGGAGATATATTGATGATCTACATGTACAAGTCAGTTGACAAATTGATGATTCTGGTTGAAATTTCTGAAAGCAAGGTGGAGCTCTTTTGAAACTAAGTTATTATGGCAAGTCACTTCTTTACACGAGATGGACAACAAGGATGAAAGATCAGTTTGAACTAGCATGTATTCCAGAGGTTACCCCGAAGAGTAAGTGTAGATAGATTATGGAATTACTTGCTTTTGTCATCTGAATCAGCTAAATTGAAGAATCTGAGGTTGGCCACTGATGGGAAGAAAAGTGATTTTAGTTGTTGATCAAGTGCCTACCATGTAGCAGTTGATTTAGGAGAATCAATAAGAAAAACTGGTGATTCTACACCTATTTCTCCTTAATTTGTTCAAATGACCGAAAAGATGGAAAGGAGGAAGCCAAACTTGGAGGGAAGAGGAAGACTCATAGCATCATCCAAGGGGGCGATTGATGGGCCAATAAATGGAGTGGATGAAGCTATGGGGTCTTCCGTGCGATTGAATAAAGATGATTTCAGTTCGTGGAGAGTCCGAAATGAAATTATCAAGAATAAACCGAAGTGAAGTTTTCAGTTCGGAAACAAGTTAGTTCAATACTCTGAACTAACTCAAGTTCCTCCGAACTGAAAACAAACTAAGGTGTAAGTTAAGTCAACAGAAGTCAGCATTGAAGAAATCAATTCGAAAGATGAATACTTTAGTTCAAAACTGAAGTGAGCTCCCCGAAGTGAAATTAAGATGTTGACAATGTTGTAATAATTTAATTCGTAGTGTGTGTTTGTTCTTAGATTTTGTCTATAAATAGTGTGATAGGTAGTTTGATATTGTTGTCTTTGAACCCGGAACTCTCTCAAAGAGGTTCCGTGAGCTTGAATGTCAATGTAACAAGTTCGGTTCCAAACCAGTTCACACTATCAATGAAATCTATGAAAACAGTTATGCTCAAATTGTTGTTCTAATCAATTTCACGTATTCAACTTCAACATTTCCTTCAATTTTAATTCCAAACACAGTTCATGAGATTCCGCATCATGACCTGTTGTTTTTCAATACGATTCGCTTTAGAGAGTTGAGAGATTTAAGGACCTGTTAATTGGTATCAGAGCCAGACAAATCAATTTATTGAATTTGATTGAGTCTGGTTCATCAATTTGACTTGTGTCTAAGATTAGGTCAAAGTATTAGTTAATTGAAGGATTCCGAAGTGAAATGGAAGAATCCCGAAGTGAAATTGAAGAGCTGAATTGAAAATTCTGTTTAGATTTCAAGTTGTTCATGGTGGAGCTGGTGTTACTCGTAATTATTCAAAGACGGATGGTGTATAAGGAGCGAAAACACGAGTAATCAATTTGAGAGAGGGGTGTGTTGGAAGTAGAACGGAGCTCTACTTCACGTCATCAATTTGAGAGATAGGTGTGACGTGAAGCTTCAGACTTAAAATCACGATGACCTCATCAAGGTGCTCAACCGACTGTGAGGAAAATGAAGACTGACAATGATCATTCAGATATACTGCTGATGAAGAAATGAAAACTACAAGTTGATCCAGGAGTAACTAAGAACAAAATGTTTGAATAACATGTTTCTTAAAACCTGGATAAACTTGTAGTTAAGATTTTAATTCGGAGATGTATTGATGATCTACATGTACAAGTCAGTTGACAAATTGATGATTCTGGTTGAAATATCTGAAAGCAAGGTGGAGCTCGTTTGAAACTAAGTTATTATAGCAAGTCACTTTTTACACGAGATGAACAACAAGGATCAAAGATCAGTATGAACTAGCAAGTATTTCAGTGGTTACTCAGAAGAGTAAGTGTAGAGAGATTATGTAATTAGCTAAATTGTGGAATCTGAGGTTGCCCACTGATGGGAAGAAAAGTGATTTTAGTTGTTGATCAAGTTCTTACCATGGAGCAGTTGATTTGGGAGAATCAGTTGAAAAACTGGTGATTCTGCATCTATTTCTCCTTAATTTGTTCAAATGACCGAAAAGATGGAAATGAGGAAGCCAAACATAGAGGGAAGAGGAAGACTCATAGCATCATCAAAAAGGGAGATTGTTGGGCCAAGAAATGGAGTGGATGAAGCTATGGAGTCTTCAGGGCGTTTGAATAAAGATGATTTTAGTTCGTGGAGTTTCCGAACTGAAATCATCAAGAATAAACCGAAATGAAGTTTTCAGTTCGGAGAACAAGTTAGTTCAGATACTCTGAACTAAATGAAGTTCCTCTAAACTGAAAACAAACTAAGGTGTAAGTTAAGTCAACAGAAGTCAGCATTGAAGAAATCAATTCGGAAGATGAAGACTTTAGTTCAGAACCGAAGTGAACTCCCCGAAGTGAAATTAAGATTTCGACAATGTTGTAATAATTTAATTCGTAGTGTGTCTGTTCCTAGATTTTGTCTATAAATAGTGTGATAGGTAGTGCGATTTTGTTGTCTTTGAACTCGGAACTCTCTCAAAGAGGTTCCGTGAGCTTGAATGTCAATGTAACAAGTTCGGTTCCAAACCAGTTCACACTATCAATGAAATCTATGAAAACAACTATGCTCAAATTGTTGTTCTAATCAATTTCACAAATTCAACTTCAACATTTCCTTCAATTTTGATTCCAAACACAGGTCATGAGATTCCGCATCATGACCTATTGTTTTTCAATTTGATTCGCTTTAGAGAGTTGAGAGATTCAAGGACCTGTCAGATCAAAACACTTTTAACACTTTTACTTCCTTCACAATAACTTTCTTACTTTGGAACATTTCTCAAAACTTTACATCTTTCTTTACTTCTCAAAACCTTATTTTTGTCTTATTCTCTAAAAAATATTGTGGTCACCTCTATTATCTTCATCGTTAAGCAAACACCCTTGTAATATGTTTTCGTCGATCAACCTAATCATACATTATCCAATAATAATGTCGTTACTCTCAGCTTTAAAGTTTAACTAGCTGAATCGTTACAATCCCAACGAAACTATATAACGAAACAATAATTTTGCTATACAATCCCAACAATAATTTGGCCAAGGTCAGCCGCCGGTTGGGCGAGGTCAACCGCGGTTCGGCTGGTCGAGGTCAGCCGCCAGTTAGCTTTTCTCGGCCGCCGAATGGCTTCGTCTTCTCCAACCCGACCACCTCCATTGTTGCAGGTTTAAAAAGCCTAACGAAACTCAATAAAACTCATACCAATCAACTCCAAATGACTAGTAGAACAATTATATACGTAAATAATAACTTATAACTTACGAATTCAAAACAGGTTTTGAATCGTCCCGAAATAAACCAACTCGGTTTCAACTTCCGCTTATATCAATGCATTCCTTGCGACTCGAGGAACGTCGTGGTATATTTTGTTTAGTTATCCGACGCAAAAAGCCTTCCAAATGATCGTTTCGAAGTTTACCGACTTAATATGCTTTCGTTTCTTTCTTTTTCTACCCAACACTCTTCTTTTTTGCTTTTATTTTCCTTTCTTCATCGTTAAGTATAAGATTTAATTAAGAGTTTGCATATATAACCCCTGAAGATGCCATAATAACAATAATGGTCATTTTCATATAATCCTTTTCAAAAATGGTCTGTTTGACCAAAAACTTATTACAACTTTAGTCCGATAAATAATTTTTGAATCGGCACATAAAACAATAACCAAAACTTACAACCTTTTTTCTTCAAGGAAAAACATACCTAGAACTTTAAACTAAAATATTTAATAACTCTTCTATGCAAGGACGGAACTTCATGGAGGCCTAGGGGGGGCTGTGGCCATCCCAAAGTTCGGGGTTTATAGTGTAGATGTATTATAACTTAAAGGTATTTTTTGTAATTTTCGTGTTTGGCCCTCACGAGAAGTATTAGTTGTCTTTTAATATAGTTGTCTACTTTTAAACTTTTGGTAGTTTCAGAGTTTCGTCCCCCACTTAAAAATTTCATTATGTAGATACTATCAAAAGAAAAACAAAACCCAAAAACCTTATATAGTTATCACTAATAACTTTTGGTTTCGTCTTTATTATAGGTCAATCAAAATTGTTCAATTAGAGAATTCAATTTTTTATATAATACCGAACAACCCTAACGATGGCTAAAATAGGAATTTACTTAATAGAGTTTATATTAAAATAGGTGCATAATATGTTTGTAGAATTAGGTAGATAAAACTGATATTTTAATGTTTATAGAAGGCATATAAAATTCATTCCTTTTTTTTTCTTTAATACGATTATTAAAAATAAATAGTCAAACAAAATTTTATATCAAAACTGTATTTTTAAATCAATGAAATCGTGAACTTGTGTGACAGTCTTATCCAAATTCATTGACCAAAAGGACAAAATAAAACATATGTTTTAAATTATTATTTTTTTCACCGTCCAACAGTTATATAGTTTTTTAATATGCCACTATATTCATATTTTTTCCCCTTTCAACAGTTAGATAGATTTTTAAAATAAACTCACTCATTTATTGGTAGTGAACGTGATCAATGGTAAGTCGTTTTATATTTGATGTGTTTAAATCGTTTGGGTTTTTTTCTCTTAACCTTGAATTTGTTTTTCTCTCTGTTCTTGATTTTTATTAGTACAATTGTCTTTTGGGGTTGACAATGGATTTTAATAATGAATAGCGTGGTAGGATAATATTGTTATATTCATTACATTAGACATTATAGTTTTTTTTTTTAAAATGCGAGTTGCTAATTAATTAATATTTCTCTGGTCTGTTTTGATAATAGGTGTTGGAGTATTGATTATTGATTAAATTAAAAGTAATTTAAAATTAACTAGGTGTGTATCCATACTATGTGACGGACGATAATTGTTTTTTCTATTTGAAATGGTATGTAAATTATTTTTGGATTTTTTTTTTTTTTTTTTTTTTTAAGTAATGTCGTTTTTTATGGTAATTATAGATAGACTTGTGTACGTGTAATGTCACTCCGTAAAAATAACATAGAGTAGACAATATGTGTTTTTTTTTATAATATATCCTTGTTGAATGAAAAATAAATTAATAATATAAACTTCTAAAAGTAAAAGAAACATGCTCGTTAATTTAAAAAAACCTCATAAACAGATATTACAATAATATAAAATTTCTTAACTACATATTCGTTACAAACACGAAAAAATGATATTTGGTTGGAGAAATGAGTTATTAATACATATTTTTTGATATTACTATCTAATTTAAATGTTGTTGTCTCCTATGGAATTGTGCAATTTACTATTATTATAATGATTTAGGCTTAGGTCTTGGGTGTTGGGTGTTGGGCTTATGGGCTGGTGTTGGGCTTGGGTTGGTGTTGGGTTTTGATTTTTTTTTTTTTTTTTTTTTTTTAAATTAGTAAAATTTAACCACCACACGCATCTCCCCTCTGTCGCCACATAATCCCACCAAGACGATGACTTATGAAATAAAAGCGAATAAATATTTGAGTTTATGTAAGGGGCTTATTAGCTTATTAGCTTATGTAAGGTATATAAGCTCCTTTTTAGTGTTTGTTTAAGCTTATTAGCTTAGGCTTATTAGCTTATGTAAGGGTGTTTTCATAAGCCCAATTTTTGTGGCTTATGCGCTTATTTAAGATTTTCCTCCTTTTTTTTCTATGATAAGCTAATAAGCTAAGCCAAACATAATAAGCAATAATTTCACTCTTATATTATAAAAATATATAGTAGCAATGTAAAGCAAATATTATAAAAATATATAGTAGCGATGTAAAGCAATAAAAAATAAGTTTCTTAGAGTTTAGAATCAAATAAAAAATATATACTTTGCGAATCATATAATCCCACCAAGCCGATACCTTTTTTCTTGGCCTGCGAATGTAGATTTACATTGTTTAATGGTCAAAGTGCAGGCTGGAACATAAATATTAATTTTCGTCTAATATTATTACACACAAACCCTCAAACTCGTGCAACGCACAAGTCCCTACTCGTTGATTGTATTTAATACCGAGTAATTGGTACTCATTATATTGACTAACTTTGAAATCATATTAGTGTGGTGAAATATATTAACCAATAACCGAAAGTATATTCATGTGGATGAAAGAAAATTGGTGCTTACAATTATGTTTAAATAGAAAGTTTTAGAAACTTAAAATTAAGAGTATACTAAAAAAAAGAAAAAGTATTATTTAATCTATATAATCTTATAGATTCTTTAAAATAAAAATTATTTGCTGTTTAATTATACTTTATATAAGCAAATTATATACTATTTTTCTAGATAAACATTATTTATATGTTTTACTTTCATCTCACCTACATTTGTAGGTGAGTAGAATGAAATTTTGTTTATAAAAGAAAGTTTACATCAAATGTTTGAAACTTTGTAAAATAACTATTAATTTAATAATTATACAATATAATAATAGCACCTAGCATATTTGCATCATTTATTTTCAAAAAGTAATTATTATTATTTTTATTAATTTGAAAACTTAACATATAATTTCTGCACTATTATGAAATTTAAATGATCATGCTTACGAATTTGTCCATTTATTTGATAGTTACAAATTTACATTAAAAGTTAATTTCAAAAACTTAGTTTTAAGAGTATTGTAAAAGTGGAATATCAAATTTGCTTTATATAATAGCATAGATATATATTAATATTAGAATATCTAATTAAAAATATTCACACTTATAATTTAAAATACTTGATTCATTTATTTTTAAAAAGTAATTATTTTTATTTTTATTAATTTAAAAACTTATCATATAATTTAATGACATATTATGAAATTTAAATGATTATAATTATGAATTTGACCATATATTTAAAAGTTACAAATTTCAATTAAAAATAAGTTTTAAAATTTTAATTTTGATAGTATTCTAAAGATAAAATACTAAATTTGATTTATATAATAGTTTAGATTACATATGAATTTAGATACACATTGTTTAATAAAAAATAACAGGTTTCGTTTAAAACCACTTTATTAGCAGTTTATTGACCTTATCTTAAATATTTATTGTAACTGACCTTATCTTAAAATACCTTATTTTCAAAGTTTAGCCTTGTTGTTAGCGATCAAAGTAGAATATTCACTTTTAACACTCTTTTTTTCTTCTGAGGAACACTTTTAACATTTAAAATAATAATTCTCTATACGCACAAGCATATAATATTCATTGAGGTTTCGCATATTAGACAAAGATAAATTACTACCCATTTTCATTTGTTCAAGAAACCGGAATAAAGAAACCGAAATTGAAAAAGAGCGAACCCAAAAAAGCCGAACTCATTAAAAACCCAAATCAAGCGAGTTTTCTTTTTGAAACGAAACTTCAATTTGGATTCGTGTTTATAGTTACTTATCTAATCGGATTGTCATACAACTTGCAGCGGAAACAATTAAAATCAAAAACATAATCATCATTAACTAAGTTAAGATTTGTACCTTTGTTGTTGATTTACCTCGTTTAGGATTTATAGTGAAATCCTACTACAGGCTTGTACACGACACCTCCTTTAGAAACAGACTTGTATGCTTATACACGTTTACTGATTCTGCAATGATTGTCGAACAACTCTTGTTACCATTGCTTCAAGCAAAAATCGAACTCACCCTTATAGGGTTCTTGGCCAATCGGTTAGGGAAAGGTGGGAGGAAATTGATTTCCTTGATCACCAAAATAGTAAACCTAAGGTTTATTATATAGGTGATTTCCCTTGGAACACATTTTGTATTATAATTAGGAAACCCCCATAATTACATAATACAACCATTTTTTAATTATTACAATTAACTACTTAATTAATAATTAACAAATAATAAACGTATAGTCGTGTCGAAATGTCAATGTGTGCAACCTCGTAGGCTCATATATTTATGGACACACATTTACTTGACGTGTTCAATTACCAACAACTCCTACTTTGAGCATGTCTCAATATATGTGGTGACATTGGTTAGTGTGACAACCGTCAAAATTCAGGTACTTATTCAATTATTATATCGGTTCGAAACGTAGGTTACTTCTTTGTCTCGTTCGCCTTATTCCAGTTCGTAACTTTTAAGTCTATACTTTGTCGGAACTAGTGTCGGAATAACTTCCGGAATCAAATTATAAGTCCTAATACCAAGGAAAACACCTATTGAACTTTCCTAAGTTCATAACTTATCATAATTAAGAACTTTCAATTAACAAAAAGGTCCAACGAAGCAATAACGCAAAAACGAAAAATCAGGAAATCCGGAAAACAGCCCGGTGCGCAGCACCCCTTGCTGGGTGCGCAGCACCTGGCTCCAGAATTTTCAAAAATGTTACAGTTTTAGTCCTTTTCTCGTTTTACACCACCACCACCCACATTGACCAATGAGAAACGCCCCTTTTCTGCAAATATACTGTCCCAAGGCCAGAATTGTTACCCCCTATACCCCATTATTCATTTACTTTTCATTTTACTTTCATTTTAATCAAAACAAAAACACACACATACTTCTTTTCTCTCTACTTTTCTCTCTAAGGACTCCATTTCCCGAAGCATTCCAGCCATCAAAACCCATTAATAAACCATACAAATCGTTCTAAACCTCTAGAGAAGCTCGGAGGTGTTGTTATTTCGAAAAAGGACCACGGTTGTAAAGATTTTTGGAGCTAGAATCCGACCAAAAACTCATCATCCAAGCTTTTCCTCCGGTAGATTTCTTTATTTTCACTATTTTTACATAAATAATCAGTTGCATGAAAGATCAAACGGTTGAAAATGTGTTTTATACAAATCTTTGACTTTTATGGTCAAAAACGTTTTTGAGTCGAAATGCTCTTTAAATCCACGAATCTGTGAATAAAAATGTTTTAGAAACTGTTGGAATGATGTTTTGAATGATATTTACTAATTGCATGTACAATCTAAACAACAAAAACGAATATTTGTAGAGATTATGTCATTTTTATATAAAAACGATTTTTGTCTAAATAGCACCTAGATCTATGATTTTGAGGCTAAAAGTTGTTTGGAAACTGTGAAAACATCATATTATAAAGTATCTACTGGTTGCATGTCGAAATCAATAAGTCACAAAACGTTTTTAGCAAGAAAAACACAAAACGGGAACCGGGACAGCAGCTGGTGCGCAGCACCGAGCTGCTGTTCCCCCGAAAGTTATCGTTTTCACTCGTTTTAAGGACATGTTACGTTCTGGACTTTTACCGGTATAATTTAGGGACTGAGATAAATAAAACTAATAACATCGGTGACGAGTATTGGACTCTTTAGACTATTTTGAACTATATTATGTATATTATTGTGTTTTAGAGGATTTGTGAGCGGAAGTGACGATATAATTTTTGGGCATGAAATTTGGGCGCGGAAGCGCTGCCCAAATTTCCCTAGAAATTATAAAATCACTTCAGTAAGCAAAATCACTTAAGACGTAATAATCAAAAACAATAAACTTTCGGACTAAACGCAACGTTAATCGCTTCGGACCAAATTTTCGGAACAATATTGGACTTAACACCGAATTACAACCAAAAGTTACATAATCTCCTATATTATTATATAAGAACATAATAATGTAACAACTCATTAAACTACCTTGGTATTATTATTAGGCAATCTGTGATTCCCGGCTTTCATACTCCGACCGAGTTTCCGAGTTCTCGATCTCTTCGCAATCTGTGAGTTACAACCCCACTTTTATTTATTGTTTTACATAACTTTTGGGGGAAACATGAGATCTAAATGAACTTTGGAACTATTATGAATTCTTGCAACGTTTTTATTACTATTGAACTCTTATTGAACGTTTTGTGGAACTTACATGCGAAAACAGTTTTAATTGCCCGTTTGGCATACAATAAACTAAATGGTTTGCCACCCTTTTTCGGCTTAATGGTTAGCCACCTTTAATCGTCTTATTGGTTCAAATCTGTGATAAACTTACTTTATGCCACTCTCGGCACCCGTATGAATTTTGATTAATCGTATAACTAACGTGACTCTTGATGAGAATATAACGCGATTGGTAAGTGCCTCTCGACTAATAGTGCTCGGTTTCTTTTCATACTTCTAGCTTGTTTAAGCCGCTTAGTATGAGTATCAATACTTAGGAAACCATCATTTCTCACTTAGGTGTTGACCTAAGTACATATCACTCGGATCCTTACTTAGGTGTTAGCCTAGGTACACTTTAGTGTTAGCCAAATTCTGTATTAAGATCTTAATCGTTTCAACTTGGGTGTTAGCTCAAGTGCTCATCAATCGATTGATCTTGGATGTTAGTTCAAGTGTTTATTCATCGATTGATCTTGGATGTTAGTCCAAGTGTTTTCTCACTCGAAATCTTGGGTGTTAGCTCAAGTACTTATTTTTCTCGATTGGTATGGAGCGTTACCTCAAATACCCGCCACTCGACGGTTCATCTATTCGTGAACACTTAGGTTATATTATGCCAAGTAGTCGTTATACATGATTTCAATCAATAGTTTATTTCTCTTGCGCGTATATGGATATACGATCTCCGCAACTCTCCTTAAACAAATTTTACGGATCGAACTATCTTTTGAGTAACTTTTTGGATCGAAACTATCCTTTAAGTATTGTCCTACTTTTAGAAACTTTTAAGTATTGATATACTTAACCTAAACCTTTTTAGTCGAGGACTAGAAAACTGTAACTCACTCACTACTTTATTGTAGTTGACATTTGATCTCTTGTTTCAGGAAACGCAATGTAAGGACGTTAAGTGCATACCTCTTGTGATGGGTCAGGAAGGTCACGTGATTAAGAATCGGGAAGACCTTATTTATTTACTCTGGGAATTGTCTTTTGAAGTTTTTACATAAGCTATCGTGGTTGTACTGTATTGTTAAATACTTGGTTATCTTTGAACTTTATAAACGTTTTCTGACTTCAATGACTTAAAAACCGTTTGTATTTATTATATCTCGTGTAATGATATCTTTGCTCTTCACATCTCGTGTTTCCGCTTTAGCGGGGTGTGACAGTTAGCGTCTAGGAAGACGCCAATGCTCCTATAAATACACGAGTGAGGTTTCCAAAAGTCAGTGTGAGTCAATGTTTGGGTTTACTATCCTTTTGTTACAAATACTCTAGTTAAATATGGATATGGATCTAAGTCATTCCATCTTTTAACTTCTGTTTGTCATTTTGTGAATTACTTAAGACTACCAAATTATATCGAGACACATCTAGATTAATTTGGATCTGACCAGACATACATCTTTAAGTATTCATGAGTGGCCCAGTAGTATCATACTTCAGTTGCAAGCTGAAGGAACAAATCCTATCTTGAATACAAGCGTTAGCCATGTATTTCACTACATTACAAAAAATAGTCTTTTCACTATCCTTATTCAGGATACGTAGAACTATAAGCAAATAATGTACTCTATACATAACTTCTTGCATCTCAAGTCTAAGTATAAATAAACCAATCATATATGAATTATACTTAATGACTAAGATCCATAAAGTTATAATTCGAAGGGATGATCAAATATGCATCTTGTGGATACTATATGAGGTGGTGAGTCCGTCTGACCATACACTCAGATATTGTCTTAGTTTAATTATATTCCCATATAATTAATTGACAACGGATCTTTAGAATAATAATTTCAAAAAATATTGTTCAAGGATTAAAACATGAAAATAGGATACAATTAATATAATAAATGAAAGATTCACATATATCAAATATTCATCGCATTTAAAAATAAAATTATTTATACATCATTTATCCAAATACTAAACAAGAATTTACATGTGATTACTAGATAAACGAAGTCCTATACTCTCAGCATGTTGAGTTAGTTTCACTTTTGATAGAGTCTTCGTAAAGGGATCAGCTAGATTATCATCCGTATGAACTTTGAGTAATTTGATTTCACCTTGTTCGATTTGCTCACGAAGATAGTGATATCTCTGATGGTAGTGTCTGACTCCGTTCCGAACACCGGGTTCACTGGCTATGATAATTGCTCCAGAATTGTCGCAATACATATCCATTGGAGATTTATTTGTAGGAACCACGTCAAGCCCAGAAAAAAACTTTCGTATCCAAACAACTTCCATGGCAGCTTCCGAAGATGCAATGTACTCATATTCTGTTGCAGACATGGTTGTAGTGGTTTACTTATTGCTCTTCTACACTACTACTCCTCCATTTAAGGTGAACACATATCCAATTTGCGATTTCGTGTCATCACGATCACTCTGAAATCCGACGTCACAACATCCAGTAACCTTTAGATCCGCCTCAGGATTTCCACCATTAACAAGAACCATATCTTTTGTAGCCCTAAGGTACTTAAGAATGTTCTTGAAAGCAATCCAACGGTTTTCACCGAGATTCTGTTGGTATCTACTAACAATGTTCTGTGCGAAAGCACATCAGGCCTTGTGCATCTAATCGCGTACATGATAGATCCTATTTCCCAAGCATAAGGTATTCTCTGCATGCGCTCCACCTCCTGAGGTGTAGAAGCACATTGCGTGATACTTAAGTCAAGTCTCTCTTGCATTGGAAAATTTCCACGCTTGGAATTTTCCATATTAAACCGCTTTAATATTTTGTCAGTGTAATCCCTTTGCCTTAGTTCGATTAACCGCTTTTGTCTATCTCTAGAGATCTTGATTCCTAAAATGAGTGTCGCTTCTCCTAAATATTTCATGGCGAAACACTTCCAAGATAAGATTTTACATCTTGTAACATTGGAATGTGATTTCTCATAATAAATATGTGATCTGCATAGAGAATTAGGAAAGTAACATTACTCCCACTGGTCTTTTGATATACACATGACTCATCAGGATTTCGAGTAAAACCAAATTTTTTTATTTCCTCATCAAATCGCTTATTCCAACTTCGTGATGCTTGCTTAAGTCAATAAATGGATCTCTTAAGTATGCACACTTTGTTGGGATATAATAGATCAATAAATCCTTCTGGTTGATTCATATAGACTTCTTCGTCTAAATAACCATTCAAGAAAGTTGTCTTGATATCGATTTTCCATATCTCATAGTCATAGAACGACACTATGACTAAGAGAATTCTAATAGCTCTTATGTTTGCCACTGGGGAGAAGGTTTCTTCATAATCTATACCGTAGACTTGAGTAAAACCTTTTGCCACGAGACGAGCCTTATAGATGTGTATATTGTCATACATGTTGGTCTTTATTTTAAAGAGCCATTTATAATCCATCGTTTTGGTATTTGGAGGACGATCAACCAAATCCCAAACGTCGTTGTCTTTCATGGACTTCATCTCCACATCCGCAGCCTTAAGCCATTTTTTAGAGCCAGGGCCTGATAATGCAGTTTTGAAGGTTCGAGGTTCATTAAGATCCCATAATACATGTTCCTCATTACCTAAAGCTACATTTAGGTTTAGTTTTTTAGGAGCACGAATTATCCTTTCGGACCTACAAATTGGAGTAACATCAACTTAAGGTTGAGACTAAGGCATGAAATCATTCCCCCCACTCCCAAATTGATGTTCGCCGGTATGATAAGCTTTGTTTCGGAAAACTCGGCATACCGTGCAACTTTAACAGTTTGTTCGGTAGGATTATAGAAGTAGTAACCCATCGTTTCCTTTGGGTATCGTACAAAGATACACTTAACATATATTTGTTTGAGTTTGTCAAGCGTATCTCGCGTCACAAGCGCCTCACATCCTCAGACCTTTAAGTAAGACAAATTAGGGACCTTTCTGTACCATATTTCATATGGTGTCTTATCAAATTTCTTAATTGGAACCATATTCATAATGATTACATCAGACTCTAGAGCATAATTCCAAAAATATAATGGTAGAGTAGTAAGGTTCATCATCGATCTCACCATGTCAAGCAAGGTTCTATTCCTCCTATTCGATACGGGGTTATGTTGTGGGGTATAGGGAGGATTAAGCTGTTAGACAATTCCACGCACTTGAAGATGATCCTTAAACTCTTGGCTTAAGTATTCACCACAACTATCCGATCGAAGGATCTTGATGTTTTGGCCGAGTTGATTTTTTACTTCGTTTTGGAACACTTTGAATGTTTCAAACACCTCATGTTTATGTTTAAGCAAGTAAACATAACCATACCGGATGGAATCATCCGTAAATGTAACGAAGTATCTAGCACCTTTCTTTGACACGTGTCTAAAGGGACCACATACATTAGTATGTATGATTCCTAATAGATCGGTTTCCCTTTGCGTTTGATGTGGAAAAGATTTCCTTGCCATTTTGCCTGATACACAAGATTCGCATTTATCAAATGAATCATCACTTGACTTTAAAATCCCTTCACGTTGAAGTCTTTCAATGCGATGCTTGCCTATGTGTGCAAGACGACAATTCCATTAAAAAGATGAGTCTAAGTTGGACTTGAATCGTCTAGTGCTAATATTAAACATAGAATTATTATTTAAAGAAGAATGATCATGCTAATCTATTTCAAACATACCATTAATATCAATCGCATTAAAATAATGAACATAATATTTTGAAACAGAAATACCAAATTCAATAAAACAATTACTGAATCCATTATTCTTTAAAACAGAAACTGAAACAATTCCCCTAACAATAGTAGGTGCATAATGACAATTTTCTAATACAAGTATTATGATCTAGGGTAAATGTAAGTCAAAACTTCCAATGGCTTCCACAGGTGTACGTATATCATTGACCACGTTCAGCTACAGAGATTCATTCTTCAATTTCTTCTTTCCTCTAAATCCATGTAAGGAATTACAAATATGAGTACCACAACCAATGTCATATACCCAAGAATGTTTTTAGAGAAAAACTGTAACTCTATAGTGAATATACCTGTAAGTCCGGTGTTTCCGACTCGTTTCCTATCTTGCACCTCAGCTAAATACTTAGGAAAATTCCTCTTCCAATGTCCCACCAATCCACAGTAGTGACATCCATCATCCTTAGCAGGATGCTCCTTTTTAGCTGGAGGAGTACGCTTAGGCTTGGGAGCATAAACAACAACTTGTTTATTCTTTCTACCTGTTTAGCTTAGCCCTTAGCTTGCGGTTCTTCTTTTTCTGAACCCTACCACCACTGATCGCTAGGAGATGGTTGGTAGCCGATTTCTTGGGAAGGCTTTTCTCAAACTCTACGAGCATCGCATGAAGTTCATTGAGATTCTTAGCCATACCATGCATATCGTAGTTACGCGTAAATTCATCAAGTCCTTGTGAAAGGGAATTGAGAACAATACTAACAACAATAGGTTGATGGTAGGGGTAATTCATCCTTTCCAATCGATCAAAGAAGCTTTTCATGTTGAGAACTTGAGTTGTTCCATCAACATGCTTACACTGATGTAATTCTCGAACCAAGTCGTTCAATTCAAGACAGACTTGTTCTCATACACAGTGCGAAGCTCGATGATCATCTCATCAGGCCACTTATTTTAAAACTTCTTTTGTAGTTCATGGGTCATACCGCTGGGCAATAAGCATGCAACTTCATTATGACGTTCATATGTTGCATTATAAGTTGCCAAAGCTTCTCCGTCATTAGCATCAACAGGCTCATGAGACATCGGTGTACTAATGACTGGTAAACGTTTCATCATTCGTAGAACAATTCTCAGCTGACGAAACCAATCATTAAAGTTTGGTCCAGTAATTTTTTCGCTTTTGAACATTATTTTGATTTTTAACATAATCACGCTAGACTCGGGATTATTTTTCATTTCTACAAAACAAAAAAGAAAGTTCAATTTAGTACTCTCGATAAATTGATTCTTAAGAAAATTCAAAACCCATGGTTTAATTTTCATTAACACTAGGATCCAAATGACATAATCACCGTTCCATCAGTTGATCTGCTAGGAACAAATGTTATTCAAATGGTAAGTGACGCTCAATAATTGCATTTATCGATGTAATTTCTAGAAATGAGACTTAATGTCAATTAATGATCAAGCATCTATATGGTGATCATGACATAATTCATGTTTTTTCGCATCTTATTGCCTCGTCGTTAAGGTCTCACAACTCGATTTAAGTCGTCCAGCTGAAGACTGCAGATAGTCCACCACCGTCTCACGATGAGTGGTAATCCACTTTTGAAACTCTTTACCTACGTCTCACGTAGAAGTAACGAGCATGTACAACTTGTCTTGGCAACATGGATAGCAAATAACCTAATTCCATGGGTGACAAAATGTTTTATGTACGAAGAAGCATGCATACAACTTCGTAACATAATTTGTATTTTAAAAGTAAAAACAATTTTTCAGTACTTTTTAATAATTTTACGTACAACTAGATGTCTAATTTCCCATACACCACGTGTATTAATTAAATGTAACATCGTTATTATAAAACCCGTTCGGTAGCTCTGTTTCAACACAACCAGGTAAGAACGGTGAGGGTGGTCAACGCGAAGCGTACTAAAAACCGACCTCATTAAGGGTGGAATACACACAAACGTTCTTGCCTAGACATCGCGTTTTAATAGGAGAGCCCAGTTTTGAATTATACGATAAGGATTTACATCTAATTATTTGATTTTAAATTACTTTGTAAAATTACACGTTCCGTCGCTAGAGCATATTACGGTGTATTAAACCCAACCAAATGCGTTTTAGAACGTGTAATAGTGCCATAATAAGTTAAAATCTAGTTTCATAATTCTTTAGTCAATATTATTTATTTATCTTAAAACAAAGTTTGTCGATTTACATAAAATAATAAATCATATATCTTAAAGAATTAACTACGCAACAAAGTGGGTGTGCCATAATAGCAAAAAGGTCTCTAGGTCATTATATATAGATTAAATAACTCCCATTTCGCTTGGAAACGGACTACATAAATTCATTCAAATAAGCAATTATGGATTGCGTAAGTTATTTAATACATATATATAATACAATTATCAAATAATTCCCGCAAACAACCTTTTAAGTCTATTTTGTAAAGTGTCGCACATATTCAATTAACTCGTGTAATAACATATGTAGCTATTTTCTATTAACAATATCTAATATATAATATCTAATCATACTTGTACAAAATGAATGTAATTTACAAATATGATTATTTGCTAAAAGAACCCCCCCCCCCCCCCCCCCCCCTCACCAATATTTGATGTTTTTAACTAGTTAACTTGAACTTATGGTTTGGTTGATACCGCTATAGGTATTTATCTAATCGGATTTTCACACAACTTGCAGCGGAAGCAATTAGAATCAAATACATAATCAATATTAACTAAGTTAAGATTTGTACATTTGTTGTTGATTTACCTCGTTTAGGATTTATAGTGAAAGCTTGTACACGATGTTAGGTATGAGAGTCAACCAAAACGACATATATTGCCTCACACCCCTTGCTTATACATAGGAAAGGGGATAACATTCATTACAACGCATATAAATCTCTAGAAACCATATTAACTACCCTTACAATTTCCCCCTTTAATACTGTTTCTAGAAAAGAAATTACAATACAATGCAAAATACTATGCTAAGCTTCTTTGTCTTCAATTTTGAGTAGGAGGTTCTTGATCTTGAGATTCTTGATCTTGAGCTTGTGTTGTTGACGTCACCTTTTTTGTGTTTATTTGGCACATTCATCCATTTCTCGTTGCATTTCATAGCGTCGTCGTGACTTAATTGTTGCATAGATTGAATATTTGTTCTCCCGAATCTTCAAGCACATCTCGTATCTTTGATAGACAATTTTCAATCGCATCCCTCCCGAACTCATATTCTTTCCTCTTAACTTTCCACTTAGCATGATCATCAGAGTTTGCACTTTCATCTCCATTCTTGATAATACTTTGAATTTCCTTGAGGACTAAGCGTAGTGTGCCCGTTGAATAATGATGAACTTTTTTGAAAAACATTACGACATTATTACTCCAACTTGGACTAGTATAGATAATTCCTTATCATCAAACTTCGGTAATTGATCTTTATCATTTAACACAAAACACTTGCAACAAAAAACATGAAGAAATTTGAGATTTGGAGGTCGACCATTCATAATCTCATATGGAGTGATGAAAAAGAGTTTGTTGATAGTAGAACAATTTTGAGTGAAACATGCAGTTGAAATTGCCTCGGCCCAAAACAAAAGCGGTAATTTGGAATAGGAAAGCATTGTTTGAGCAGCTTCCCCCAGCGTCCGATTACGCCTGCCTACAACCCAATTTTGTTGAGGAGTTCGAGCCGCAAAATATTGATTTTGAGATTCCAACCGATGTAAGAAAATCATTGAGAAGTTTATTTTTAAACTTCGTTCCAGTATCTGATCGTGTAGTCTTGACACAATGTTGTGCATGAAGTTGTTTGTTCTTGATAAAGGAAATGACGATATCCGGTGTCTCCGATTTCAAATGAAGAAAGTAAACCCATGTATACCGAGAATAATCATCAACGATTACTAGAATATACTTCTTCTTGCTACGAACCTCGACTTGCATTGGTCCGCACAAATCCATATGGATTAGTTGAAGAACATGAGTCGTATCCCAGACTTGTTTAGATGAATGAGACGATTTCGTCAACTTTCCTTTTTCCCATGCATCACAAAGTTGATCCTTAACAAACTTTAGTTTAGGTAGTCCGGTGACTAAACCTTTTACTGCAAGCGTAGTTATGTTGTTGAACTTCAAGTGAGAAAGACGCATATTCCACAACCAAGTGTCTTGAGAGTCGGCTTGAGAAAAAAGACGCACAGTTTTATCGGTCTTGAATTGTTTCATATTGGTCGTGTAAAGATTCGTTTTCCTAGATCCCGTGATTAAATTCTTCCCATTATATTCTCGAACCGCACACACCGTTTTTCGAAAATTGACTTCAAGATCCTTGTCACAGAATTGACTGATACTAAACAAATTATGATGTAAATCCCGCACGTATGCAACGTCTTTGATTGTAATCTTATCATATCGCAAATCACCAACACCCTCAATTGTTCCAAAGTGATCATTACCAAATCGTAATGTGCCCATGTATTTCTTCACAACATTGGAAAATAAATCCTCTCTCCTGGTCATGTGTTTTGAACAACCTGAATCGAGTTACCACACATGACGGGCATGCACATCACAATTAAGGTGATTTAGGTACCCACTTAAAAATGGGTCCTCGTTTTTTAGTACGCACATGAATATTTGAAACATCAACAATTCCATTAAACTGAAAACCAAAATCAAACATTGTTTTTAAGCATTTGTTTACAAGTTTAGAATGACCAAATGGCAAATTGTTTTTAATGACACTTTTATTACAATTTTTATTCTCAATTTTAGACACATTCGTCTTCTTCAAACCTTTTCCCTTGACATCTTTCACTTCACTTTTAGATTTCCAAACTTTCTCTACACTTCTCTTCCTTTGATCTGAAACACTAGCAAATTTATTAGCATTTACTTTCGATGATGTAACTTTCTTTGAATGTTTTGCATCTTTAGGAGTTACATTCGTGTTGTTCTTAAAGAAATGGTCAAACGAGGTATCAAAAGTGTCATCCGAATCAACCATTCATCCATATCTTTTGAATTAAAATCAATTTTTCTTGACAATGCATTAATGTCTCGTTTTTGCTTAGTTTCTTCAAAAGTGCCATTTTTTCTTTTAGATTGACTTGTCAAATTAGGTATCACTGAACCTTTCGTTTTGATAGAACTTTTAAGAGAATCTTTTTCCATTGATTTTTCATTTGAATGTATCTTTGGAGATGGAGCCTTAAAATTTTTATCGTTAGAATGATTCGGTTTTGACACATTAAGCAAATCCTTTTGATAAAACATTACTTTTTGATCAAATTGACTTTTTGGAACATGGGAATTTGTTGATGATGAAACTTTTGAAAGAGATTTGACATGTTCTTGGTGGATACAAAACCTTTCCCACAATTTTCTATACTCAAGTTTCTCTTTTGCAAGCAAATCACATTTGTGTTTGCTTTCTTTTCAAGTTGAAAATTTTCCAGTTCAATCTTTTCAAAGTGATCATCGTATTTTTCAAGAAATATGGTTCTTTCTAATTCGTTTGAAACCTTCATGTCAAAAATATAAGTTTGCAACTCTCTAAATGTTGTTCTAGAATTGACGTTGGTGTATAATATAACACTTTCGAAGGTTGTGCACTTACATTTTGTTCTTTAGAAAAAGTAGGAATCGCATTTGTGGGTTTCCAATCTTGTGGTGGAGGTTTAAATGTGTTAGGAGAATCTTGTTCAAAATATATTCTTATTAGTTTCAAAATATTCAAAACGTGTATGACATTTGTCCCCCCGTTTTCTCTTTGCATCCTCACAAGATTTTTCTTCCAAAATTTCTTCATTTGAAGCATTAACAAAAACTAACCTATCAATGTTTGCTCCTAATTTGATGAAATCAAAATCGTAAAGGGAGCAACACTTTGATATGGCTCGTTTAAGAAATTTCGGGTAGTCCACAAATGTGTTTTCATCAAATCCAAGACCATCCTTTTTATGTAAAAGTTTAATCGTTTCGGTCATGTTTAGATGAATTGTTTGATCTGTTTGACCTCGTTGAACAAACTCTAACTCTAAATCCTTAATTTTGAACATAAATCCAAGTTTTCTTTGGAAATACGTTCAACTTCACTTTGATGGAAGCTACTATCATTTATCAAACTTTGACATTTGATAGTTGCTTCACATAAGCTATCATTCATGTTTTTCTCTTTAACTTTAAGACTCAAAACTTCGTTCTCGAGTTGTTTAATTCGAAATTTCATGCTTGAAAATTCCGAAACATACTTTTTATTCTTTTCATTAAGTAATGAAAGTTTTGTTTCAAGTTCTTTAATTGTTTCACGTTTAGAACGAAGTTTTGACTCTAAAAGTTTCATTTGGAAAATGCACTTTTCCATCCTCGTCAGACTTTTCAAAATCTGCATGTGCCATAAATGATATGTGAGCAAAGTGAGCAGTTGCTTGTTCCTCATTCTCATAATCGCTCATCCAGTGTGCATCCTCCGTCAGAAAAGCTTGACCTTTTTCCCCACTAGCTTCTTTCTTCCTTTCCATTAACATCTTTGATGGTAGTACTCAAAATTCTTGTTAGGAATAAAATATTCATAACATTGTATTTGTATTTGTATTTGTTCTTAGGGTATAATTGTAATAATTAGGAAGTCTTTGTTAAGTCCCCACACTCCTATAAATAGGAGTGTGGGGTGTGATTAATGGTAACCCTTTGAGCTGAATGCAAGATTAACTTTCTCTCTCTAGATTAAGTTTCTCTCTCTAGACTGATCGGACCCAACAATTGGTATCAGAGCGGGGTGCTCGAAAACACTTCGTTCGACTAGAGATTATCCATTCGAATAGGATCATTCTACTAGAGTAATTCGAATAGCTCAGTTCGACCAGATTTTCCACTTGTTCGACCAGATTTTCCATTCGTTCGACCATATTTTTCACCTGTTCGACTAGGAATTCGACTAGGATCCATTCGAATAGCTCAATTCGACCAACTTTTTAACTAACACGAATAGGATCATTTGAATAGCTTTTTAACTAACACGAATAGGATCATTCAAATAAGTTTGAAGATAGGTTGATTCGAATAGGAAGTTGAGACAGGACCTTGATATTGATTTGTTCGAACACGGTGATTCACACGAATACGTCAAAGGTTAATCCAATCTTGAAAAATTTTCTAAGTGTTGGTTCGAATGAAATTCCATCATACACGAATGGATCAATTCGAATAGGATTTGTGCATACACGAGTAAGATAGTTCGATCAGATTTTCATCACACACGAATAGAGCATTCGACCAGCATTTCAACACACGAATAAGAGAGGATTAGACTAAGTCATTCGAACACGGACAGGTGTTTACAACGAGCACAAAAGATCACGATCAGTTTTCGAAAACAAGGATTCCGAGACTTCCATATTGAATGACTTAGTCTAATCCTCTATTTAGAGACGAAAAACTGAAGTTTCGCGATTCCACGTTTTCACGTTAGAGACGAAATCGAAAAATAAGAACTTTTTTAAAGAGAGCGATTTTTATTTTTTCCGACAGTTTTCGGATACCGGTTAAGCTTACGCGGCGAATTTGACGAGATTTAAGCATCGGAAAAATACGAGATTTATATTTCTGGAATCGAAATTGAAAAGCGAATTCAACGGTGCTATTCTAAGATATTGGTTTAATAAGTTTGGGGAAAAAGATTGTACAAGCGTGAGATACCATGGGTGAAGATTATCCGAATATTTCTTCAAATTCTTCTACCTACTTTTGAGGAATTTTCGCAATCAAATTTGCATCATGAAGAAAGATTTTTTAGGAAATATTGTGGATCTCATAATCGACAACGATGACGGGCTTACATTTTATTGTCCCCCGGACCAAACTTGGACAAAACTAGATGAGCTAGATAAATTGTGTGAAGACACAGGGAATACATTGTCTCCTAATGATTGGAACGGTCATGAAAGATTGGATCGAAAGCGAAATGTTGCTACACGTACACGAGAATTTTTATCGACGTTATCGCATTCCAACGTCGCATAGGTACAATCTTTATCTCGGTCTACCCTTGATAATAAGATCATTGAGTTGGAAAAGAAGTTGCAAACTAACACCGAATTGGTTTTAAGGTTTTCAAACGAAAAGGCTAATCTTTTAAATGAGAATTCTAAACTTTCAAATGAAATTCAAGTTTTGACATCTCAACTTCAAGCTTTAAACTTTACCAATTCCAAACTCGAAGAGTTTAAAGAGTTAGCAACATCTTGGAAGGGGAATACGATCAAAGTGTGTTCAATGTTCAAATCCTTACAAATGAAGTTAATGAAAAACTGGAATTAATTAATACACTTCAAAAACCATAAAGTTTGATGAAGGGAAATATAAACAAAGTGTTTTATTGGAACTCGAGAATCTTAAAAAAGAGCGAATGAATGAAAGGATGAAAATAATGGATGAAAGGATGGATTTAAGGAATGAATTAGAAAATGAAAGAAATGAGAGACTTGGTGCTAACAATAATCTTATGCTTTTAAGAAAACAAATTGAAGATTATAAAAGGGAAATTAAATCTTTAAAAGAACAAGCACTTGAAGTTGAAACTTTAAATAAAATTGGTTAGGGAGAGCAAACGAATCAAAACATTTTTCCAAACACACCGAAAAAGGAAGTTAAAGTTCCATTGAAGTTTTACAACAGTAAATCTTCCAAAACATTTTCAAAAGTGGTTTCTGCGAGTACTAATTCTTTCCCGAAAAAATCAAAAGTATTCTCTGAAATCACAAACTAATGGAACTTTTACACAACCTTTGAAAACTTCGAGTTTGAAACATGTTGAAAAACAAGCACTTTGTCCTCAAATGAACAAACGGAAACCAAATCTTTCACTTATTCAATACCCGAGTTATTTGAATTTGCACCATCACATTTTAAATATTTTGTGCAAAAAGTGAATAGTTTTGTTTCTAAACTTAAAAACGACCTTCAATGAATTCATTCACATCTAAGAAACAAATGCATCAAATACGGTACACTCATCAAATAGATTTTTCCCACAAACTCCTTCACCAACTCTTAAACAGAAACAGAAATGGATTCCAAAGTCTCCACCAATTTCAAAAACAAACACACCGATTGCAAAATCAACTACATCAAATGTGTGTTAACCGGAGAAATGGAATTCATATTCTTTGCACAAAATTAATACCACTTATCAATGGTTTTCGAACAAAGCTAACCGAAAAGGACCCAAAATAAAATGGGTACCAAAAGCAGTTTGTTTTTATTGTGTAGAACCGTAGGTTATCACAATGACTCCGGAATACTTCAGTTTCAGACTCGAACTTCATGGAGTGCTTACACGATTATGTTTAGGCTTTCAATTATTTCAAATTGAAACCCGTTCTAAAACTGGAAAATTACAAATTCATTTATCTGAATACAAGTTTAATATGATGAATGTGAATAGTAGCGGATTTTCAATCTTGACTAGAACTAACATATTCAAAGTATTATCTTTGTGTTTGATAGTATTTTCGTGATTAACAAGTGTTTTCAAAATGACAAATCTTTTCAATATTCTAAACTAGAAAATTTGATTAACTCGACTAGAACTAGATTCAATCGAAAAAGATGATTTAATAGCGGATTTTGAATCTCGAGTAGAATTATTTCATCTTTTAGAGAGGATTTAGTAGCGGTTTTTCTTATTTCAACTATTTTTTCAAAACACTTACTTGATAGAACATGGAGAATCTATATTTGAGGGGGAGTTCATAAAATCATTTTTCGAACTACCTCCTAAATCTTTCAAATGAGCTTCAACGAAACAATTTTCCAAATAAATCTTTCGAAATGCAATATTCTTTTATGAACACATCAAATATATTTTCGAAAAAAGACTTCCCATAACCAAAAACATTTTTTTCATGCATATGTTGAGGGGGAGTGTCTTTTCGAAAATATTGCAAACTTCCAAGTCACTTTGGAAAAGTTTTCTCAAAATTTGGCAAAATGTTGATGCACCTTGAGCGGTTTCAAAACATATATCTTTTTCCTATAGTCCAACCATAGCTGGAGGGACTTACCCAAGGAATCGCTTTCGACTGTGAGGGTTCTTTAGATCTAGGATTGGAGATTAAGGTGCAAAATCAACAAAAACATCGATTTCAAAATGCCAAAATGAGGGTGGAGTTGAAAATTATGAGAGGTTGAGTGAGGAGTGTGTGATACGGTTAAAAGAATGAGAGACCGTTTCTTCAACGTTTAAATCGCCGGGTAGCCAAGTTTCTATCGAATTTCATGTGTTGATTTTCGATATTGAAAAAGACATCATGGACCCAGTGATGCAATGCACATATACCTCATCGCCACTCAAATTCTTCACAAGAATTTGTTTCAACATACACGGAGAAGTAGCACATTTCCATCATATTCTCAATCGGAGAATGTTGATATTGAAACAAGAGAAAACCAACTCCATTTCTCGACTTCATTTCATGCACTATTGAGTCTAGCGCCAAAATGTTAAACATTTTCTAGGACACGAACGAATTTTCAAAAAGCATGTCCTTGTGATATCGCTCGGAAAATTTGTAGTGGTACCAACGATCTTGGTATTTCACAATGATCGAATGGAAATCCTACCAATGCTAACGCTTTTCCAACATTGAACGCGTGTCACACAATCGACTTCTTTTGTGATTTTGATTGTTGTGTTAACGAGCAATCTAAGTGATCTCGTAGTTACTTACCCATTTTCACGCCCATGGTTACTATTTGAGGATACTATTTGGGTACACGTTTACATGATAATTACAACGAGTCATAATCATCATGAGGGGGAAGAACGTGCACCAAAGGGAAAAACGTGTGTAAATGGTGTACCAATGGGAAGAACGTGAAGTAAAGAAGAATGTTCATCATCAAGCTACAACGAAGGAATACATCAACTTTCGGATAGTTGATTACAAGTATATGTTGAGGGGGATCTAAATGAAAGATCAAAACTTCAAAGAATTTGGAAATGATTACTCAAAGATCAAGACATTCGAGAATACTTCATCAATGATATATTCAATACAACATCAAGGTCAAGCTTTCAAGAGAAAAGAAAATGATTCTTCAAGCAACTTATCTTTAGATACAAAAGTATCAAAGATTACAACAAGCTACTCTGATGAAATCCAAAGTTGCGGTTGAAGATCAAATCAAGCATTTACGCGTTCAATATAACAACAATGAAGATGCTTCAAGACAAAGACTTCATATTTTGAACAACTACAAATAAGGGGGAATTGTTAGGAATAGAATATTCATAACATTGTATTTGTATTTGTTCTTAGGGGCATAATTGTAATAATTAGGAAGTCTTTGTTAAGTCCGCACACTCCTATAAAGAGGAGTGTGGGGTGTGATTAATGGTAACCCTTTGAGCTGAATGCAAGATTAACTTTCTCTCTCTAGATTAAGTTTCTCTCTCTAGACTGATCAGACCTAACACCACTTTCATCTTACAATCTCTTGCAAAATGCCCAGGTGGCTTGCACTTGAAACAAATTACCGAGCTTACATCCTTGTTCACTTATTTTTTTTATTCATCTTGAGTATTCTTCACTTGAAGCGATGGTTGTGCATTTTTCTTAGAGGATTGATTGTTGAAAGATGAACGGTTTCGATTGTTGCCGGTGTTGTTCCTTTGAGTGGATTGAAACCTTTGAGCATTTGATATCCCAAACTTCCTCTTTTGAGATTTCTTCTTCCGAGTCTTCATCATTCTGATTTGGGGTTGGAATGTAGTCATCTTCTTCATTTGGGAATGTAACTTAATATTCAGAGGATGGTTGCACTGTGTGAAGAAAAGCCTTTGAGTGTGACACTTTTTCATATGCAAATGATTTTTTGATAATTCATCTATCTTTTCCATAACAAGAGCCAACGGATAATTCTCTTTCTTAGTCTTCACCTTCATTTCTTCAATAAGCTCCATAACTTCTTCTTCATTTTGCATGAGGCATTCAAATACATAGTGAACTGGAGTTGTTTGAATGTTGATGTTTTGCTTGATATTCGATGTAAATATTTTCCAAACCGGCTTTAACGTGTTCATGAACTTCACATTTGCTTCACGATGAGTCTTTTCAAATCCGTTTTTCCTCAATTCATTAAGTAGCCCACAAAAACGATTGTACGGTTGCTCGAGCATTTCACCATCTAGTGCCTTAAATTCTTCAAACTTATACATTGCACCGACCATCTTGATACTTTGACCCGCTTTGATTCCTTGTAGTTGTTTAGTGAGTTCATCAAACATTTCCTTTGCGGTTTTGTGGCTATCAATATTCATGAAGATGTCATTTGGAATGGCATTCATAATGTGTGAACATGCTAGCCGATTAGCCACATGATATTTCTTCTCATCGTTCGTCAACTGAGTAAAGATCTTCTTGGTCGTACCATCACTTTCCAATCCATCTTCATTGATAATTTTCACCATAATTCGCTTTGGACCGTTTCAATGACTTCTTTCATTTGTTCTCCCAATTCTTGTCTCTCGATAAAATCGAAAAATGTTGCTCTCCATTGTTCGTAATCACCTCGGAAAAGAACCGGAGGTCTTGTATCGGATTCGATTGACATTTTGATCCCTTGACGTCATAATTATTGATTCTCGTTGATCTTTTTATACTCTTTGTAAAATTCCAAAAAATCTGTCTACTACGACATTATTCTGATTCAGAATTCGTGTAAGTGTAAATGTTGTTTGAATGAGTACTTGGTAACTTTTTCAAGTTCTTAATTTATGCCAATTGTTCAATTCGTATTTCCGAGCAAATCACCGTGATCGATCAATTCAAAATCAAGTTTGTGTCCCAACTTTCTATTCGTTCCAAAACTTGTACAAAATCAAGTTTTGTACTTAGTCTAATTATCTTATTCGAAACCTCTTATTCGAATGATTCTATTCGAGCTGGCATTTATCATTCGAATATATCCATTCGACCTTCTTTTCAAAACATACGAATTAATCTTCAAACGAATGCAAATAATCTTCAAATGAATAATCCCTCTCGAACTCAAAATACAATAGCAGGAATAGAACTGCTATTCGTGTTAGTTAAAATCCCGTTCGAATCCAGTTGTTCGTGTGAAACTATTCGAATGTATCTATTCATGTGATACTATTCGAATGGAGCTGGAATTTTTTGTGAGCATCATGCTCTGATACCAATTGTTAGGTATGAGAATAAACCAAAAGTCATATATTGCATCACACCCCTTGCCTATAAATAGGCAAGGGGATAACATTCATTACAATGCATATAAAGCTCTAGAAACCATATTAACTACCCTTACACACGACACCTCCTTAGCAACAGACGTGTATGCGCTAGTACACGTTTACTGATTCTACGACGATTTTCGAACAAATCTTGTTTCCCTTGCTTCAAACAAAAGTCAAACTCACCCTTATAGGGTTCTTGGCCGATCGGTTAGGGAAAGGGGGAGGAAATCGATTTCCTTGATCACCAAAATAATAAACCTAAGGTTTATTATATATGTGATTTCCCTTGTAACACAAGTTGTATTATAATTAGGAAACATCCATAATTACATAATACATCCTCCCATTTATTAATTATTACAATGAACTACTTAATTAATAATTAACAAATAATAAACGTATAGTTGTGTCTAAATGTCAATGTGTGCAACCACGTATTCTCACATATTTATAGACCCGCATTTACCTAACATCTTCAATTAGCAACAACGTTTAGACTAAAATCAAACCATACACACTCCTAATATTCCTCGACTAACTCTTATTGTCAAAACATAACATTTATTAAGCCAAATCGAAAAAAGAAATTAGTGGTAGGTACATGAAAATTTAGAAAAGAAAAACCTAGCTATGGTGCTTAAATAATTGCAATTTATACATAAGACACCCTTTTAACTCGTTGGGGTTTTTGTATCTAAGAAGATTGGATATTAGTATTAAGGGCTACGATTAGCATTGCTTTTGATTAAACAAATTTATTAAGGACGTGTCATAAATGGCCAAAATTATTAGGAAAGGAAAAAAAAAAACGTTGTCCATCTATCTATAATTCTATAATTTCTATATTATAAACTTCATTGTTTGGGGTAGAAAGTTTAAGCGTTCAAAAATTAGTGTTCTTTATTGGTCATAACTAGAAAATAGGGGGGAATTAGTGAAATGATTCCAGAAGAAAATAAGACTTACTTATTCAAAGTCAATAATATTGACCCGCCTTGTAAACGTGTGTTGCCGGCACACGAACTTTCCTTTGTCCTTTAAATCCAACTTACCCGCTACCCCATGTATATAAATAATCTCATCTCTTTTCACAACCTTCAAACATTCAAACATTTTTTTCAAAGAAACATTCAAACATTTCAATCTCTAAATTCATAAGAAAATGGATATACAAGAACAGCAACAAGTAGATGTAGATATAGATGTATTTGATTTGTTACCGGATGCTATTGTTCTTGAAATATTCAACAGAGTAGAAGATGCGAGATCGTTATCTGCTTGTTCCATTCTATGTAAACGTTTTGAAAATCTTGCTACACAGACTCATAATGTTTCTTTAGAAATCATTCGCCGTCCGGATTTGTCCAACCATAATTTTAACAAACAGAAAGGAGGCTTTCTAGGTAGATTCATTTTAAATCCAGTTCAGGCTCTATTTCATCGTCTCCTTTCAAGGAAGCCCAACAAGACTTGCTCGCATTGTTGCGAAGACGGCGAAGAGGGAGATACCCCGTTTAGATTGCCTAATGATTTGTTAAAAAACTTTAAAGAGATCCGTTCATTGTCCGTGAAACTTCCTGGTCATGAAGAATCTGAAAATGGCTCTGGTGCGTTGTTGAAATGGAAGGCGGAGTTTGGAAAAGAGCTCCAGAGCTGCGTCATTTTAGGTGCCACGGGGTTTCAGAAATCGCAAGGCCTAATTCACCGGTATATTTTCTACTTTCAATTACTACTATTATTTTTTATTGTTTTTCGTTTTCGCCTTAAAACTGTCCTGTTTTTCGCCCGTTTGATTCATTGTGTTGAACGAAACTACAAAGTTTCAAACAAGACGAGAACTCAAGTTGAGAAAGGAAAAAAGATAGAAAGAAAAACAACAATTTAAACTGGACCGAAGTGAAAACACGTTCACTTTTATGCTAATAAAAACATATTTTTAATTAATCATATCCCATTAAGTACTCATATACTAATTTACATCATACATTATCTGAACATATACTTCATTTCTAAATAAACAGTAAAGACGATGAGGAAATTCGTAAAGTTGAAGAGGCGGCGCCTATTACTACAAACTTGACCAACAAGCAACTTAAGAAACGAGTAGTGTGGACAATTTCGTGTCTGATTGCTTCTTCTGCAAGGCACCATATGTTAAAGCAAATCGTATCATTGAATCATATGATACGAGATGTGAAAATCAGCGATGGAAGCAAACAAGGGACGATTCAGATGACCGAGAAGCAAGTGGTGGAGTTAAGGAATTCAACGACAAAGGCCACACCAGAGGAACTGGATAGAACAAGAGTTCCAGCAGTGACGATAAAGATGTGGTACATGCCCGTATTGGAGTTGCCGCAATCTGGTGGAGTTATGAAAGGGGCGACATTGGCTGTGATTAGGCCGGCGACGACGACGACGACGAAGGTTGAAAATGATGATGACATCACTTTGGCAGTGGGTGCTTTTGGAGAAAAGTGTATGGCGGAAGCTGTCACGAAGTTGATTGAGAAGAAAAAGTCTTATACACTAGAAATGAATTCATTTTGAACCCCCGATTCATTTGACTTTCTAAATTCATTTAACTTACTTAAGATTGTTATTTATCTAATTGAATTGATTTTATTTATATGATTTGTACCTATTATGGTTTCTTTTGGCTGTATATTATATAAAATATTTTTTTAAAATTAATATATTGTCCTCTAAGTTATGCTTAAGAAAATGATAATTTTTAATTTTTAATCTTTTACTTTTTAATTTTTAATATATAATAAAAAGGGACCTTAAATGACACATGATAAGGTAAAGTACTTAAATGAGTTAACTTCTTTTATTTCAGGCGTTAGATCACTATTTTTATTTTACACTCTCTTTCTATACATAATTACATCCCTTCTTTATTCTACCTCAACTTAAATAAAAAACATAATTCTAATTACTTACAAATCGCTCAATTGGACTATGATTTACCTTAGTGTTATTCTGAAATATTTTAATACAAAATATCAAAAAATGTGTATAAATGTAAAAGTGTATATATTAGCGTAAAGGTATATATGTTATTAAAAGTGTAAAAAAAATATTTACTAACTTAAAATCTACATAAACATAAAATTTACGATTTAATTTTTATCTTTGTCTGGGCTATCGCTGGGCAAAAATCTAGTATGTTATATAATAATACCAATGAGAACATGAAGAATGTAATAGAGGATAGGATAATCAAAGATTTGTACGTAAATAAAGTAAATTTTTGTTAAATTGTGATTTTATGTTACTAATTTCTTTTTTTTTCTAATTTTTTCTATCAAAACAACCATAATTTTTCTTTTAATTAATATTGTATGTGAAATTTAAATTGAAATTACCCAAAAAAAAAAATTTAAATTGAAATTTCGTCAGTTTTTTATGTTGAATATATTTATAAATTTTTTCATAGTTAGGTGTCAAATATGTTATAATGTAACATCATCATATTGATTTAGGAAGGAAACATAAGTAAATAATTTTTTGATATTTTATTAATTTTTAGTGAAAAATATGTTTTTGATATCATCACTTATAGGGCCAAAAATGTTGAAAAAAATGGCAAACTAAGACAATCAATATAGGTTATATCTTGGGAATGTGTGATTCTATCTAACCATTTATATTGTCGGAAATTGGCAATGGTAAATCCGTTATGCTTGGTTTGATTGCTGGTACGAAATCGGTAATTTTGATAATATTTTTTCTTGTCGACGGATGGCTAACTCAAGTTTTAATATGCAAGCAAAAGTATCTGATATTGTATGTTCCAAGATATGGTGATTTTCCCCATATTAGTTTACTAGATTCCCAATTTTCATCTATATACAACCTCTAATTCTGAATCCAAACATACGGGATTGAGTATTATGGCCAGACAAAGGTATTAATTATGACTTCTCGACAAGTATTGTTTGAAACCCTATTTGTGAGACGGGATATATGGTTGATTGGTATGATAAATTGTTTGGTTATCATGAAGTAAAAGTTAAAGACACAAGACAAACTTAAAGATTTGACATCTTGTATGTATGAATCAAGTCCCTCTTTGGTCGTCTATTGTTGATAACTTGCGGCCTTACCAAAGAGGAAAATTGGTTTGAATATTGTAGGTAAAATCCTTCTTGAGTTGTTGCTTATTTCATCTAGCAAGAAAGAAATCATCTTCTGTTCAAGAAAGGTGCTCGTTCGTGGGAGCTAATCTCGAGTAAAGCTGTGAATCTTGTTCGAATGAAAGTTTCTACCATCATATTTAAAGACAATCAGAAAGCTGCTCAAGTGTTTCGTTTTTATTATTATAAATTATCTTTACTATATTATAAAGTATTTGATATTTACTTAGAATTAAAATTTAAGTAAAGTTGAATTACTAAATTATCCTTTTATCAATAAATTTAAAATTAAACTAATATTTAAAAAATTAATTTCTAATAATTATATAAATGATAATCAAATAATATTCTAAGAGCTAATTTTAGTATAGAGTAGGTTAATTATTATATAGCTGTACTATTAAAATGCATATAGTTTACATTATTTGATCTTTATGTTTTATAAGCTATTAGTATATGACTAGCATAAAAAGTCATTTGTACATGATTATAGTTAAAACTAATATAGAAAATAAGTAAAACAACTTTTAAATGTGTAAAAATTATAATTATAATCCTTTAACGAATAATGGCGGGTGGGGGTTTCTTTTTTATTTGTGAAAAAATAGTTCGAAATGAAAACACACATATAATAATTCATAAAAATAAATTTATTTTTGTTTAACGGGATACAAATGTTGTTTTGCAATATAACACTATTTAAACCATAAACAATTAAAAAAAATTGTTATGTTTTGAACAACAAATAGAAACTATAGACACTGATATAAATGTTAATGGTCATAATGTTTTAGTCGGAAGATAAGTTGAATCGAAAACTATTAGACATGATATATATAACATTGATTTTTAGCGGGAAGTTGAAGTTTTAAACATAATATAAGTTTTTTTCGCAATATAACTCGTTTCAAACTAAAAACTATTATACGCTACACATTGATAACCATTTTTTTATATATATTAGACGTCAAATATTAGACTTTCGAAGTAATTAATATAATTGAATACAGACATGGGGTGATGGAAATGCCGAAACTTTTTCTTTGTATTTTTGCCGTTAAAAAAAAAAAAAAATCAAATTAATACAAAAATTTAAAATATATTTTTTACTTAAGTTTGACTTTCGTACGAGACATACATATTTTTCATAATGAATCACGTTTCATCCATATTTGACGTGGACTGTCCGCCGAGCCCCTTAGTGGTCTGACATGGCCATCAAAACACGAAATCGTTTCAAAGGAACCTAAGGTACGCGACCCCGGACCGACAAAAATATTGTTTATCTTAACCCAACATAATCAAATGAGTTTGATGGATCATTATAAATCAATGCATACTATGACCCAAATGAGCTTAATGATCTTATGTGTGAAAATAAAATATTAGACACATGTATGTCAAAAGACAAATAATAAAGTATTAAAAACTTTTATTGCTAAATAATTCTTGTAATGGTGTGAAATGATATACCAAAAAGATTTTATAATATTTTGTATATGACTCGAAAGAACAAACTATAAACTTTTACTACATAATTGGTTAATTGGTTTTTAGAGCTCAAAAATCTAAACAAAAAACTATCATGTTTAACCTTTTCTTTAGAACTCAAAAGTCTATACTAGTTTTTCTCAAAAAAAAAAAGGTGTATACTAGTTATCATTAAAATGTTAAATAAAAGAAAAATAAAATGAAAGTGATTTAAACTTCGATGTCTTTAAAATCAAAGTTGTTTTTACTCCTCATAAAGGGGCAGATAAGGCAGCAAGGCACCTATTCTTGCAGAAAATTTTGACCTATAAATCTTTTTCTAAAGGTGACATGACAACTACTTCTCATTTTCTAAATAAGTAACTAGATTATTGTCATGCGATAGCGTGTATAATTATAGACAAAAAATTGAATGGTAAATTTTGTATTTATGAACTTTTTCTTTTAAGTTATTATGAGTATATAATATTGCACGTATAATAACAAATATATATTTATGTTTATACACATGTTGTTTATAGCTACAATAACATATATACATTTAAGTTTATACAGATATTTTAATATTTTGAATTAAGAGATTTTATTATGGTAATAATAAGGTAAATCATAGTCCAATGAGAGATAAATATTTTTTTTATTATAGTGGTGATGAAATTGACGAAAGAATTCAATTATGTATTGTATGAGGGTGTAAATGAAAAAAAATGTTTGATGACATTATCAATCTAATCTAACGGTTGAAATAAAAATATCTAACTCATCCAATAAAACTTACTTCACCATGTAGCATTTAAGGTCCCTCTTTTATTATATACTAAAGATATATTTTTAATTGGATTTTTCCACTTTGTGTCAAAAGAAACTCATAGATACTTGTTAGAATTATAGGTATACAACTAGAGTCATATTGTCAAATAATACATAACTGCGGAATTTAGGATCACATAGTAAATAATAAATCGGATAGTAATTGTGTACCTTATTGAGCAAGCGAAATAATAAAATCTAACGTAATGTTTTTACCACGGTTGAGTACGTGACACCCTCTTTATCGACAGACCAGTATGCTAGTACTTGTTTAATGCTTTGTACAACAATTGTCTTAGCAGCAACTCTTACTACAAAAACCAAAAAACAAAAAACCCTTTTTTTTAAAATAAAATAACCGATCGGATATTTAGTCGATCAAAAAAGTAATTAGGGTTTAGGGTTTATCTTCTATTTATACGTTTTCAAATCATAGAGTTTGAGTTATATTACAATAAGGAAACGTCCTTATTTACATAATACACCCTCCATTAAACATTACACTTAACCCATTAAGTAATATTTACTAGATACTTTAAACTAATAGGCGTGTCTAAATGTTGATGTGTGCGCTCCCGTAGTCTCACACATATATGGACACACATTTGTTAAAACTATTCAAATACCAACAGCTCCCACTTTTGAATAATTTTCAAACAAACGTGATAACATTGATTAATGTATAGCAACATATCAATGCTCCCATAAATGTACGAGTAAGTTTCTCCAAAACTCACTTGTGAGTCTAAATTCGGTTCATAGCCTTTTGTTACAGATACTTAGTTAAAATCTTTTGATGGATCAAAATCATTCCATTTTAACTACTGTTTCTCATTTCGCGAATCACTTAAGATTACTTAATACAGTCGAGACAGTTTTGGACTTATTTGGGTCTGGCCAGACAAACATCTTAAGTATTCATGAGTGGCCCAGTTAGTATCTAGCTTCAGTTTTTACTGAAGGAACAAATCCTATATTGACTACAATTGGTAGTCATCGTATCTCGCAACATTACCAAAAATAGCCTTTATAACACCCTTATTCACGAGTGCGTTTGACTAGAATCAAATAATGCACTACGTACATGATTCCCAACTTGTATCTGAAGTCAAAGACATTAAACCTTATGAATTATACTTAATGACAAGGATCCATAAGTACTAATTCATGTGGGATAATCCGGTGTTCATCTCCATGTACACCATCCGGGTTAGTGAGCCAAGCTGACTACTCAGATATTGTCACACCCCGCTAAAGCGGAAACACGGAATGTGAAGAGCTGGAAGATCATTACCCGGGTTACATAGAACATAACGACAATCAAGTCATAGATTAAAAATAAAAAGTGTTTACAATTCAAAACAACCAAGATGTTTAGTACACGAATACATAGTTTAAAGTCGCATTAAAAATTCCCAAAAGTAATGGTCAAGTCTTTTCCCAATGAGGTCCTCACACGACCGCCTCGACCCGTCCATGCCATGCACTTCATACTTACACTAATTTCCTGAAACATAAGATAAAGTGTCAACTACGAAAGTAGTGAGTGAGTTACAGTTTAAGTAGTTCGGCAAAAATATAAGTAAAGTATATAAAAGTAAAAGTTTCCAAAAGAGGGTTAGCGGAGAAAAGTCGCTTAAAATTTATATAATTTTAAAGTTCAAGTAACGGGCGAATCGGTGCCCTATGTTCGTAAAGACTAAGTAGAGTCAAATTTAGTCAAATTGTAGTTGCGGAATCAATCGCTAAAAAGTTCGTAAATTTATGCGTATAAGTAACTAATTAGATTTCTTGTATCAACCTCTTGGCATCTATAACTTAAGTGTTCACACTAATCCGATTGTTCAATCGTGAGGCCCCTCTTCCCGCCTATCCTACGGGAAGTTGTTCAAGTTCTTAGTAATATGTACTTAGACTGCCATCTAAGCAAGGAACGGTTCTTTCCTAAGTATAGATACCCATAATTACTAAACGGCTCTGTAGTTAATAGTGTGTACGTTCTAGAAAAAGTAGCTGGACACTAAGTAGTTTTGTTTTAAAAAGAGATAGTTGTTCCGTCACTTAAGATCATGTTATAGTTCCATCAAGGGTCGGTCCGCATACAAGCATCAATAATTAGTTTAGCCAAAAAGGGGGCAAGCCGGTAAGTTCAAGTAGAGTAAAAGTGTTTTACGCATAAGAGTTCAAAGAGTTGTCCAAAATAGTTCAATAAGTTCCAAAGTCAAAATAGCTCATAAAAGTTCCAAGTCAAAATAGTTCAATATTTGTAATAAGTCAAAGTTCACAAGTTGCTAATTGGTTCATAAAGTTTTCAAATACAAAGAATCTTATGTTTCCCCCAAAAATTCATGCAAAATGCATATAAAAATAAGGGCTTGTAACTCACGGATTGCGAAGAATGAGATACGGAACTCGGTCGGAAATGGAAGCCGAGAATCACGGATTCCCTAATAATACCAAGATAGTTTAATTAGTCCTTATATTATTATGTTCTTTATATAATAATATAGAATAAATTTTTATTAAACCTTAAGTGTCAAGGTTAAGTATTGTTAAAATGGTCCGAAAAGGTAATTGTCACGTTTTTGTCCAAAAGTCCGATTTAACGTTTTTGATTATTATGTCTTAAGTGCTTTTGCTCGCTGAAGTGGTTTACATTTTTCTAAAGAAATTTGGGCAGCGCTTCCGCGCCCAAATTTCATATCCAAAAATGTAACATCCACTTCCGCTCACAAATCACCTAAAACACGATAACAATTATAATATAGTCCAATATAAGTCCAAATAGTCCATACATGCCTCAATCATTATTACTTTCACATATTCAGTCCCAAAATGTTATAAGTCAAAAAGTCAGCGGGTCACAAATGGTCCAAATGTGCTAAAAACGATCAAAACGACAAGTTTTGGAAAAACAGCAGCTCTGTGCGCCGCTGTGAGCACCTCAACGACGCACATAAGCTGAAAATGTTGGCCGCTGCGTCGTCCTAAGCCTTAGGACGGCGCACATGACGCGGGTTTTTGAGTTTTTGTTGCAAAACGTATTTTAAGCCATAGATTTCGACATGCAATAGGTTTAAACTTATTAAAACATCATTTTAACAGTTTATAAAGCATTTTTAGTTACAAAACCGTGGATCTAAAGGTTATTTCGGTTAAAAACGTTTTTGACCATAAAAAGTCATAGATTTGCATAAAAACTTATTTTTAACCGTTAGATCTTACATGCAATTGATTATTTGTATAAAAATAGTAAAAAGACAGAAATCTACCGGAGGAAAAGCTCGGATGATGAGTTTTTGGTCGGATTTACGCTTCAAAAATCTTTACAAGATTAGTCCTTTTTCGAAATAATGACACCTCTTGCTTTCCTTGATGATCCAAACGATTTGTATGGCTTAAAAGTGGATTTTGATGGTGGAAAATCACTGGAAATGGAGGTTCTTGAGGGAAAAGTTGAGAGAAAATGAGTTTTGTGTGTGTTTTATGTTTGATAAAATGAGAAATGAAAATGATAATAAGGGTAATAATGAAAAGGGGCATTGGGGTCTGTCTTTGGTAGTAAATGATGCATAAAAATCGAGCTTGATTGGGTGGATTGTTGGTGGAATCGAGACATGCAACAAATTTGAATTTGTTACAAAAATCGTCCTCCAGGACGGCGCACATGGCCTCTGTGCGTCGTCCTGGACCTCTTTTGTAATAATTTTTGTGTTTTGGCTGATTTTGTACAATTGTTTTGTTGGACCTTTTCGTTAACTAAAGTTTTAAAGTATGTTACATTATGAACTTAGGAAAGTTCATTAGGGGTTTTCTTGGTATTAGGACTTATTTAATTTGATTCCGGTTGTGATTCCGACGTTGTCGCGGTTCCGATTAATGAAAGGTTAAAGACTAGATAGACCGAAAGAGACATAGAGTATAAAATGCACCTGGAATTAGACGGTTGTCACATTCTCCCCGGGTGGAAAGAAATTTCGTCCCGAAATTTAGTTCGTCCCGAAATTTAGTTAGTCCCATCATGAGGAAGTGTTCTCGAATAGATGTGGATATTTCTGACGGAATTGGTCTTCACGCTCCCATGTGAATTCGTGACCACGTCGGGAATTCCACCGAACCTTGATTATCGGAATACGGCTCTGTCTGAGCTGTTTGACCTCGAGGTCAACAACTTCGAGCGGTTCTTCGATGAAGTTTAGCTTGTTGTCGATTTTGACCTCGTCAAGAGGGATGACGATGGTCTTATCAGACAGACACTTTTTCAAGTGTGAGACATGGAACACGTTATGAACGTTCGCGAGATCCTGGGGGAGTTGAAGACGATAAGCAACAGGACCGATACGCTCAATGACCTCGAATGGACCGGTGTACCTTGGACTTAGTTTACCGCGCTTTCCGAAGCGGACTACCCCTTTCCAGGGCGATACTTTCAGGAGCACTCTGTCGCCAACTTGGAACTCGAGGGGTTTCCTTCGGTTGTCCGCGTAGCTCTTCTGTCGGGTACGGGATGTCTTCAGTCTTTCACGAATAGAGGTGATCTTGTCAATGGTCTCCTGGACGATATCGAGTCTCGTAAGTTGTCGATCGCCAACTTCTAGCCAGCATACCGGTGATCGACACTTACGTCCATAGAGTGCCTCGAATGGAGCACACTTGATGCTGTCATGGTTGCTGTTATTGTAGGAGAACTCGACCAAGGGGAGGTGAGCGTCCCAGCTTCCTCCGAAGTCGACTACACATGCTCTCAGCATGTCCTCAAGTGTTTGGATCGTTCTCTCGCTCTGGCCGTCGGTCTGAGGATGGTATGCAGTGCTAAGATCTAGTCGCGTACCTAAAGATTTTTGAAGGACATTCCAAAAACGGGAAGTGAATCGACTATCCCTATCGGAGATGATGGAGAGAGGTGTTCCATGACGAGAGACGATCTCGTTGATGTAGACTTGAGCAAATTTCTCCATCGGGTGATTTTCTCGGACCGGCAGGAAATGAGCGGATTTTTTCAAGCGGTCCACGATTACCTAAATCGTGTCGTTACCCTTAGCCGTACGGGGCAACTTGGTGACGAAGTCCATGGAAATTTGCTCCCACTTCCACATGGGAATTTCCGGTTGCTGAAGTAAACCCGAGGGCTTTTGATATTCCGCCTTGACCTTGGAGCAAGTAAGGCACTTGGCTACATACAAGGCGATATCTTTCTTCATGCCCGACCACCATTAGTACTCTCGGAGGTCCTTGTACAACTTGTCGGATCCCGGGTGGATGGAGTATCTAGATCGGTGGCCCTCGTCCAGAATGAGTTTGCGAAGATCTTCAGATTTTGGAATCCATGCTCGACCCTTGAAGTAGAAGATTCCGTCGGCCTTGCGTTCGAATTATTTTTCATGATTATGAAGCGTCTCGACCTTAATGTTCTCGGGTTTCAACGCCTCTTGCTGCGCGTTTGCAATCTGCGTTCGAAGGCTTGTCTGAACTTGAATACCCAATGCTCGAACTCCAGATGGCTTTACCCTTTCCTTCCGACTCAGGGCATCTGCTACTACGTTTGCTTTACCCGGGTGGTATTTGATCTCGCAATCGTAGTCACTCAGCAGTTCTATCCATCTACGTTGCCTCATGTTGAGCATTTTCTGGTCTAAAATATGTTGAAGGCTCTTGTGATCAGTGTAGACTGTACACTTCGTGCCATACAGGAAGTGTCTCCAAATTTTCAAAGCAAACACGACGGCTCCCAACTCTAAGTCGTGCGTTGTGTAGTTCTGCTCATGAACTTTCAGCTGCCTGGAAGCGTAAGAGATGACCTTGTCCTTCTACATTAGGACACACCCAAGTCCTTGGTGGGAGGCATCGCAAAACACTACGAAGTTATCCGTGCCCTCTGGCAGGGTTAGAATCGGTGCGTGACAAAGTTGGTACTTGAGCTTCTGAAAGGAATCCTCCTGATCTTTTCCCCAAATGAAGTCCTTGTCTTTCTGGGTGAGCTCGGTGAGGGGTTTCGCGATCTTTGAGAAGTTCTCAATGAATCTCCGATAATAACCAGCCAATCCTAGGAACTGACGGATTTCCGTCGGGGCCGTCGGGGCTTGCCACTTCTCGATCGCTTCGATTTTGGCTGGATATACATGAATCCCTTCTTGGTTGACCACATGACCAAGGAAGTGTACCTCTCGGAGCCAGAATTCACACTTCGAGAATTTGGCGTACAATTTCTGATCTCGGAGGAGTTCTAAAATGAGCTTAAGGTGTTTCGCATGATCTTCCTTGTTCCTCGAGTAGATGAGAATGTCGTCTATGTATACGATTACGAATTTGTCTAAGTATGGTCTACACACTCTGTTCATTAGATCCATGAATACAGCTGGTGCGTTGGTCAGACCAAAAGGCATGACGAGGAATTCGTAATGACCGTATCGAGTTCGAAATGCGGTTTTCGGAATGTCGGTCTCGCTGACACGAACTTGGTGATAACCCGAACGGAGGTCGATTTTGGAGAAGTAAGTTGCACCCTGAAACTGGTCGAAGAGATCATCGATCCTCGGGAGAGGGTATCGGTTCTTGACGGTCAGCTTGTTCAACTCTCGATAGTCAATGCACATGCGGAAGGATCCGTCTTTCTTTTTAACGAAGAGGATTGGGGCTCCCCAGGGGGACGAACTCGGGCGAATAAGACCATGGTCTAAGAGTTCCTGCAACTATTTCGACAGTTCTAGCATTTCGGGTGGTGCCAGACGGTACGGTGTCTTGGCAACCGGTACTGCGCCAGGAATGAGGTCTATCCAGAATTCCACTTGTCGTTGAGGTGGAAGCCCTGGAAAATCCTCGGGAAAGACTTCGGGATGATCCTTGACCACTGGAATATCTTGGATTCGAATCTCTGAAGGTTTACGCTCGACGACATGGGCAAGGAATGCGTCATAGTCCCTCTGAAGGTACTTGCGCATTTTGATGGAAGATACCATGCGAAGTTGTCGTCCAGGCTTGTCTCCGTGAACAACGAGAGTCTCTTTTTCCGAAAGAGGGATACGGATGAGTTTGACGAAACAAACGATTTCTGCTCGAAAAGCGCTAGATAGACACATCCCTCCAACAATAATGTCGACTACTTTGAAAAGCTCGATAGAGGTAATAA
>CAJVGC010000589.1:11368301-11397590 GCA_910822075.1 Senecio squalidus | reverse complement strand
CAAAGCTCGACCATGGAATACGCAGGATGCGTACTCCACCTTGTTTGCCTCAGCACATCGGCTGATGTGCAGGACAAATTCGATGCTCTCGAATCATTGGAGCAGTCCTACAGCACCAGTTGTGCCGTGAAACTCCTTTGGCTTACACGCCATGAAGCTCTTATAGTTGCACGGAGGAGGGTTCGGGTGCTGGTTCTGGTTCTGATTTTGGTTTTGATTGTTATGTTGTTGCTGCTGCTGTTGTTGTTGCTGTTGTTGTTGCTGTTGGTGGTTGTTGACATTGGCATTGATTCCCGCAGTGATGTGGGCGATCATGTTGGGCATTGCCGCGCTCAACTGTTCAGCAACTTGCTCGGCAATGATGCTAGCATTGGTGCGAGGAGCCATGATTCTACAATCAGAAGAACAGATTTAGTTTAGCACGCACGAATGGGATATGATAAGAATGCAATTTAGTGACCATAGATAATTATAGCACGAGATTAAGATGAATGATCAAGTAGTACACGCATGATTATGATTCAAGAGGTAGAATTGTAATGATTACTACAATACATGAAAGGAAAGATAATAAAAGTCTAAGTCGTGTACAGGGAGAAAATTACGACTAGCCCAAGTACAATATAATAAAAGAAATAACTAATGGCGCCTCTCCAGAAACATCTTGGCTGCCATAACCACAATCAACGTGCCCATTACCAGACACACATCAATGAGGCGCTGCACAGTTTGGGTCGTAGCTCGGGTCGATGCGATGAATCGCAACGCCTGCTCCGACAACTATTGTGCATAGTCAGTAACCTCACTGATAAGGTGCCCCTGGTGCTGGGTCTCCTGTGCCAGTCCCCGCACTTCGCGGTGCAAGTGAAGGAACGCGGACGGTGGGGGAGGTTGAAGGGTAGGAGGCATCCTATGCCTCGCGGCCTCGGCGTCTCTGGCGCGCTGCATCTCTTTGCGCTCAAACTGCCTCTCCCAGGAGTAGTGGTCCATGGTAGGGTTCCGTGGGACCTCTGGAGGGTGACCGAAGGGTAGGTGTGTGGGCAGACGGCCCGGGAGGATGACCTGCTTTCGCGCGATCAACCTAGTGCGCGAGCCCCGGTAGTGGAGTGTGGCGGCAACGGGTACCGGTGGAGGGGGTGGTAGCACAGCCCTCGGGTTGGACCCGATGCTGCTAGAGATCGCCATGGAGGTGTCCTCCGTGGGATCGGTAGTCTGATGGCGCTGGCTCTCTGAGGCGGTGCGGCCCTCGGAAGGCGAAGCGGCTCTAGGTAGGGAGCGGGACTGTGAGTATGACGGTGAACGTGAACGTGAAGAGTGAGACATGACGGATCTGTGAATAATGAGTTTCATAAGTATGAGAAAATACAAAAGAGTAATAAAGGAAATGTGTAATGAAATGCATGTACGGGTCAGTCACGTGAAAAATTGGAAAAAGACAGTACCCGAAATTTTCGACTCAAAAACCGTTAACAATAGTAATTACGTTCCGTCCTTGCATAATCCATTTTGAACTAGGCATGGGTGATTAGGCGATGCGTAGTTAAAGATAAACATGCAATCGCGAAATTAATTCTCTAAAGTTTGAACCCATAAATGATTTTCCGAAAAAGCCTTGGTTATATTTTGGTTTCGAAATTTTTTTTTTTTTGAAAATTTTTAAAACCGTTTTTCTCTATAACCTGTGCTCTGATACCAAGTCTGTCACACCCCGCTAAAGCGGAAACACGGAATGTGAAGAGCTGGAAGATCATTACACGGGTTACATAGAACATAACGGCAATCAAGTCACAGATTAAAAATAAAAAGTGTTTACAATTCAAAACAACCAAGATGTTTAGTACACGAATACATAGTTTAAAGTCGCATTAAAAATTCCCAAAAGTAATGTTCAAGTCTTTTCCCAATGAGGTCCTCACACGACCGCCTCGACCCGTCCATGCCATGCACTTCATACTTACACTAATTTCCTGAAACATAAGATAAAGTGTCAACTACGAAAGTAGTGAGTGAGTTACAGTTTAAGTAATTCGGCAAAAATATAAGTAAAGTATATAAAAGTAAAAGTTTCCAAAAGAGGGTTAGCGGAGAAAAGTCGCTTAAAATTTATATACTTTTAAAGTTCAAGTAACGGGCGAATCGGTGCCCTAAGTTCGTAAAGACTAAGTAGAGTCAAATTTAGTCAAATTGTAGTTGCGGAATCAATCGCTAAAAAGTTCGTAAATTTATGCGTATAAGTAACTAATTAGATTTCTTGTATCAACCTCTTGGCATCTATAACTTAAGTGTTCACACTAATCCGATTGTTCAATCGTGAGGCCCCTCTTCCCGCCTATCCTACGGGAAGTTGTTCAAGTTCTTAGTAATATGTACTTAGACTGCCATCTAAGCAAGGAACGGTTCTTTCCTAAGTATCGATACCCATAATTACTAAACGGCTATGTAGTTAATAGTGTGTACGTTCTAGAAAAAGTAGCTGGACACTAAGTAGTTTTGTTTTAAAAAGAGATAGTTGTTCCGTCACTTAAGATCATGTTATAGTTCCATCAAGGGTCGGTCCGCATACAAGCATCAATAATTAGTTTAGCCAAAAAGGGGGCAAGCCGGTAAGTTCAAGTAGAGTAAAAGTGTTTTACGCATAAGAGTTCAAAGAGTTGTCCAAAATAGTTCAATAAGTTCCAAAGTCAAAATAGCTCATAAAAGTTCCAAGTCAAAATAGTTCAATATTTGTAATAAGTCAAAGTTCACAAGTTGCTAATTGGTTCATAAAGTTTTCAAATACAAAGAATCTTATGTTTCCCCCAAAAATTCATGCAAAATGCATATAAAAATAAGGGGTTGTAACTCACGGATTGCGAAGAATGAGATACGGAACTCGGTCGGAAATGGAAGCCGAGAATCACGGATTGCCTAATAATACCAAGATAGTTTAATTAGTCCTTATATTATTATGTTCTTTATATAATAATATAGAATAAATTTTTATTAAACTTTAAGTGTCAAGGTTAAGTATTGTTAAAATGGTCCGAAAAGGTAATTGTCACGTTTTTGTCCAAAAGTCCGATTTAACGTTTTTGATTATTATGTCTTAAGTGCTTTTGCTCGCTGAAGTGGTTTACATATTTCTAAGGAAATTTGGGCAGCGCTTCCGTGCCCAAATTTCATATCCAAAAATGTAACATCCACTTCCGCTCACAAATCACCTAAAACACGATAACAATTATAATATAGTCCAATATAAGTCCAAATAGTCCATACATGCCTCAATCATTATTACTTTCACATATTCAGTCCCAAAATGTTATAAGTCAAAAGGTCAGCGGGTCACAAATGGTCCAAACGTGCTAAAAACGATCAAAACGACAAGTTTTGGAAAAACATCAACTCTGTGCGCCGCTGTGAGCACCTCAACGACGCACATAAGCTGAAAATGTTGGCCGCTGCGTCGTCCTAAGCCTTAGGACGGCGCACATGACGCGGGTTTTTGAGTTTTTGTTGCAAAACGTATTTTAAGCCATAGATTTCGGCATGCAATAGGTTTAAACTTATTAAAACATCATTTTAACAGTTTATAAAGCATTTTTAGTTACACAACCGTGGATCTAAAGGTTATTTCGGTTAAAAACGTTTTTGACCATAAATGTCATAGATTTGCATAAAACTTATTTTTAACCGTTAGATCTTACATGCAATTGATTATTTGTATAAAAATAGTAAAAAGACAGAAATCTACAGGAGGAAAAGCTCGGATGATGAGTTTTTGGTCGGATTTACGCTTCAAAAATCTTTACAAGATTAGTCCTTTTTCGAAATAATGACACCTCTTGCTTTCCTTGATGATCCAAACGATTTGTATGGCTTAAAAGTGGATTTTGATGGTGGAAAATCACTGGAAATGGAGGTTCTTGAGGGAAAAGTTGAGAGAAAATGAGTTTTGTGTGTGTTTTATGTTTGATAAAATGAGAAATGAAAATGATAATAAGGGTAATAATGAAAATGATAATAAGGGTAATAATGAAAAGGGGCATTGGGGTCTGTCTTTGGCAGTAAATGATGCGTAAAAATCGAGCTTGATTGGGTGGATTGTTGGTGGAATCGAGACATGCAACAAATTTGAATTTGTTACAAAAATCGTCCTCCAGGACGGCGCACATGGCCTCCGTGCGTCGTCCTGGACCTCTTTTGTAATAATTTTTGTGTTTTGGCTGATTTTGTACAATTGTTTCGTTGGACCTTTTCGTTAACTAAAGTTTTAAAGTATGTTACATTATGAACTTAGGAAAGTTCATTAGGGGTTTTCTTGGTATTAGGACTTATTTAATTTGATTCCGGTTGTGATTCCAACGTTGTCGCAGTTCCGATTAATGAAAGGTTAAAGACTAGATAGACCGAAAGAGACATAGAGTATAAAATGCCCCTGGAATTAGACGGTTGTCACAGATATTATCTTAATTCAATTATGCTCCCACATAATCAAACGACAATGGATAATTAGAAAAATATTTAAATATAAAAATAAATATAAATCAAGGATTAAAACATGCAAAATTGGACAACAACTAAATATGAATTAAAATCACATATCCTCAATATTATTTAATCATAATAAAATTGTTTATACATCCATATATCAAAATACTTAATAAATTCACATATTACATGGAATAACTAGACAAACGAAGTCCTATGCCCTCAACCAAGTGAGTTAGTTTCGTCTTTGCCAAAGCCTTTGTAAAAGGATTTGCCAAGTTGTTATCTGTGTGAACTCTGAGTAGCTAGATTTCATTATCATTTATGCGGTCACGAATATAATGAAATTTTCTTTGAAAGTGTTTGGCTCCCTTTTGAACACCTGGTTCATTAGCTATTATTATTGCACCCGTGTTGACGCAATACATATCCATAGATAACTTGGCGGTAGGAACTACACCAAGTCCAGAAATAAATTTCCGGATCCAAACAGCTTCCATCGCAGCTTCAACAGTTGCTATGTACTCAGAATCTGTTGCAGACATTGCAATCGTGGACTGTTTTTTGCTTTTCCAGACTACAACTCCTCCATTTATTATGAAAGCATAACCTGTTTGAGATTTGATGTCATCATGGTCTGTCTGAAATCCGGCATCACAATAACCAGTAACTTTAAGTTCTGCCTCGGGATTTCCACCATACAATAGAACCATATCTTTAGTAGCCCGTAGGTACTTCATAATGTTCTTTACAGCAATCCAGTGTTTTTCGCTTGGATTTTGTTGAAACCTACTTACGATATTTTGCGCAAAAGCTGTATCAGGTCTTGTACATCTTGTTGCATACATAATGGATCCTACTGCCGAAGCATAGGGAATCCTTTGCATACGTTCCACCTCTTGAGGTTTAGATGCACCATCCTAAATACTGAGTTTAAGTCCATCTTGTATTGGGATAAATCCACGCTTGGAGTTTTCCATACTAAACCGTTTTAGTATTTTGTCAATGTAAGCCTTTTAACTTAACTCTATCATCCGCTTAGATCTATCTCTCGAGATCTTGATTCCTAGAATATATGCTGCATCACCCAAGTCTTTCATGGCGAAACACTTTCCAAGATAAGATTTTACATCTTCAAACATTGGAATGTAGTTTCCCATAAGTAATATGTCATCGACATATAAGACAAGGAATACAACATTACACCCACTGGTCTTTAGATATACACATGGCTCATCTAGATTCTGAACGAAACCAAATTTCTTGATTTTTTCATCGAATCTTTTATTCCAACTCCTTGATGCTTGCTTAAGTCCATAAATGGACTTCTTTAGCTTGCATACTTTGTTGGGATGTAATGGATCAATAAAACCTTCTGGTTGGTTCATATAGACTTCTTCGTCTAGATAACCATTCAAGAAAGCTGTCTTGACATCCATTTGCCATATCTCGTAGTCATAGAATGCAGCTATGGCGAAGAGAATTCTAATAGCTCTTATGTATGCCACTTGGGAAAAAGTCTTCTCATAATCTATACCATAGACTTGAGTAAATCTTTTTGCCACGATACGAGCTTTATAGACGTGTATATTCCCATCCATGTCAGTCTTTATCTTAAAGATCCATTTACAATCGTCAGTCTTGGCATTTGGAGGTTTATCTACCAAATCCCAAACTTCGTCGTCATACCTGGATTGGATCTCCAAATTCGCAGCTTGAAGCCATTTTTTAGCGTTTGGACCTGATAATGCAACTTTCAAGTTTCGAGGTACATTAAGATCCCATGATACGTCACCATCCTCTATATTAACGTTTAAGTTCAACCTAGAAGGTGCACGTATCGTCCTTTCGGACCTACGAATTGGAGCATCAACAATTTGTTGTTGAGACTGAACTTGGGGCTCAATCACAACTTGAGTCGGACTAGATTGAGGAATATCCTCAGGCTCAACTCTATCCCCCCGAATTGTTGATCACCAGTGTTGGTAGAAAGTGACGTATCTTCCTTTTGAACCTCGTCAAGGTTTATAACCCTCCCACTGTTTCCTTGACCAATAAGCTTTGTGTCGAAAAACTCAGCATATCGAGCCACTTTCACAGTGTTCTCAGAAGGATGATAGAAGTACCATCGTTTCCTTTGGGTATCCTACAAAGATACACTTAACAGATCTCTGTTCGAGTTTTTCAGGCGAATCGCGCTTAACGAAAGCCTCACATCCCCAGACCTTTAAGTAAGACAAATTTGGCGCTTTGCCAAACCATAATTCATATGGTGTCTTATCAAATTTCTTGGTTGGAACCATATTGAGAATGCGTGCTGTAGACTCTAAGTCATAATCCCAAAAAGACAATGGCAAGGTTGTAAGATTCATCATCGATCGGACCATATCCAACAATGTTCGATTTCTCCTTTCCGATACACCATTGTGTTGTGGCGTATAGGGATGAGTAAGTTGCTGGACAATTCCACAAGCTTGTAGATGATTCTTAAACTCTTGACTGAGATATTCACCACCACGATCCGATCGGAGGACCTTGATGGTTTTGTCGAGTTGATTTTCTACTTCGTTTTGAAATACCTTGAAGATTTCAAACACCTCATGTTTATGTTTAAGCAAGTAAACATAACCATAACGGCTGAAATCATTGGTAAATGTAACGTAGTAGTAAGCACCTCTCCTAGACATATGCTTAAAAGGACCGCACACATCAGTATGTATTATTCCTAGTAAGTGGGTCGCCGTTTGATTCACATGCGAGAAGGGTTTCCTTGCCTTTTTTCCCGATACACATGACTCACACCTATCAAATAAATCCTCTCTTGATTTCAAAAGCCCTTCACGTTGAAGCCTTTCAATACGGTGTTTGCCAATGTGTGCAAGACGGCAATGCCATAGGAAGGATGAGTCTAAGTTAGACTTAGATCGTTTTGCGCTTAAATTAAACAATGAATTATTATTTGGTAATGAGAGACGATCATGCAAATCAATTTCAAATATTCCATTAATAGCAATAGCATTAAAATAATGAATATTATTCATAGAAACAGAAATCCCATAATCGGTAAATGTATTACAAAAACCATTATCTTTCAAAACCGAAAACTGAAACAATTCCCCTAACTATAGAAGGTGCATAATAACAATTGTCTAATACAAGAATTATGCCCGAGGGTAATCGTAAGTCATAACTTCCAATGGCATCCACGGCTGCTCGTATGCCGTTGCCGACGTACAGGTACAAGGATCCATACTTCAGTTTCTCTTTCGCTCTAAACCCCTGCAAGGAGTTACAAATATGAGCTCCACAACCAGTGTCACAGACCTAAGTATTTAATTTAGCGAAAGAATATAATTCAATGGTGAAAATACCTGTAGAACCGGCTGTGCCGTTCTTTTTGTTATTTTGCACCTCGGCAAGCCACTTAGGACAGTTCCTCTTCCAGTGACTCTTATCTCCACAATAATGACATGTATTATCTTGTGCGACCTTTGCCTTCTTAGCTGGAGGAGTTTTCTTAGGCTTGGAAGAATAAACAAAAGCTTGTTTATTTTTACCACCCTTTGCAATGTTCCCCTTAGCCTTTAGCGATTTCTTTTTCTTCTTATGAGCTTGGCTACCCTCAATCATTAAGACTTGAGTGCCTTTCACCTTCATATTTGACTTTTCGAATTCCACCCAAATAGCGTGGAGTTCGTTGATGCTTTTTTTTTATTCTTTGCATATTATAACCTCGTGTGAACTCCTCAAATTCCGATGAGAGAGAGTTGAGAACAATGCTCACAACGACTTGGTTATAATATGCAAATTGCATCCTAGTCAAAAGATCAAACAAGCTTTTCATGTTAATAACGTGAGTCCCAACAGGCGTTCCTGACACATGATGGCATGCATGTACTTCTCGAATCAAGTTATTTAGCTCAAGGCCGACTTGTTTCTCATACGATGTACGTAGCTCAGATATGATCTGATTGGGTTGCTTGTTGTCAAACTGCTTTGCAACCTTAGAGGACATGCAACTCAACATAATACATTGCACTTCTACGTGAGCTTTATAGGTTGCCCTATACAAGTCACGTTCCTCTTGTGGAGCCTCCGCAGCTGGCTCAGCACCCAAAGGTGTTTCAAGGATATGTCCGCGCTCCATCACTCTTAGGACAATACTCAGTGATCGGTTCCAATCATTGAAATTCGGCCCAGTAAGAATATTGCGCCCTAACGCGATTTTGGTTTCATTCAAAATCTCATCAGTTGCGTTTTGTGCCATTTCTGCAAAAACATAGTGAAAGTTCTTATTAGTACTTTCAACATAAAATTCTTAATATAAAACGTAAAACCCATGGTTTACTTTTAATTAAGTCTAGGATCCAATTGACATATTACCGTTCCATCAGTTGATCTGCTAGGAACTAAGTAATACTCAAAAGGTAAAGGACGATCCGTAATTGCATTTACCGGTGCAACTCCTAGAAAATGGGACTTAATGTTTTAATTCGATCCGAGCATCTAAATGGTGATCGTGACATTAATCATGTTTCGTCGCATCTTATCGCTATCGGCGTTTACAATTTCACTGCATAACCCGATTTAAGTCATCCGACTGAAGACTACAGATAGTCCACCATAGTCTCACTATGAGTGGTAATCCGCCTTGGATACACTTCACATACGTCTCACGTAGAGCGACGATCAAGTACAAGTTGTCTAGGCAATACGGATAGCAATTGACTTAAATTCCATGGGTGTTAAAAATCTACGTACGCAATTGCCATGAAACAATTTTGTAACGTAATTTAATTAAAAACAAAAAGTTTTTATTTTACTGGTTATTAAACGTGTTTCTATGATTACCTAATTCATACAACTAATCGTAACATGGTCATCATTAAAACCCTTTCGGTAGCTCTAAAACGGGTACGACCAGGTAAGCAAGTAAGGGTAGGGGACGACTAAGCATCTCTTAAAACCTGACCTCATTACGAGTTGAATACTCCACAAACTTTCCTAGTCATCGTCCTTTATGTAGGTGAACCTAGTTGGGTAATAATACACTGAGCATGTATAATCTAGTTATGAATTACTAATCACACGCTTATTAAATCGATGGTTTTTAAGATATTTTGTAAATTTATACGTTCCGTCGCTTGGACCAAATTACGGTATATAAACCCAACCAATGCGTTTTCATACGTATAAAATTTGCCAAAATAAATTAATAACTCGTTGTAATAATTCTTTAGTCATATTAATTTAATTTTGTTTCTTTCAACAAAACATTTGACAACAATATTAACAATATACATTAATAATTATTCTACGCATCAAATGGGTATCCTAAACATGCAAATGGTCTCTATGGGCATTTTAAATATACAAACCCTTTTACCACCGTTTCAACGGAAACGAACCACATACATCCGTTCACAAAAATCAAATATGGATTGCCTAGGCGGTTTGTATATTCAAAATTCTCAATATCAAATAAACCAAAAATAGACCTTTTGAGCATATAGTTCTTATTAAGGTGTCACATATACACAATTAACCAATTAATAATATGTGTCAATATATGCAATTTACTTTTTATAATATCATAATATTTAATTATGTTTACAAAGTTATGCATGTAACATAATAAACATAATTTATAAAAAAATAAATATGGCACATAGTTAATTAAACATCAAAATTTGCGTTTAAGGTTTAAGACTTAATCAACATTTAAAGAAAAGAAAAAAAAGTTTTTATTTATTTATTTATTTATTAATAAATGTTTACAGATTACGTTTTAACGTTCGTTTAATCCCATACCTCGATCCCCACAAGTTTTGATGTTTACAGATTATCCAAAATAAAATGACTATGTTTTGGCTAATACCACTATAGGTATACAACTAGAGTCATATTTTCAAACAATACATGGCAGCGGAATTTAGGATCACATAGTATATAATAAAACAGATAGTGATTGTGTACCTTATTGAGCAAGCGAAATAATAAAACCTAACGTAAGGTTTTTATCACGGTTGCGTACGCGACACCTCTTTATCGACAAACCAGTATGCTAGTAATTGTTTAATGCTTTGTACAACAATTGTCTTAGCAGCAACTCTAATTACAAAAACCAAAAAACAAAAAACAAAAAACCGTTTTTAAAAAATAAAATAACGGATTGGATATTTAGTCGATCAAAAGTAATTAGGGTTTAGGGTTTATAGGCTTTCAAATCATAGAGTTTGAGTTATATTACAATAAGGAAACCCCCTTATTTACATAATACACCCTTCATTTAACAAACATTACACTTAACCCATTAGGTAATATTTACTAAATACATTAAGCTAATAGTCGTGTCTATATGTCGATGGGTGCGCTCCTATAGTCTAACACATATATGGACACACATCTATTAAAATTATTTAAAAACCAACAAGAATATATTACTACTAATTAAATCTCAGTATCTATATCTATTATTACTTATAATCTATAGTCGTCGGCTTTATTAGGTGCGAGATATTCCAAATAGTGGAATGGTATGCATTTGAAACTCCTGACTCTTTGGTTGCCCTGTGTTTTAATTACCATAATGTGAGGTATAATGATATTTAAACTGTTCAGTTACCCTAAGTTAATAACACATTTGAAACTCCTGACTCTTTGGTTGCCATGTGTTTTAATTACCATAATGTGAGGTATAATGATATTTAAACTGTTCAGTTAACCTAAGTTAATAACACGCACGTTTTTAGGTACTCCAAAAGTTGGTGGTATTAATGACATACTAATTATTGTGTTTTAATTACCATAATGTGATTAACGGCATACTAATTATTGAGGTATAATGATATTCAAACTCCTCAGTTACCCTAAGTTAATAACACAGACGTTTTTAGGTACTCCAACAGTTGGTGGTATTAATGACATACTAATTATTGAGGTATAATGATATTTAGACTATTGAGTTACCCTAAGTTATTAACACAAACGTTTTTAGGTACTCCAAAGGTTGATGGTTTTGTGTTTTTCTATATAAGTTAGTTCGCTAGAAAGGTACTTTTGCATCAACAAGCCCCATAACTACGTACAATTATGTCTCTGTGACAACCGTCAAATTCTAGGTGCAATTTATACTCTATGTCTCTCTTATTGTCTACCGTTACCTTTAACTGATCAATAACCGGATACGGGACAGTGTCGGAACCACAGCCGGAATCAATTTATATAAGTCCTAATACCAAGAAAACACCTAATGAACTTTCCTAAGTTCATAACATATCATAACTAAGAACTTTCGGTTAACAAAAAGGTCCAACGAAACAAAAAAGTAAAAACAAAAAAATCAGAAAAATCTGATAAAACGCACGGTGCGCAGCACCCCTTGCCAGATTTCAAAAATTTTACATTTTTAGTCCTTATCTCGTTTTTGTAATCCAACACCCAATCAAAACCGACCCTTGGCACTCATTTACTGAATATTTGGCAGAACATAGGCCTCTTTTCATCCTTACCATCATTTGATTCTTTTCTTTTCTTTCTTTCATTTTCTTTTTCTTAAAACACCAACACACACACATATTTCTCCATCTTCTCTCTAACTTCTCTCTAAAACTCTCTCAAAAACCAGAAAGTTACAGCCATTAATCCACCAAAAATCACCATCTAAAAACATTCAAACATCAAGAGAAGAAAAAAGGAAGCAAAGTATTTCGATTACAAAACGTTTTCTACACTTTTGGAGCTCTAAATCCTCCTAGAGCATCATCTAAGCATTTTCATCCGGTAGAAATCTTCCTTTTTACTTATATTACTATTATAACCAATTGCATGTTTGATCTAAGCTATAAAAACAAGTTTTGATGAAATTTTATAACCATTTTTATACAAAAACGGTTTTTTAATAAATGATGGTTAAATCGTTGTTTTTGTGGTTAAAAGTTACTTATAAACTGATATAATGATGGTTAATAAGGTTTATACCGATTGCATGTCAAGATCTACCACTTACATAAACGATTTTGCAAGAAAAACTCAAAAAGGGGAAGAACAGCAGGGCAGGTGCGCAGCACCTATGCCCAGGTGCTTAGCACCGGCCTGCTGTCCTTCCCGAAAATTTGTCGTTTTGGCCGTTTAAAACTTGGTTACGCATTCTGACTTTTGAGACTTGACATTTGGGACTGAGTTTTGTAAAAATGAACATATTGGTGACTTGTATTGGACTTAGTTGGCTAAAATGAACATGTTTGAAAATGTTATGTATGTATATGTGTTTTATAAGCGGGAAAGTGGTTGATATTTTTGGACATAGAATTTGGGCGCGGAAGCGCTGCCCAAATTTTGTTAGGAAATATAAAACACTTTGGCAAACAAAACATATTCAACATAACAACAATAACATCAACGTTGGACTTTTTGACTAAAACAAAACGTTAACCGTTTCGGACAATATTGGACAAAATGGACCTTGACACTTAAAGTTTGACTAAAAATTTACTTAAATTACATAATATAACACAAATTTCATTTATTATATATTAGGTATAATAACTTAATATAATAATAACAATTGAACAAATCTTGGTATCCTTAGGCGTTCGGTGATTCCCGGCTCTCATTTCCGACCATTTTACCAAGTTCTTATCTTCGCAACCCGTGAGTTACACCCCTCCTTACTCTTACCTTTTAAGTACTCTTTTTGGGGGAAACATGAGATCAAATTATTTTGGAACTATATCTTTTATGTGCAACTACTAATTGAACTATTTTGACTTTTGACACTTATTGAACTATTTTGACTTTTTGAACTTATTGAACTATTTTGACTTTTTGAACTTATTGAACTATTTTGACTTTTGAACTTATTGAACTATTTTGACTCTTGAACGTATTCTGACTTGGAACTTATTTCGACTTGGAACTTATTTTGACTTTTGAACTTTGACTTTTGAACTTGTTGAACTTTGACTTTTTAACTTAAAAACTATTTTGACTTGGAACTCATTGAACTTTGGAACTATTTTGTACGTACTATTTGAACTCTTATGCTTAAAACATTTTACTCTACTTGAACTTATTGGCTCGCTCTCTTTTGAACTAGACTAATCATTGATGCTTGTATACGTACCAACCCTTGATGGAACTATAACACGTTCTTAAGTGACGGACGACTACCTCTCTTTTAAACAAAACTACTTGACGCCCAACGACTTTTTGGACTTAGACTTACACACTATTAGCTACATAGCCGTATAGTAATTATGGGTATCGATACTTAGGAAAGAACCGTTCCTTGCTTAGATGGCAATCTAAGTACATATTACTAAGACTAGTACAATCTTCCCGTTTGAGAGGCGGGAAGACGGGCACCACGGTTGAACAATCGGATTAGTGTGAACACTTAAATTATAGATGCCAAGAGGTTGATACAAGAAATCTAATTAGTTACCTTTACGCATAAATTTACGAACTTTTAGCGATTGACTCCGCTACCATGAATTGACTAAATTTGACTCTACTTGGTCTTTTCTAACTTTAGGGCATTGGTACGCCCGACACTTTGAAACTTTGATAGTATATAAACTTTAAGCGACTTTTCTCCGCTAACCTCCTTTTGGGAAACCTTTTTACTTTTATATACTTATCTTGAACTTTTATGAACTCTGAGCTTATCTTGAACCTTTATGAACTTTGAACTTGACTCGGATCTTTACGAAAATTAAACTCTTGACTTGAACTTTTACGACAGTATATAAATTACCTTTAAGCGATTGCTTATCCGCTTACTCCTTTTGGAAAACTTTGTACTTATACATATACTCGTCGAACTTTTATTTGAAACCATTGATCAACTTATAAACTGTAACTCACTCACTACGTTTTCGTAGTTGACACTTTATCTCATGTTTCAGGAAACTAAGCGTAAGTTATGAAGTGCATTGCTCAGGCGGGTCAAGCTAGTTATGTGAAGAGTAATACGGGAAAAGACCTTTGATACTTGGGAATTTTTACTAAAATACTTTATTATGTATTTGTCGTTTTATACTTACGGATCTTGGTTGTATCTTTCGAACATGGTTACCTTTTTAATTTCAATTTAAATGACTTGAACCGTTGACTTTTGGTATAACTTGTGAAATGATTCTTTGCTCTTCACATTCCGTGTTTCCGCTTTAGCGGGGTGTGACAGACTTGGTATCAGAGCACGGGTTATAGTGAAAACGGTTTTAAAAATTTTTCAAAAATTTTTCGAAACCAAAACTATAACCAAGGCTTTTCAGAAAATCATTTTCGGGTTCAAACTTTAGTACATTATTTTCCGCAATTGCATGATTATCTTTTTCAACTATGCGTGACTTGATCAACCATCCATAGTTCAAAATGAATTATGCAGGAACGGAAAAGGAATTGCTATCGTTAACGGTTTTTGGGTCAAAAATTCCCGGTCTTATCAATTCCCGATTCTCACATAACTGACCCGTGCATGCAATTTACTTACGTTTTTCCTATTTTAGTTTCCCCCATACTTGTGTAACTCGATATTCGCAGATCCGTCACACCTCAGTCATCCCGTTCGCGATCACCTTTTCGATCTCAGCCACGATTCCCACCCGAGCCGTTTCCCCATCGCGCGAACCTTCAAAGGGCCACACGGCCTCCGAGAGTCAACGTCACCAGACGACCAACCCGACGGAGGATACGTCGATGGCGAGCAGCAGCAGTAGCGGATCCAGCCTGAGGACTGTACTACCACCTCCTCCACCAGCGCCCGCTCTAGCATCGCCGCCGTTCTAAGGGCCTCACCCTAGGTTGACCGCGCGTATGCAGATCATCCACCCTGGCCGTCTGCCGGATTGGATGGCCGGACAACAGTCCAGTCCGTCTCAACCCGCTGCTCTCCCTATACCAACCATGGATTGGTACCATTGTGAACGCCAGTTCCTAGAGGAGAGACGATGTGCCCAGGAGGTCGGACCCTCCCGACCTGCGATGCCACCTACCCTTCAGCCTCCCCCGCCAGCCGCATTCTTCCACTTCCACCGAGAGGTTCGAGGACTTGTAGAGGAGACGCAGTAGCAGGGGCTCCTCATCAGCAAAGTCACCGATGCTGCGCATCAGTTGTCCGAGCAGTCGTTGCGGGTCATCGCATCGACCCGAGCCACAATACGAACTGTGCAGCGCCTCGCTGGGACATGTTTGATCACGAGGACCCTGTTGGCGGTCATTGTTGCCAAGATGTTTCCAGGAAGGCGTCATTAATCGGATTTCCTTGGTATTTGTACCAAAGGCCTGAGTTGCAACTTTCCATTGAACACAACCCAAGGCCATTCTTATTTCTATTTCCTTGTATCATACTCGTACACTCTCTTTCTCATTCCGAACTATGCACTTGACTCCTTAGTATTATTATTAATGGAAATTCTCTACCTTTATCGTCCATACTCGCCATTCTCGTGTGAACCCTGACATCGTCGTTGAACCATTCTATTGTCATCGCTTAAATCATCATCGTGCATGTACTAATTATCTGTTCATATTACTCCTGTGTATTGGTTACTATTAACCCCTGAGTTAAATTCTTATCACAAATTCCTAATCGTGCGCCCTAATCTAATTCCTCCTTTCCATTATGGAACCATGCCTCCCAAGAGAAGCCGCGTTGACCTTATGGCTGAGTAGATAATTACTCAGTTCAAAGCGGCACTCCCAAGCACGGTCGCCCAGATCATCGATGGGATCAACAACGGAGCTTTCGGGGACGACAACCCCAACGTCGACTACCCGGAGTACAACCCTGACCATAACCTCCCCTTCTTCCCAGCCACCATCGAGCGAGAAGAAGGTGAACACCTCAGAAACAATAAGCCCCTTCTCCCTCCTGTACCAATCCAACAGGATGAGGACGAAGACCTTGGAACCAACAACCTCCCTTTCCCTCCAACCCGCATCCAGCGAAGGGGGAATAAGAAAAGGAAGGTTCATCATCAGCCCACAAGGAGAAACAGTAACAAGCAACCAACACCTCCGTGGGACTTGCCCCATAGCGCATACCACAGAAACTTTATGTACTCTCGCAGTCACAGCCAAGGAAGCACGTCCGGACCCCAATTCAGTCACGAGTACGTTCTCCTATCAACTTCCATCCTTCTTCCGTGCTATTCGATACAGGAGCTGAAAGAAGCTCTGTCTCCTTAGAATTTAGACCCCTCATTTACCTAGGATCTAAAGTTCTTAAGGGTAGCTCACTATCGAATATGCCAACGGTCAAGAGTTCGAAGCTATGAATACAATCTTAGGATGTTCACCATGCTTACCCGACAAAATTTTCCCCATCGATCTCATTCCTATCAAACTGGAAAGCTTTGACGTTATCATCGAAATGGACTGGTCATCTTATTTTCGAGCTAAGACCGTTTGTTTCGACAAACGCATCTGTATCCCTTTTTTTTCAGGGAGTAAAACTCTCGTCGTCCAGGAGGACAAACTTGGATGACGACTTCGCAACTTGTCTTCCTTAAAAATGTGCAAGTACCTCGAGGAGGACTACGACGCACCCCTCGCCCATGTCGCCAGACGTAAACCTAAGGAAAGCCGAGTCCAAGACATTCCTGTAGTCAAGGACCACCCAGAGTCTTTCCTGAGGATTTTCCTGGGCTACCGCCGCATTGACAAGTTGAAATTCCGTATAGACCTCGTTCCTGGCACAACACCGGTCGCCAAGACACCATGCCGTCTGGCACCACTCGAAATGAAAAAGCTGCCAAAGCAGCTGCAGGAACTTCTAAACCATGACTCTGTCCGCTCAAGTTCGCCCCCTGGGGAGCCCCGAATTTCCCCTATCAAAAAGAAAGACGGATTCCTCCGCCTGTACACCCATTATAGTGAACCTGACGAGCTGACCGACAAGAACCGATAATCACCCCCGAGGATCGACGACCTATTCGAATAGTTGCTGGAAGCAACTTGCATCTCAAAGGTAGACCTCCGCCCAGATTATCATCAGGTTCGTGTCAGTAAAGCCGGCATTCCTAAGACCGCATTCGAACTCGATACGGACATTACGAATTCCCGTCATGCCATTTGGCCTAGCCAACACACCAACAATATTCAAGGACCTAATGAACAGAGTGTGTAGGCCATACTTGGACAGATTCGTAATCGTATTCATAAACGACTTTCTCATATACTCCAGGAACAAGGAAGATCATGTGAAACACCTTAAGCTCATTCTAGAACTCCCCAGAAGTCGGAAATCGTACGCCAAATTCTCAAAGCGTGAATTTGGGCTCCGAGAAGTACATTTCCCTGGTCATGTGATCAACCATGAAGGAATTCGGACTCAGACCAGACGTAACCCACTACATCAATGGCCGAGCATGAAATCCAGAATCCAAGAATCTTCGTAAACTCCTTTTGACGAGGGCCACCGATCTCGATATTCCATCCACCCGGAATCCGACGTGTGTACGAGGATCCCCGAGAATATTGATGGCGGCCAGGCGTGAAAAAGGATATCGCCTTGCAAAGTGCCTCACTCATTCCAAGGTCAAGGCGGGATATCAAAACCCCTCTCCTCATCACCGCCGAAAAGGATAGTCGATCTACGCCCCGTCCTCTTTGGAATGCCCTCCAGAGAATCGCTAGGGACGCGACTAGACCTCATCACCGGATACCACCTCCGACCGATGGTCAGAGCTAAAGGACGATCCAAACACTTGATGAAATGCTGAGAGCGCGTGTAGTTGCCTTCATAGGAAGCCGAGATACTCACCTCTCCTGAGTTCGCCTATGACAACGACTTTCATGCCAGCACCAAGAGCGAACCCTTCAATACCTATTTGGACGCAAGTGTCGGTCACCGCTCTGTTGGCTAGAAGCTAACGATTGACGACTTGCAAGGTCCGACGCCTCCCTTCATCTGTGGAAGACTGAAAGCATCCTGTACCCGGCAGAAAAGCTACGTAACCAACCAGAAGAAAACCCCCGAGTCCCAAGATGGCGATAGAATACCTCCCAAGGTATCGCCATGGGAAAGGGATAGCCTGCTTCTGGAGAAGCGGCAAACTGAGCCCTAGGTACGCCAGTCCAAACTAAGTCCTAGGACGTATTAGTCCGACTGCTCATCGCCTTCAGCTCCACCAGATTCCTTCAAACGTTCATATATAATTCCATGTCTCACTCTCGGAGAACATCTATCTGATGAGACCATCGTCACCCCCCTCGACAAGGTCAAAATCGATGCCAAACTCAAACTCGTTTGATGAACCGCTTAAGGTTGTTGACCGAGAGGTCAAACAACCCAGGAAAGTATTTCGTCCATCATCGAGCTTCGGTGGAGATTCTCGACATGGTCACGATCTCACATGGGAACGTGAGGACCAAATCCGTCAGAAATATCCACTTCGGTTCCAGAACATTCCTCCATGATGGTACGAACTAAATTTCGGGACGAAATTTCTTTCAACCCGGGGAGAATGTGACAACCGTCAAATTCTAGGTGCAATTTATACTCTATGTCTCTCTTATTGTCTACCGTTACCTTTAACTGATCAATAACCGGATACGCGACAGTGTCGGAACCACAGCCGGAATCAATTTATATAAGTCCTAATACCAAGAAAACACCTAATGAACTTTCCTAAGTTCATAACATATCATAACTAAGAACTTTCGGTTAACAAAAAGGTCCAACGAAGCAAAAACGTAAAAACAAAAAAATCAGAAAAATCTGATAAAACGCACGGTGCGCAGCACCCCTTGCCAGATTTCAAAAATTTTACATTTTTAGTCCTTATCTCGTTTTTGTAATCCAACATCCAATCAAAACCGACCCTTGGCACTCATTTACTGAATATTTGGCAGAACATAGGCCTCTTTTCATCCTTACCATCATTTGATTCTTTTCTTTTCTTTCTTTCATTTTCTTTTTCTTAAAACACAAAACACCAACACACACACATATTTCTCCATCTTCTCTCTAACTTCTCTCTAAAACTCTCTCAAAAACCAGAAAGTTACAGCCATTAATCCACCAAAAATCACCATCTAAAAACATTCAAACATCAAGAAAAGCAAAAAGGAAGCAAAGTATTTCGATTACAAAACGTTTTCTACACTTTTGGAGCTCTAAATCCTCCTAGAGCATCATCTAAGCATTTTCATCCGGTAGAAATCTTCCTTTTTACTTATATTACTATTATAACCAATTGCATGTTTGATCTAAGCTATAAAAACAAGTTTTGATGAACTTTTATAACCATTTTTATACAACAACGGGTTTTTAATAAATGATGGTTAAATCTTTGTTTTTGTGGTTAAAAGTTACTTATAAACTGATATAATGATGATTAATAAGGTTTATACCGATTGCATGTCAAGATCTACCACTTACATAAACGATTTTGCAAGAAAAACTCAAAAAGGGGAAGAACAGCAGGGCAGGTGCGCAGCACCTATGCCCAGGTGCTTAGCACCGGCCTGCTGTCCTTCCCGAAAATTTGTCGTTTTGGCCGTTTAAAACTTGGTTACGCATTCTGACTTTTGAGACTTGACATTTGGGACTGAGTTTTGTAAAAATGAACATATTGGTGACTTGTATTGGACTTAGTTGGCTAAAATGAACATGTTTGAAAATGTTATGTATGTATATGTGTTTTATAAGCGGGAAACTGGTTGATATTTTTGGACATAGAATTTGGGCGCGGAAGCGCTGCCCAAATTTTGTTAGGAAATATAAAACACTTTGGCAAACAAAACATATTCAACATAACAACAATAACATCAACTTTGGACTTTTTGACTAAAACAAAACGTTAACCGTTTCGGACAATATTGGACAAAATGGACCTTGACACTTAAAGTTTGACTAAAAATTTACTTAAATTACATAATATAACAAAAATTTCATTTATTATATATTAGGTATAATAACTTAATATAATAATAACACTTGAACAAATCTTGGTATCCTTAGGCGTTCGGTGATTCCCGGCTCTCATTTCCGACCATTTTTCCAAGTTCTTATCTTCGCAACCCGTGAGTTACACCCCTCCTTACTCTTACCTTTTAAGTACTCTTTTTGGGAGAACACATGAGATCAAATTATTTTGGAACTATATCTTTTATGTGCAACTACTTATTGAACTATTTTGACTTTTGACACTTATTGAACTATTTTGACTTTTTGAACTTATTGAACTATTTTGACTTTTTGAACTTATTGAACTATTTTGACTTTTGAACTTATTGAACTATTTTGACTCTTGAACGTATTCTGACTTGGAACTTATTTCGACTTGGAACTTATTTTGACTTTTGAACTTTGACTTTTGAACTTGTTGAACTTTGACTTTTGAACTTATAAACTATTTTGACTTGGAACTCATTGAACTTTGGAACTATTTTGTACGTACTATTTGAACTCTTATGCGTAAAACATTTTACTCTACTTAAACTTATTGGCTCGCTCTCTTTTGAACTAGACTAATCATTGATGCTTGTATACGTACCAACCCTTGATGGAACTATAACACGTTCTTAAGTGACGGACGACTACCTCTCTTTTAAACAAAACTACTTGACGCCCAACGACTTTTTGGACTTCGACTTACACACTATTAGCTACATAGCCGTATAGTAATTATGGGTATCGATACTTAGGAAAGAACCGTTCCTTGCTTAGATGGCAATCTAAGTACATATTACTAAGACTAGTACAATCTTCCCGTTTGAGAGGCGGGAAGACGGGCACCACGGTTGAACAATCGGATTAGTGTGAACACTTAAATTATAGATGCCAAGAGGTTGATACAAGAAATCTAATTAGTTACCTTTACGCATAAATTTACGAACTTTTAGCGATTGACTCCGCTACCATGAATTGACTAAATTTGACTCTACTTGGTCTTTTCTAACTTTAGGGCATTGGTACGCCCGACACTTTGAAACTTTGATAGTATATAAACTTTAAGCGACTTTTCTCCGCTAACCTCCTTTTGGGAAACCTTTTTACTTTTATATACTTATCTTGAACTTTTATGAACTATGAGCTTATCTTGAACCTTTATGAACTTTGAACTTGACTCGGATCTTTACGAACATTAAACTCTTGACTTGAACTTTTACGACAATATATAAATTACCTTTAAGCGATTGCTTATCCGCTTACTCCTTTTGGAAAACTTTGTACTTATACATATACTCGTCGAACTTTTATTTGAAACCATTGATCAACTTATAAACTGTAACTCACTCACTACGTTTTCGTAGTTGACACTTTATCTCATGTTTCAGAAAACTAAGCGTAAGTTATGAAGTGCATTGCTCAGGCGGGTCAAGCTAGTTATGTGAAGAGTAATACGGGAAAAGACCTTTGATACTTGGGAATTTTTACTAAAATACTTTATTATGTATTTGTCGTTTTATACTTACGGATCTTGGTTGTATCTTTCGAACATGGTTACCTTTTTAATTTCAATTTAAATGACTTGAATCGTTGACTTTTGGTATAACTTGTGAAATGATTCTTTGCTCTTCACATTCCGTGTTTCCGCTTTAGCGGGGTGTGACAGTCTCTTTCGAAAAACATGTCTCACTCCAAGATTGGCGCCCTTGACCCAACTAGAGAATATTGGGTTGTTCATGTACGGCTTTGTAGAATGTGGGAGGCAATAAATACAAAACTCGGTGATGTCTTACTTGGGTTGGAGATGGTTATGGCTGATGATGAGGTAATTTCTAATTTGTTTGAACATTTTAAAAGCCGGAAAAAGGGTACGCCACGAAAACAGTTAATATACAATAATTTCTACCATGTTTTTTATGTACAACGATGGAAACTGTTGGGGGTTAAATTAGTTTCTTACATGTTTTTTTTTTTACCAAAAAGGGCGGTTCGATACAAGGTTTCATCACTACAAATCATATACGAAAGTTTAAGGCTCTTCTCGAAGAGGGCCAAGTATATCAAATCTCGAGGTTCAGAGTGATTGAAGGTCAAATGGGATATAAAGCTGTCCCGAATCAATACCGCATCCTTTTCAACATTGCAACATCGGTTCGTAAACTTGAAGGTGGTCATGAGGAGTTTCCATTGAATGTGTTTAGTTTCACACCAACGGAAGTTCACCTACAGAGAATCAACAACAATTCACTCCTCACTGGTGCCGATTTTTCTTTTCTCTAAATGTTTATGTTTTCTTTCCTATATCCAGTTTTTTGTTTTTTGTGGGTTGTTGTCGTTCACATGACATCTGGCTATGTGTTTACAGATGTAATAGGGTGTTTGGTAGGTGCAGGCGAAATTATTCGCCTTGACAATGAAAAAAAAAGTGTGAAACGCGACGTTAAGCTATCTGTTAGCTGGTTATTATTGTGTATTTTCCTTTGTTTTTGCGTACCTACTTCTTTGAGATTGACTTTACGGTCGTGATGTAGTAATTTAGAAATTGTCACCGCGCAACGCGCGAGAATACGCCTAGTTTACTTATAATCTAGAGTTGTCGTTTTAATTACGTGTGAGATATTCCAAATAGTGGAATGATATACATTTGAAACTCCTGACTCTTTGGTTGCCCTGTATTTTAATTACCATAATGAGAGGTATAATGATATTTAAACTATTCAGTTACCCTAAGTTAATAACACATCTGAAACTTCTGACTCTTTGGTTGCCCTGTGTTTTAATTACCATAATGTGAGGTATAATGATATTCCTGACTCTTTGGTTGTCCTGTGTTTTAATTACCATAATGTGAGATATAATGATATTTAAACTGTTCAGTTACCCTAAGTTAATAACACGAAACTCCTGACTCTTTGGTTGCCCTGTGTTTTAATTACCATAATGTGAGGTATAATGATATTTAAACTGTTCAGTTACCCTAAGTTAATAACACAGACGTTTTTAGGTACTCCAAAAGTTGGTGGTATTAATGGCATACTAATTATTGTGTTTTAATTACCATAATGTGATTAACAAACGTTTTTAGGTACTCCAAAGGTTGGTGGTTTTGTGTTTTTCTATATAAGTTAGTTACTTTTGCATCAACAAACCCCATAACTACATACAATTATGTCTCTTTCGAAAAACATGTATCACTCCAAGATTTGCGTCCTTGACCCAACTAGAGAAGATTGGGTTGTTAATGTATGGGTTTGTAGAATGTGGGAGGCAGTAAATACGAAACTCGGTGATGTCTTACTTGGGTTGGAGATGGTTATGGCTGATGATGAGGTAATTTCTAATTTGTTTGAAAATTTTAAAAGCCGGAAAAAGGGTACGCCACGAAAATGTGGAAAATGTGGGGGGTTAAATTAGTTTCTTACATGTTTTTTTATTTAACCAAAAAGGGAGGTTCGATACAAGGTTTCATCACTAGAAATCATATACGAAAGTTTAAGGCTCTTCTCGAAGAGGGCCAAGTATATCAAATATCGAGGTTCAGAGTGATTGAATGTCAAATGGGATATAAAGTTGTCCCGAATCAATACCGCATCCGTTTCAACATTGCAACATCGGTTCGTAAACTTGAAGGTGGTCATGAGGAGTTTCCATTGAATGTGTTTAGTTTCACACCAACGGAAGTTCACCTACAGAGAATCAACAACAATTCCCTCCTCACTGGTGCCGGTTTTTCTTTTCTCTAAATGTTTATGTTTTCTTTCCTATATCCAGTTTTTTTTTTTGTGGGTTATTGTCCTTCACATGACATCTGGCTATGTGTTTACAGATGTAATAGGTTGTTTGATACAATATTTACCATTTTCAATTCCGTGGCGGAGAAGGTGTTTGATAGTTCGTGACAAATCTCTTTAGAAACTTTAACCACGCAACGCGCGGGAATACGCCTAGTTTACTATAATCTAGAGTTGTCGTTTTAATTACGTGTGAGATATTCCAAATAGTGGAATGGTATGCATTTGAAACTCATGACTCTTTGGTTGCCCTGTGTTTTAATTACCATAATGAGAGGTATAATGATATTTAAACTGTTCAATTACCCTAAGTTAATAACACATTTGAAACTTCTGACGCTTTGGTTGCCCTGTGTTTTAATTACCATAATGTGAGATATAATGATATTTAAACTGTTCAGTTACCCTAAGTTAATAACACGAAACTCCTGACTCTTTTGTTGCCCTGTGTTTTAATTACCATAATGTGAGGTATAATGATATGTAAACTGTTCAGTTACCCTAAGTTAATAACACATTTGAAACTTCTGACTCTTTGGTTGTCACACCCCGCTAAAGCGGAAACACGGAATGTGAAGAGCTGGAAAATCTTTACACAGGCCATATAAAACATAACGGTAATCAAGTCATTAATTAAGAGTAAAAGTGTGTACAAATCCATTCGAAAGACCAAGACACGATAATTTAGTACATTGATACACAATTAAAAAGTTTCATTAAAAATTCCCAAAACAAATGGCCAAGTCTTTTCCCAAAGAGGTTCTCACGACCGCCTCGACCCGTCCATGCCATGCACATCATGCTTACACTAATTTCCTGAAACATAAGATAAAGTGTCAACTACGAAAGTAGTGAGTGAGTTACAGTTTAAATAGTCGACAAAAATATAAGTAAAGTATATAAAAGTAAAAGTTTCCAAGAAGGAGATTAGCGGAGAAAAGTCGCTTAAGGTTTATATACTTTAAAGTCCAAGTAATGGGCGGACTGGTGCCCTAAGTTTGTAAAGACCAAATATAGTCAAATTTAGTCAAACAATAGAAGCGTATATCAATCGCTAAAAGTTATAAGTTTATGCGTAAGCAACTAATTAGATTTTCTTGTATCAACCTCTTGGCATCTATAACTTAAGTGTTCACACTAATCCGATTATCCAACCGTGTCGGCCCCAACTCCCCGCCTCTCAAACGGGAAGTTAATCAGTACTTAGTAATATGTACTTAGACTGCCATCTAAGCAAGGAACGGTTCTTTCCTAAGTATCGATACCCATAATTACTATACGGCTAAGTAGTTAATAGTGTGAAAGTCTAAGTCTAAAGTAGTCGGGCACTAAGTAATTTCATTTTTAAAAGCGAGAGAGTCGTACGTCCATCACTTAAGATCGTGTTATAGTTCCATCAAGGGTTGGTACGCATACAAGCATCAATGATTAGTTTAGTCAAAAGAGAGCGAACCAATTAGTCTAAGTAAAGTAAAATATTTTACGCATAAGAGTTCAATTAGTCGTTCAAATAAGACCAAGTACGTTCCAAAAGTCAAAGTTTAATAAGTCAAAAGTCAAAGTTTAATAAGTCAAAAGTCAAAGTTTAATAAGTCAAAAGTCAAAGTTTAATAAGTCAAAGTTTGATATATTGCAATTTGTTTCATAAGGCTTTTAAAATGCAATTAATCTTATGTTTCCCCCAAATTCATGTAAAATATATAAAACAAGGGGTTGTAACTCACGGATTGCGAAGAGAACGAGAACTTGAAAACTCGGTCGGAATATGTGAGCCGGGAATCACGGATTGCCTATTAATACCAAGATAGTTTAATTAGTTGTTATATTATTATGTTCTTATATAATAACATAGATAAGCTTTATTAACTTTAAGTGTCAAGGTTAAGTATAGTCAAAATAGTCCGAAAAGGTAATTGTCACGTTTTTGTCCAAAGGTCCGATTTAACGTTTTTGATTATTATCTTAAGTGCTTTTGCTTGCTGAAGTGATTTACAATTTCTGAGGAAATTTGGGCAGCGCTTCCGCGCCCAAAATTCATGCCCAAAAATTGTACCATCACTTCCGCTCACAAATCACCTAAAACACAATATCATGTATATTATAGCTCAAAATAGTCCAAATAGTTCAATATAAGTCACCATTATTATTAGTTTGGTTTATCTCAGTCCCGTAATAATGTTAGAACAAGTCCAGAACGTATACATAAGTTTTAAACGGAAAAAACGACGATTTTTGGGAAGAACAGCAGCCCGGTGCGCGGCACCTGTCAGGGGGTGCTGCGCACCTCCTTGCTGTTCTTCACCGTTTTGTGATTTCTTTGCTAAAAACGTCTTTTTACCCATAGATTTCGACATGCAACTGGTTTAAACTTATTAAAACATCTTTTTAACAGTTTATAAAACATTTTTGGTTACAAATCCGTGGATCTAAAGGTTATTTCGGTTAAAAACGTTTTTGACCATAAAGAGTCATAGATTTGTGTAAAAATACATTTTCAACCGTTAGATCTTACATGCAATTGAATATTTGTATAAAGATAGTAAAAATAAAGAAATCTACCGAAGGAAAAGCTCGGATGATGAGTTTTTGGTCGGATTTTAGCTCCAAAAACCTTTACAACCCTAGTCCTTTTTGATAAAAACGACACCCCCTTGCTTCTCTAGTGGATTAGAACGATTTGTATGGATAAAAGGTGGGTTTTTATGGTGAAATGTCTCTGGTTTTAATGGTATTTTTGGAGAGATGTTAGAGAGAAGTAGAGAGCAAATGAGTGTGTGTGTGTGTTTTTCCAATTTGTAAAATGAAAAATGAAAAGAAAATAGATGGAGTGTTGTTTTAATTGCCTTGGAATACTGGTATGGCAGTAATGGCAGGTCTAGGCTCGAGTTGGTTGGTTGAGAGTTTACAAAAACGAGACAGGGACTGAAAATGTAATTATTTTTGAATTCTGGCGTGAGGTGCTGCGCACCTCAACACTAGGTGCTGCGCACCGGGGCATTTTTTAGCCTTATCAGATTTTTTTCGTTTTTGCGTTATTGCTTCGTTGGACCTTTTTGGTTAATTGAAAGTTCTTAATTATGATAAGTTATGAACTTAGGAAAGTTCAATAGGTGTTTTCTTGGTATTAGGACTTATAAATTTGATTCTGGAAGTTATTCCGACACTAGTTCCGACAAGTACAGACTCAAAAGTTACGATCTAGAATAAAGCGAACGCGATAAAGGAGTAACTAACGTTTCGAACCGATATAATAATTGAACAAGTACCTGAATTTTGACGGTTGTCACATTCTGCCCGGGTTGAAAGAAATTTCGTCCCGAAATTTAGTGCGTCCTATCAGGAAGAAGAGTTCTTGAACAGATGTGGATACTTCTGACGGAATTGGTCTTCACGCTCCCATGTGAATTCGTGACCACGTCGAGAATTCCACCGAACCTTGATTATCGGGATACGGCTCTGCCTAAGTTGTTTGACCTCGCGGTCGACAACTTCGAGCGGTTCCTCGATGAAGTTTAGTTTGCTGTCGATTTTGACCTCGTCAAGAGGAATGACGATGGTCTCATCAGACAGACACTTTTTCAAGTGTGAGACATGGAACACGTTATGAACATTCGCGAGAGTCTGAGGGAGTTGAAGACGATAAGCAACGGGACCAATACGCTCAATGACTTCAAATGGACCGGTGTACCTTGGACTCAGTTTACCGCGCTTTCCGAAGCGGACTACCCCTTTCCAGTGCGATACTTTGAGGAGTACGCGGTCGCCCACTTGGAACTCGAGGGGTTTCCTTCGGTTGTCAGCGTAGCTCTTCTGTCGGGTACGGGACGTCTTCAGTCGTTCACGAATAGTGGTGATCTTGTCGATGGTCGCCTGGACGATATCGAGTCTTGTAAGTTGTCGGTCGCCAGCCTCTAGCCAGCAGAGTGGTGACCGGCACTTACGCCCATAGAGAGCCTCGAATGGCGCGCACTTGATGCTGGCATGGTAGCTGTTGTTATAGGAGAACTCGACCAAGGGGAGGTGAGTGTCCCAACTTCCTCCGAAGTCTACTACACATGCTCTCAGCAAATCCTCAAGTGTTTGGATCGTTCTTTCACTCTGGCCGTCAGTCTGAGGGTGATACGCCGTGCTGAGGTCTAATTGAGTACCTAAGGATTTCTGTAGAACGTTCCAGAAACGGGAGGTGAATCGACTATCCCTATCGGAGATGATGGAGAGCGGTGTTCCATGACGAGAGACGATCTCGTTGATGTAGACTTGAGCGAGCTTCTCCATCGAATGATTTTCTCGAATTGGCAAGAAATGAGCGGATTTGGTCAGACGGTCCACGATTACCCAAATCGTGTCGTTACCCTTAGTCGTACGGGGCAACTTGGTGACAAAGTCCATAGAAATCTGTTCCCACTTCCACATGGGGATTTCTGGTTGCTGAAGTAACCCTGAAGGCTTTTGATATTCCGCCTTGACCTTGGAGCAAGTAAGGCACCTGGCTACATACAAGGCGATATCTTTCTTCATGCCCGGCCACCAGTAGTATTCTCGGAGGTCCTTGTACAACTTGTCGGATCCCGGATGGATGGAATATCTAGATCGGTGGCCCTCGTCCAAAATGAGTTTGCGAAGATCCTCAGATCTTGGAATCCATGCTCGACCTTTGAAGTAGTAGATTCCGTCCGACTTGCGTTCGAATTCTTTCTCGTGATTATGAAGCGTCTCGACCTTAATGTTCTCGGGCTTTAACGCCTCATGCTGTGCGTTTGCGATCTTCGTGCGAAGGCTCGTCTGAACTTGCATACCCAATGCTCGAACTCGAGATGGCTTTACCCTTTCCTTCCTACTCAGGGCGTCTGCTACTACGTTTGCTTTACCCGGTGGTATTTGATCTCGCAATCGTAGTCGCTTAGCAATTCTATCCATCTACGTTGTCTCATGTTGAGCATTTTCTGATCTAAAATGTGTTGAAGGCTCTTATGGTCGGTGAAGACCGTACACTTAGTACCGTACAGGTAGTGCCTCTAGATTTTCAAAGCAAACACAACGGCTCCCAATTCTAAGTCGTGCGTAGTGTAGTTCTGCTCGTGGATCTTCAGCTGCCTGGAAGCGTAAGCGATAACCTTGTCCTTCTGCATG
>CAJVGC010000589.1:11178530-11368201 GCA_910822075.1 Senecio squalidus | reverse complement strand
TTCTCAATATCATTCCCGACCATCTTGTGGTCCCACAGCTCAGCCTCGAGCTTCTTAATTTCCCCTCTTGGGCAGTATTCTTCGATGAGCAAGTTCTTGAAGGTGTTCCAGGGAAGGGCATAGGCATTGTCGCGTCCTCGGGTTTGGACTACAGTGTTCCACCATGACAGAGCTCGACCATGGAATACGCAGGACGCGTACTCCACCTTGTTCGCCTCAACCCATCGGCTGATGTGTAAGACCGATTCGATGCTCTCGAACCACTGGACCAACCCTACAGCACCAGTTGTGCCATGGAATTCTTTAGGCTTGCATGCCATAAAGCTCTTGTAGTTGCACGGAGGAGGGTTCGGGTGCTGATTCTGGTTTTGGTTTTGATTGTTCTGCTGTTGCTGTTGCTGCTGTTGCTGCTGTTGCTGTTGTTGCTGCTGCTGGTGGTGATTGTTGACGTTGGCGTTGATTCCGGCGGTGATCTGCGCGATCATGTTGGGCATAGCCGCGTTCAACTGTTCAGCAACTTGCTCGGCAATGATGCTAGCATTAGTGCGAGGGGCCATGATTCTACAATCAGAAGAACAGATTTAGTTTAGAACGCACGAATGGAATGTGATAAGAATATAATTTAAGTGACCATAGATAGTTATAGCACGAGATTAAAATGACTGATCAAGTAGTACACGCAAGATTAGAATTCAAGAGATAGAATTATAATGATCATAACAAGCACAAGATTCACAAAATACGACAAGCACAAAGACAAAAGACAGGATTTCCATTAATAATAATAAAGTTGGTACAAGTACTGAACTGAGAAAATATTGTCACAATACATAAAAGAAGAATAATAAAGTCTATGTCGTGTACAGAGAGAAAATTACGACTAGACTAAGTACAATACAATGAAGAAATAACTAATGGCGCCTGTCCAGAAACATCTTGGCTGCCATAACCACGATCAACGTGCCCATCACCAGGCACATACCAATGAGGCGCTGCACAGTGCGGGCCGTAGCTCGGGTCGATGCGATGAATCGCAACGCCTGCTCCGACAACCGTTCAGCGGAGTCGGTAACCTCACTGATGAGGTGTCCCTGGTTCTGGGTCTCCTGAGCCAATCCCCGCACTTCACGGTGCAAATGGAGGAAGGCGGCAGGTGGAGGAGGTTGAAGGGTGGGAGGCATCCTCTGCCTCGCGGCCTCGGCGTCTCTGGCGCGCTGCATCTCTTCGCGCTCGAACTGTCTCTCCCATGAGTAGTGGTCCATGGTAGGGTTCCGTGGGACCTCTGGTGGGTGTCCGAACGGTAGGTGTGATGGAATAGGCTGGGATGGTCCCTCCTGGCGGGCAGCCATCCTATCCGGCAAACGGCCCGGGAGGATGACCTGCTTTCGCGCGGTCAACCTGGTGCGTGGGCCTCGGTAGTGGAGTGTGGCGGCAACGGGTACCGGAGGAGGGGGCGGTAGCACAACCCTCGGGCTGGACCCGATGCTGCTCGAGATAGCCATGGAGGTGTCCTCCGTAGAATCAGTGGGCTGGTGTCGTTGGCTCCCTGAAGCGGTACGGCCTTCGGAAGGCGACGCGGCTCTGGGTAAGGAGCGAGACTGGGAGTGTGATGGTGAAAGCGATCGCGAAGAGTGAGACATGACGAATCTGTGAACAATGAGTTTCGTGAGTACTAGAAGACACAAAGAAATGATAAAGGAAATGTGTAATGAAATGCATGTACGGGTCAGTCGCGTGAGAATCGGGAAAAGACAGTACCGGGAATTTTGAATCAAAACCGTTAACAATAGTAATTACGTTCCATCTTTGCATAATCCATATTGAACTAGGCATGGCTGATCAGGCCATGCGTAGTTAAATTATAAACATGCAAATCACGAAATTAATTCCCTAAAGTTTAGACCCATAAATGATTTTTCGAAAAGTCTTGGTTATAGTTTGGTTTCGAAAACTTTTGAAAATTTTTTAAAACCGTTTTTCTCTATAACCTGTGCTCTGATACCAAGTCTGTCACACCCCGCTAAAGCGGAAACACGGAATGTGAAGAGCTGGAAAATCTTTACACAGGCCATATAAAACATAACGGTAATCAAGTCATTAATTAAGAGTAAAAGTGTGTACAAATCCATTCGAACGACCAAGACACGATAATTTAGTACATTGATACACAATTAAAAAGTTTCATTAAAAATTCCCAAAACAAATGGCCAAGTCTTTTCCCAAAGAGGTTCTCACACGACCGCCTCGACCCGTCCATGCCATGCACATCATGCTTACACTAATTTCCTGAAACATAAGATAAAGTGTCAACTACGAAAGTAGTGAGTGAGTTACAGTTTAAATAGTCGACAAAAATATAAGTAAAGTATATAAAAGTAAAGGTTTCCAAGAAGGAGATTAGCGGAGAAAAGTCGCTTAAGGTTTATATACTTTAAAGTCCAAGTAATGGGCGGACTGGTGCCCTAAGTTTGTAAAGACCAAATATAGTCAAATTTAGTCAAACAATAGAAGCGTATATCAATCGCTAAAAGTTATAAGTTTATGCGTAAGCAACTAATTAGATTTTCTTGTATCAACCTCTTGGCATCTATAACTTAAGTGTTCACACTAATCCGATTATCCAACCGTGTCGGCCCCAACTCCCCGCCTCTCAAACGGGAAGTTAATCAGTACTTAGTAATATGTACTTAGACTGCCATCTAAGCAAGGAACGGTTCTTTCCTAAGTATCGATACCCATAATTACTATACGGCTAAGTAGTTAATAGTGTGAAAGTCTAAGTCTAAAGTAGTCGGGCACTAAGTAATTTCATTTTTAAAAGCGAGAGAGTCGTACGTCCATCACTTAAGATCGTGTTATAGTTCCATCAAGGGTTGGTACGCATACAAGCATCAATGATTAGTTTAGTCAAAAGAGAGCGAACCAATTAGTCTAAGTAAAGTAAAATATTTTACGCATAAGAGTTCAATTAGTCGTTCAAATAAGACCAAGTACGTTCCAAAAGTCAAAGTTTAATAAGTCAAAAGTCAAAGTTTAATAAGTCAAAAGTCAAAGTTTAATAAGTCAAAGTTTGATATATTGCAATTTGTTTCATAAGATTTTTTAAAATGCAATTAATCTTATGTTTCCCCCAAATTCATGTAAAATATATAAAACAAGGGGTTGTAACTCACGGATTGCGAAGAGAACGAGAACTTGAAAACTCGGTCGGAATATGTGAGCCGGGAATCACGGATTGCCTATTAATACCAAGATAGTTTAATTAGTTGTTATATTATTATGTTCTTATATAATAACATAGATAAGCTTTATTAACTTTAAGTGTCAAGGTTAAGTATAGTCAAAATAGTCTGAAAAGGTAATTGTCACGCTTTTGTCCAAAGGTCCGATTTAACGTTTTTGATTATTATCTTAAGTGCTTTTGCTTGCTGAAGTGATTTACAATTTCTGAGGAAATTTGGGCAGCGCTTCCGCGCCCAAAATTCATGCCCAAAAATTGTACCATCACTTCCGCTCACAAATCACCTAAAACACAATATCATGTATATTATAGCTCAAAATAGTCCAAATAGTTCAATATAAGTCACCATTATTATTAGTTTGGTTTATCTCAGTCCCGTAATAATGTTAGAACAAGTCCAGAACGTATACATAAGTTTTAAACTGACAAAACGATGATTTTTGGGAAGAACAGCAGCCCGGTGCGCGGCACCTGTCAGGGGGTGCTGCGCACCTCCTTGCTGTTCTTCACCGTTTTGTGATTTCTTTGCTAAAAACGTCTTTTTACCCATAGATTTCGACATGCAACTGGTTTAAACTTATTAAAACATCTTTTTAACAGTTTATAAAACATTTTTGGTTACAAATCCGTGGATCTAAAGGTTATTTCGGTTAAAAACGTTTTTGACCATAAAGAGTCATAGATTTGTGTAAAAATACATTTTCAACCGTTAGATCTTACATGCAATTGAATATTTGTATAAAGATAGTAAAAATAAAGAAATCTACCGAAGGAAAAGCTCGGATGATGAGTTTTTGGTCGGATTTTAGCTCCAAAAACCTTTACAACCCTAGTCCTTTTTGATAAAAACGACACCCCCTTGCTTCTCTAGTGGATTAGAACGATTTGTATGGATAAAAGGTGGGTTTTTATGGTGAAATGTCTCTGGTTTCAATGGTATTTTTGGAGAGATGTTAGAGAGAAGTAGAGAGCAAATGAGTGTGTGTGTGTGTTTTTCCAATTTGTAAAATGAAAAATGAAAAGAAAATAGATGGAGTGTTGTTTTAATTGCCTTGGAATACTGGTATGGCAGTAATGGCAGGTCTAGGCTCGAGTTGGTTGGTTGAGAGTTTACAAAAACGAGACAGGGACTGAAAATGTAATTATTTTTGAATTCTGGCGTGAGGTGCTGCGCACCTCAACACTAGGTGCTGCGCACCGGGGCATTTTTTAGCCTTATCAGATTTTTTTCGTTTTTGCGTTATTGCTTCGTTGGACCTTTTTGGTTAATTGAAAGTTCTTAATTATGATAAGTTATGAACTTAGGAAAGTTCAATAGGTGTTTTCTTGGTATTAGGATTTATAAATTTGATTCCGGAAGTTATTCCGACACTAGTTCCGACAAGTACAGACTCAAAAGTTACGATCTAGAATAAAGCGAACGCGATAAAGGAGTAACTAACGTTTCGAACCGATATAATAATTGAACAAGTACCTTAATTTTGACGGTTGTCACATTGGTTGCCCTGTGTTTTAATTACCATAATGTGATATATAATGATATTTAAACTGTTCAGTTACCTCTAAGTTAATAACACAGACGTTTTTAGGTACTCAAAAGTTGGTGGTATTAATGGCATACTAATTATTGTGTTTTAATTACCATAATGTGATTAACAAACGTTTTTAGATACTCCAAAGGTTGGTGGTTTTGTGTTTTTCTGTATAAGTTAGTTACTTTTGCATCAACAAACCCCATAACTACGTACAATTATGTCTCTTTCGAAAAACATGTCTCACTCCAAGATTGGCGCCTTTGACCCAACTAGAGAAGATTGAGTTGTTCATGTAAGGGTTTATAGAATATGGGAGGCAGTAAATACGAAACTCGGTGATGTCTTACTTGGGTTGGAGATAGTTATGGCTGATGATGAGGTAATTTCTAATTTGTTTGAAAATTTTAAAAGCCGGAAAAAGGGTACGCCACGAAAATGTGGAAAATGTGGGGGGTTAAATTAGTTTCTTACATGTTTTTTTTTTAACCAAAAAGGGGGGTTCGATATAAGGTTTCATCACTGGAAATCATATACGAAAGTTTAAGGCTCTTCCCGAAGAGGACAAGGTATATCAAATCTCGAGGTTCAGAGTGACTGAAGGTCAAATGGGATATAAAGTTGTCCCGAATCAATACCGCATCCGTTTCAACATTGCAACATCGGTTCGTAAACTTGAAGTATCCTATGATAAGGTTATTGTTTTGAGTTGTTTTATGTAGTGACTATGGTATTAACCTACCCAATTCATGCTTTTTGTAATGTTTGTTTTCGTTGTTGCAGGTATAGGGCCCATGTGCATGTTGTTGATGAGGCAAGCGATACATTATTTACCATTTTCAATTCCGTGGCGGAGAAGGTGTTTGAGTAAATAAATGTGTTATTGTTGGAAGTTAAAGACACAAAATTTCCTATTCTGATCATTGTTCGTGACAAATCTCTTTAGAAATTGTCACCGCGCAACGCGCGGAAATAGGTCTAGTATACTATGTTTCTAATCCGCTTCAATGATTATGTCTCTTTCATTTTCATTCTTGACTTATAACAAAATGTTTATTTTGCGTGTTACATTATTCATAAGATATATGCAGATAAACCCCCGATGCTATATCTAGTTGACGATGTAATCAGATTTTCATATTTATATACATATTGATGGACGTTTACTTCTACAATTAACTTGATACTAGTATTTGGGACTTATAGTTTAACAAGAGATAATCCTCTAAACGATGAATACCAAAAAGAAAAATTATTAATAATTATAAAATGAAATTTTAAGTTCATTAAATGAAACTCTGTGTTTGGGGGGAATATATATTTTAGGTTTGTCTTAATCTTCGTCTTTAAGATGATGGTTATCATACATAAATAAGGAACGCATAAAGACCATCAATATTTTTATATGAAATATGGGTTATAATTTTGAATAATAATATGTCATCTTTATTATATAATTTTTATTTTATGTATAGTAACCTTAATCATCGCTACAACGATGACCGAACAAACCCATATGATTATTCTACGGAAAATTGCACAAGTATGTAATTAATTTTGAACAAATTATTATTATATGTAAATAATTTCGTTTTCTTTTATATCAAAATAACTAAAAAATAATTATTTTGTTAATTTTGTATGTAAATTTTAATTTTAATTTTTATTAATTATAGAAATATAATACATTTGTGAACTTTTTCACAAATAAATATCATCTAAGATATATAACTTGAAATGTAAAACTATGAGTCACACATAATTTTCTAAACTTCCATGTAGATATATTGGAATAGGAAAAAGAAACTTTGTTCGTTGAATGGAAGCTTATTAAGTTACATATTTACCGTTATAAATAATTGAAAAATATTTTAATAAATATACAGTTTAACTGTTATCATATGGTTACGTTTCAGGAATACAGTTCAGTTTTATGTCCATAACCATTACTAAAAGTTTTAGTTATAATAATTTTAATAACCAAGCCTTCAGAGTAACTGAGTCAGTTATTTTGGTTCGATTGATCCAATTAATACGATTATAGTTTGATAATTCAATTATTTTGCTTATCCTTAAAATAAAAAGGTCATGATATTTAGATTCTATTTTATGACTCTCATACTCTTTTGTTTTGTTTTTAATATAAACAACAATAAGAGTAATAATCTTAAATATTTCATACACTACTACTACTACTACTACTAATAATAATAATAATAATAATAATAAATAATAACAATAATAATAAAATTAATAATTATCTTTAATCTTTAATATATAACTAGAAGATACCCGTGCGTTGCACGGGTTCGCCGTCCTGTATTTGTTCGTATTTCATAGCATGCTGAGATTGATAACGATAGTAGTAGTGGTTGCAACAGGTGTTGATAAAATAGTATAGTTACAGAAGCTATTATTTGTCGTTACAAAAGCATGGTTTATGAAACCCGTTAAGGAGTGTCTGCAGCTAGTTTTACAAAATCACGACTTATAAAGTTTGTTGGGCTGCCTACAGTTGTTGTTGATTGTCTACTCGGGGAATCGTTCTCGTTTTGTTAGGTTCAGATTCTCCAATTTGTCTGCAATATGTAAATACGATTTATTAGCTCTGTTGTTGTTATTGTTTATTCTAAAAAACGTCTACATGTTGTTGCGGTTCCGTTCTGAACAAACCATAGAAGCTTCCTTTTGCTAAGAAGTGTATAAACACAAAGAAAAAGAAATGTGATAAACTTACTGTCTTTGTGTCACACCTACAAATTGACATCAAACCGCATGTAAGTTAAATAATTAACAAACACTAAGAAAAAGAAATGAGATAAAGTTACTGTCAACGTATATATTCTTTATATCCTTTCTGTCATCATCTATAGACATGGTGAACCTTCTCGGACTCCCAACTTTCTCTTGCTTATCTTGCTGAAGGTTAAATTTTGTCGGCACACGAGTATTTTCCTCAGCATTGATGCTATGCCCATGCTGTTCGATTTGCTTCACAAATAAGCAAACCAAATTATCAGGTTTTCATTCCGCCCTCTTAAAAAAAGTATATTCATGAACATTAAAACTACTAAAGAGCCTAACTTATAATCAATAATCCTGGATAGATGTGGCAACGGGTCCCTTTGATTTATGATTTAAGCCTAAATTGTTATACTAAAGTTAAATCATTATAGTAATAATACAGTTTTTTGCAATTATATGTAACAAATTCAATTATTTATAGAAGCAAAAAAATGGACTTTTGTGGGCAGGCCTAACCTATTTTAACCGGTTTTCTAAGCCGCGTATTTTCCATCTCTAATACTTGAATACTTAATCAAGAAAAAGATAAAAGTGTCATGAATTCAAGATCACGGAATAGTTACCGTAGTGTCTGCCACCCAAACTGCAACATAATTCTGATAATATGAGCATCCCAAAAGTTTCCATCGTCTATACAAATGTCACCCAATGTCGACCATCCCATATCAAGACCGTCATGACAAACAACAGGTTCAAAACAATATAACTACCTAAATAAAACAAACAACATTTCGCTTCAATTCGGAAAAAAAAATCACACCTGGGCTCAATTGAATGAAGATGACTAACCTATTTTAATGGACTCGAAAGAGACATTTTGAGGCTAAACGGCTGACAAAGCTTGTAAAACAATTAAAGTACCATGGATCGTATGGATCTGGTTTTGGATTTGGATCACTTCGAAGGCTCCCGTTTATATCACCATTACTGATTTGTGGCGTTAAAATCTTATTTTCTTCAATCACATTTTCACTTCCGTCAACCTCCCTGTAACGTTTAATCAACTATACATTCAACGTCTTGAAAAGCGAAAAAAAAAATAACAAAGTAAAACATTATGAAATCCGTGTTTACCTTCGATCTTGCACCCTTTGAATCGTTACCTAATTCAAACAAAATCCACAGCCATTAATATATAAAAACATAAAAAAAAAAGACCGAAAATTTAGAAGAAATTGAGAGGGAGAAAGGACTAACATGCAATAAACTTGCGGATTTTGCGTATTTTAAAGGTAAAGACAAAGAAGAAATCTTTGTAGACTCTGCATAACTCGAGAAATCAATCGAAACTTCTCCAACAACACCAAAAATCGAAGAACCCTACAAATGCGTAAATAAAGTAAACTCATAAAATAAAAACTAAAAACAAATGAAACGTTTAAAAGATTATGCAAGGCCTAGTACCGTTGCAACAACAAAACGATAGATTTTCTCACTAAACTTTTCCGGTTTTTTGATCTTGAGTAAATTTAACAGTTTCAAAATGTGGTTTTTCCCAATAACAACTTCCATCTTTAACTTTAGCTTTCTCTAATCTTGCTGTCGGCTTTCCAACATCACCGGGAATCACAGCGATAGTTAAAGCATCTCCTCCAATCTGTGTTAACTACATTCACAGAAACAATATTCCATTTTTGTTAAACCGAAAGATTTTAACCCTAATATGTTGAACCAGATCTCCTAATAACCAAATATGCTAAAATATTTCATTTTTTTAATTAATTTCTAAATTATCTAAATCAGTTTTCTTTTGGAAAGAAAATGCTTAATAGTCTAATAGGTGCTCGCTTTAGCTTAATTTTTGGGCATACGATCCTATTTGCTTCGACTTATGTTTAAAAAAACCCCCATTTTTTCCAGTTAATCTTATGGCATGAGCTTATTATGACTTAAATACCGAAAGTAAGCAGGAAAAAATGGGCTTATTGAAAATAATCCGAATCAAATAACCTCAATATTTCATCTTTTACTCTCTTGGGCAATTTATCAAACACCTTATGTGCAAAAATTAACATAACAATTAACAAATTAACATTACCTGAGTTGCATAAAACTGCAATTTAAACATTATGAACCTTATCCATCACATATTACCACATACTACAGAATCAACAGCAAAAACAAAAAACAACAACAGCAGCAATAACGGAGAAACCAAATTGAATGAATAAACCCCTTTTTTACAGAATCGATTGATTAATTATACATCTTAAGGACTCTGTTTTATGAAGAAAGAATGAATATGTTGTGTGTGTGTGAGATGATGAAGCAGTAGAACACGACACCTGTGAGGACACGTATCGACAGCAAAACCTCGACTAAGAAGCAGGCCAGAGAGGGAGCCCAACAAACCGGCCCAAAAAGCGAAAATAACCCGAGCCCGGCACGGAATCATAGGTATGTTGCTCTTTTAATTATAGGAAGGAATAAAAGATGAGCTTTAAATGTCACATGACAAAGTAATAAAAAGATGACCTTTAAATGTCACATTACAAAGTAAGGTCATTTTGATAAGTTAGATACTTTGATTTCAACCGTATACATAATTGCATATTCTCTTCGATTTCGTCACCATTACAATAAAAAAACATTTTTGTGACAACCTGTCTAAAATTCAGGTGATTCTCATTTATTATGTCGGTACAAATCTTTAGTTGCATTTTATCGTGATCGTATCGTTCTTGTTCGTACTTTATTGTGACTGTAATTGTGTCGGAACCAATGTCAGAATCAACTTATAAATCCTAACACCAAAAATTATACAATGAACTTGACTAAGTTCATAACGGGAACTAATAAAATTCTAGTCCACACTTAACAATAACAGAAAACTTAAAACGCCACCGAGTTGGGAAATGCCATCCAACCGATGGCTGAAAGCTCAGCCAGCGGCTGAAGCCCAGCCGGCGGCTGGATATGGCCAGCCGGCGGCTGAAAGCCGCTGGCCAGTGACTTGATGAGTCATTTTTGCATGAATCTTGATTGGCTATGTCACACCCCGCTAAAGCGGAAATACGGAATGTGAAGAGCGAAGAATCATTTCACGGGTTACACTAAAATTAACGGTTCAAGTCATTAAGATTTAAATTGAAAAGTACAAGTCAAAGATACAACCAAGATTCAACGTAAGACCATAGTACATAACAAAAATGTTTTAATTAAAATTCCCAAAATAAGGTCTTCTTCCCAAGGTACACTTCACATAAAAGACTTGACCCGCCTGAGCAATGCACTTCATAACTTACGCTTAGTTCCTGAAACATGAGATAAAGTGTCAACTACGAAAACGTAGTGAGTGAGTTACAGTTTATAGATTGAAGAAAAGTTTCAATTTGAAAGTTCATAAAAGTTCGAGACAAGTCCAAAGTCGCGAAAGTTCAAGATTTGTTCGAAGTCAAGAATTTCTCGATAAGTTCAAGTGCTAAAAATTGAAGAATAATTTAAATTCAAGATAAGTTCAAGTCCGAATAAGTTCAAAATAAGTTCAAAATAAGTTCAAGTAAGTTCAAGTACGTTCCAAGTTAAGTTCAAAAGTCAAGTAGCGTAGCGAGCAAAAAGTTCGTAGTCATTACCTCAGCGGTGGATTAATCCACATATGTAAGACAGTAAGTACGTGTATGCGTAAATAAAGACCTATGATCCTCGAGTTGTACCAACCACTAAGCTTAATATACGTAAGATTTAGTTTTACACACTAATCCGATTTTGGTCAAGTACCTGCCCACTAGTCCAGTCTAAAGTCCGAGTCCGCGAGGACTTAGCAATATGTACCTTGGTCGCTACCCATTGGTAAGGAGTGACCGCTCCTAAGTATCGATACCCATAATCTATGCTAACGGCTTGTGTTAATAGTGTGTAGAGTCCAGTCCAAGAAAAGTTGCGGGGCATTTAGTTCGTTCCGTTTTCAAAAAGCCTTTTTGTCCGTACTTGCGGTGTTATATTTTCACCTAGGGTTTTGCACCTAAATACAACCAAGCTATCAATGTCTAATCAAGTATCCAAAGAGGCAAACCTAGGGAGTCTAAAGTAAGCCAATCCGAACAATTGATGTTGTTTACGCATATTAGTCCAAATAGTTCGTACAAAAATAGTTCCAAAGTAGTACAAAAGTTCTCAAAGTTCCAAAATAGCTCATTTAGTTCAAAAGTTTCCATACATAGAAAGGTAGTTCGAATAGTTCAAAAGTTTCTAAAAATAGAATGTAGTTCGAAAGCTTCCATAAATAGAAAGGTAGTCCAAATAGTTCAAAAAGGGTTTCCAAGAATAGAAAGTCGTTCAAATAGTCCAAGGTTTCTAAAAATAGAAAAGTAGTTCAAATAGTAAGTGGCCAATAAGGCAAATAAGTGTTTTTGCGCATAGGAGTTTCAAAGAGTTTGTCCAAAATAGTTCAAAAGCTCCAAGTCATGATAGTTCAATAAGTTCCAAAGTCAAAATAGTTCAATAAGTTCCAAAAGTCAAAATTGTTCAATAAGTAGTTGCGCACAAAAGACATAGTTCAAAAATAATTTGATCTCATGTTTCCCCCAAAAAAAGTACTTAAAATGTAAGAGTAAGGAGGGGTGTAACTCACGGTTTGCGGAGAAAGTGAACTCGGAATCGGTCGGAAAAGGAGCCGGGAATCACGGAATGCCTAGGAATACCAAGATTGTCCAAAAGTTAATTTCTTATTAGGTTACTTTATATAAGAGATTAGGTAACTTTTGTTATTAATTAGATGTTAAAGTCAAAGTCGTCCCAAAATTGGTCCGAAGCGGTTAACGTTTATTTTTGTCCGAAAAGTTCAAAGTTAAAGTTATTATTATGATAGACATGTTTAGGTTACTGAAATGGTTTAGGTTTTCTAACGAAATTTGGGCAGCGCTTCCGCGCCCAAATTTCATGTCTAAAACCTACAACCATTTCCGCTCACAAAACATGCATATACACATAATAACTTCATAACAAGTCAAATAAGTCCAAAGAGTCCAATACAAGTCACTATTATTATTAGTTTTGTTCATCTCAGTCCCATAATATCACTAACAAAAGTCCAGAATGTGTGCACAAGTTTTAAACAACCAAAACGACGATTTTCGGGAGGAACAGCAGCCTGGTGCGCGACACCTGTCAGGGGGTGCTGCGCACCTCCTTGCTGTTCTTCACCGTTTTGTGATTTCTTTTCCAAAAACGTTTTGTTACCCATAGATTTCGACATGCAATCAGTAGATATCTCATAAAACACTATTTTTATAGTTTCTAAACAACTTTTATCCACAAAAACATAGATCTAAGTGTTATTTTGATAAAAATCGTTTTTTTTTTTTGTATAAAAAGTGACATAAATCTTTATACAAACTCATTTTTATTGTTTAGATCTTACATGCAATTAGTAAAAACAGTAAATAAAGATAGGGAAGTGTTTTCTACCGAAGGAAAATGAATGGATGATGTTTTGGTCGGATTTTTGCTTCAAAAACCTTTTCAAGCTTAGTCCCTTTTCGGATTAAATGACACCCCCTTGCTTCTCTAGATGATTTGGACGATTTGTATGGATAAATAATTGATTTCTATGGTGGAAAGTCTCTGGAAATGAAGGTTTTCTTGAAAGCTTTTAGAGAGAAACTTGAGAGAGAAGTGTAATGTGTGTGTTTTTTTGTTTATGAAAAAGATTTAACAAAATGAATAAAGAAAATGGTAGTGTATGGTATTGGTACTGGCTAAAACCAGTAATTATGGCCTGCCAATGGAGATTGATTGGTTGAAAGTTTACAAAAACGAGACAAAGACCAAAGTTGTAAAATTTTTGAATTCTGGCGTGAGGTGCTGCGCACCAACACCATAGGTGCTGCGCACCGGGTGATTTTTCAGGTTTTATCTGATTTTCGTTTTTACGTTATTGCTTCGTTGGACCTTTTTGTTAATTGAAAGTTCTTAATTATGATTAGTTATGAACTTAGGAAATTTTATTAGATGTTTTCTTGGTATTAGGACTTATATAATTGATTCCGGGAGTTATTCCGACACTAGTTCCGACAAAGTACAGACTCAATAGTTATGAACAAGAGCAAGGCGAACACGATAAAAGAGTAACTAATGTTTCGAACCGATATAGTAATTGAACAAGTACCTAGATTTTTGACGGTTGTCACAGGCTAAATGCATTAAACGGGATTGGACCAAAGATCACTGCCATGTAGAGTCCCAAGGGCAGTGATACCCCTCTCTCTACTCCCCCTTTCACTTCATTTTCATATTTTCAAAAATCAAACACACACAACTCTCTCTCTAAACTTTTCTCTCTAATCTCCCAAGCAAAACCAGTAATTTTACACCTCAAAACAGCAAATAAAAACACAAAATCATCCATCAAAACACATACAAATCGTCCAAAGGCAAAGGGTAACAAGAAGGAAGCATTAAAAACGGATTTTTGAAGAGGTTTTTCTACCATTTTGGAGCTCTTTCTCATCCAAACCGTCACCTAACTTTTTTCCTTCGGTAAAACCCTTCCATTTTACTGTTATTTCATAAATTATTACTTGCATGGACGATCTAAAAACTGAAAAGTTGTTTTTATAAAAGTTTATCACGTTTTCTTACTTAAAACTGAGTTTTTCACACGGATCCACATTTTGATGTAAAAGATCTAAAAAAAACTGTGATTTTGACTCTAAAATGAATATAGTTAACTAATAACCGTTTGCATGTCAAAATACATCACTGAAATGGCTTAAAAATCGAAAAATATCGGAAAGATGAAACTAGCCGAAGGCCTCCAGCCGGCGGCTGAAGATATTCAACCAGCGGCTGAATATATCCAGCCGCTGCCTGGATCTTGCTGCTCACCAAAAATGTCGTTTTTACAACTTAAACGTTAAGAATGATGACCAACTAAATTTATCACAGAATACATGTTGAAAAACTTACTGATTTCATAAAAGATATTGTTTGGTTAAGTTTTATGAATAAAAACTATTGTATTGTTGAATTATATGGTTTGAAACGTTTGATAAAGCGGGAAAGTGGTATTGAAAATGGACTAAATTTTTGTAGCGCGGAAGCGCTGCCCAAATTTCACCGTAAATATACTCGAAACTCGGTGACTTATTATTTTTGTGACTTAAACATTTTGACTTTGGACTAATCGGACTTTAAAACGTAATTGAACACGTGATAACACATAAGTTTTCCGTATTGAAACGTTTGGACAGAATTTAAATTATAAGGACTTAACACTAAAAATGTTAAAATGGAACTTTAACATAACTTAAATCATGAAAATTATACTTACAAAAAACTTGGGTGTTTTAGGTCGTCTTTGATTCCCGACGCGTTCCGCTCCTCTCTCTACTCGAGACTTATCTTCGCAACCCGTGAGTTACATCCCCTTACCTTGTTATATTTTACATAATTTTTGGGGGAAACATAAGATTTAATTGTCTTGGAAACTTTATGAACTTTTGCAACTCTTATGAACATTTTGAAACTGTAATGAACTCTTGAAACACTGTATGAACTATTGGTTTGTTTTGGAAACTTTGTGAAACTCATATGCGTAAAACATTTTATTGCCCCTATTGGCTTACTGGCTTGCCCCCGTAAAGTGGCTAAACTAAATTAAGGATTACTTGTATGCGAAACCAACCCTTGATGAGAATATAAACTCCGTAAGTACTTACTATCAGTTTTAGACAAAGAGTACAAAGTGCCCCGTTTTTAGTTCAGTTCATTACACACTATTAGCAATTGCCGTTAGTAACTATGGATATCGATACTTAGGAGAGGTCACTCCTTACTTGTGGTTCGCGACCTAAGTACATATTACTAAGTTCAGACGAAACTCCATTTATAGTGCAACTTTGGGGCGTGTTATGACCAGTTAATCGGTTAGTGTAAAACTTACGTTATATTATGCCAAGAGGTTGATACAAGATTCTAATTTAGTTACTTATTTATTTACGCATATGCACTCTTTTAGCGATTGATTTCCGCAATTACGATCATGTTACAAGTATTGTTCTACTTGTGTTTGTTGAAACTTTTAAAGTATATATATATTTAAGTGCCGCTCCGCTTCCTTTTCATTTATGAAATTCTTTACTTATATATACTTCACGGAAACTTTTGTCGAGAAACTCAAACTGTAACTCACTCACTACTTTATTGTAGTTGACACTTTATCTTATGTTTCAGGAAATTAAGTGTAAGAATGAAGTGCATGGCATGGACGAGTCAGGATGGTTGCGTGAGACATACATTGGGAAAGACCTGTTTTTATTTTGGGAATTTTATTTGAAACTTTACTTCATGTAATTGTATTGAAATATTAAACTTCTTGGTTGTTTTTGGGATTTGTGAACAATTTTATTTTAATCAATGACTTTAACCGTTATATTCTGTTATAACCCGTGTAATGGTATTCCAGCTCTTCACATCTCGTGTTTCCACTATAGCGGGGTGTGACAATATTTCTCTTATTGGTTTATGATTTACCTTATTATTATTATTCTAAAATCTCTTAATACAAAATATTCAAATATGTGTATAAACGTAAATGTATATATGTGACAACCGTCTAAAATTCAGGTGATTCTCAGTTAATTTATCGGTTCGAATCTCTAGTTACTTTTTATCGTGTTCATATTGTTCTAGTTCGTACTTGTTGAGTCTTTATTTTGTCGGAAGCAGAGTCGGAATCAGCTTATAAATCCTAACACCAAAGAAACTATACAAGAACTTGACTAAGTTCTTATCGGAAACTAATAAAATTCTAGTCCTCAAATAACAATAACGGAAGACTTAAAACGTCACCGAGCTGGGAAAAAGCTTTCCAGCCGACGGCTGAAGGATGTCAGCCAGCGGCTGGATATGGCCAGCCGGCGGCTGAAAGGCCGCTGACTGTGCCTTGGTGACTCATTTTTGCATGAATTGTGATTGGACCAACACCATTAAACGGGATTGGGCTGGTCATTACTGCCATTTGGCTTCCCAAGACCAGTCCCTACCCCTTTCCCACCTCCCTAATCACTTTCATTTTTCATTTTCAAAGCATAAAAACCTACACACTCTCTCTCTCTAAATCTCTCTCATTTTCTCTCAAGAAAACATAACAAAAACAGTGATTTTACCACCATAAACAGCCCTCAAATCCACGAAAAACACCAACAAACCTACATAAAAATCGTCGTAAGGTTAAGGGGTAACAAAAGGAAGCTTAAAAATCGGGTTTTGAAGGGATTTTGCACACATCTTGAAGCTAAGAACTCATCCAACCGTCATCTAAAACTTTCTCTTGGTAAAACTCTTTAAACTCACTGCTATTCTTTGGATTATTACTTGCATGGACGATATAAAGTCTAAAAAGTTGTTTTTCTAAAAAGTTAAAACGTTTTCTTGTGTAAAAACTAGTTTTTCTAATAGATCTACATTTCTATCATATAAATCCGAAAGAAACAGTGACTTTTACACTAAAATGATTATAGTCGACCTAAAACAGTTTGCATGTTCGAATCTAACACTAAAAAGGGCTAAAAATCGAAAAATAACGAAAATTAGAAACTGGCGGAAGGCCTCTGGCCGGCGGCTGGAGACACTCAGCCGGCGGCTAAGGTCCAGCAGGCGGCTGAGTATCTCCAACCGCTGTCTGGATCCTGCTGTTCACAAAAATCGTCGTTTTAAGAACTTTAAACGTGAAAATGAGTCCAAATAAGTTACCACATAATATACTATTTTGAAACCTACTGTTTTTGTAAATAGAAATTGTTTAATTGATTTGAGGATTTGACACTATTATATTATCGGTTACATTGGTTGAAAACGATTGTTTAAAGCGGGAAAGTGTTTGAAAAATGGATTTAATTTTTATAGCGCGGAAGCGCTGCCCAAATTTCACCGTAAACTATTACTTAAACTCAGTAACTTAATGTTTTCGTAACTTATACACTTTGACCTTGGACATTGACTCCTTTTGGACATAAATGGACTAATCGGACCCTAAATCGTACACGAACACGTATAATCATATAACTTTTCCGTAATGAGCTTTTGGGACAGAATCTTAAGTATAATGGTTTGAGGTTTAAAATGTTAAAATGGAACTTAAACATAACCTAAATCATACTAATATTACTTATACAACATTTCGGTGTTTCAGGTCACCTTTGATTCCCGACGCGTTCCGCTCCGTCCGTACTTGTTAGTATCTCTCTTCGCAAACCGTGAGTTACAACCCCACTATGTTTTTACTATTTTAAATTACTTATTTGGGGGAAACATAAGATTGTATGTTTATGTAACTTTATTGAAACTATTTGCAACTCGTATGAAACTTTTGAAACTTATGAAACTTGTAAACTTTGGAAACTCGTGAAACTTATAATCTAGAGTCGTCGGCTTTATTAGGTGCGAGATATTCCAAATAGTGGAATGGTATGCATTTGAAACTCCTGACTCTTTGGTTGCCCTGTGTTTTAATTACCATAATGTGAGGTATAATGATATTTAAACTGTTCAGTTACCCTAAGTTAATAACACATTTGAAACTCCCGACTCTTTGGTTGCCCTGTGTTTTAATTACCATAATGTGAGGTATAATGATATTTAAACTGTTCAGTTACCCTAAGTTAATAACACAGACGTTTTTAGGTACTCCAACAGTTGGTGGTATTAATGGCATACTAATTATTGAGGTATAATGATATTTAGACTATTGAGTTACCCTAAGTTATTAACACAAACGTTTTTAGGTACTCCAAAGGTTGATGGTTTTGTGTTTTTCTATATAAGTTAGTTCGCTAGAAAGGTACTTTTGCATCAACAAGCCCTATAACTACGTACAATTATGTCTCTTTCGAAAAACATGTCTCACTCCAAGATTGGCGCCCTTGACCCAACTAGAGAAGATTGGGTTGTTCATGTACGACTTTGTAGAATGTGGGAGGAAATAAATACAAAACTCGGTGATGTCTTACTTGGGTTGGATATGGTTATGGCTGATGATGAGGTAATTTCTAATTTGTTTGAACATTTTAAAAGCCGGAAAAAGGGTACGCCACGAAAACAGTTAATATACAATAATTTCTACCATGTTTATTATGTACAACGATGGAAACTGTTGGGGGTTAAATTAGTTTCTTACATGTTTTTTTTTTTACCAAAAAGGGCGGTTCGATACAAGGTTTCATCACTACAAATCATATACGAAAGTTTAAGGCTCCTCTCGAAGAGGGCCAAGTATATCAAATCTCGAGGTTCAGAGTGATTGAAGGTCAAATGGGATATAAAGCTGTCCCGAATCAATACCGCATCCGTTTCAACATTGCAACATCGGTTCTTAAACTTGAAGGTGGTCATGAGGAGTTTCCATTGAATGTGTTTAGTTTCACACCAACGGAAGTTCACCTACAGAGAATCAACAACAATTCCCTCCTCACTGGTGCCGATTTTTCTTTTCTCTAAATGTTTATGTTTTCTTTCCTATATCCAGTTTTTTGTTTTTTGTGGGTTGTTGTCGTTCACATGACATCTGTCTATGTGTTTACAGATGTAATAGGGTGTTTGGTAGGTGCAAGCGAAATTATTCGCCTTGACAATGAAAAACAAAGTGTGAAACGCGACGTTAAGCTATCTGTTAGCTGGTTATTATTGTGTATTTTCCTTTGTTTTTGCGTACCTACTTCTTTGAGATTGACTTTACGGTCGTGATGTAGTAATTTAGAAATTGTCACCGCGCAACGCGCGAGAATACGCCTAGTTTACTTATAATCTAGAGTTGTCGTTTTAATTACGTGTGAGATATTCTAAATAGTGGAATGATATACATTTGAAACTCCTGACTCTTTGGTTGCCCTGTATTTTAATTACCATAATGAGAGGTATAATGATATTTAAACTGTTCAGTTACCCTAAGTTAATAACACATCTGAAACTTCTGACTCTTTGGTTGCCCTGTGTTTTAATTACCATAATGTGAGGTATAATGATATTCCTGACTCTTTGGTTGTCCTGTGTTTTAATTACCATAATGTGAGATATAATGATATTTAAACTGTTCAGTTATGTCAGGATCGTATTAGTCTATGTAAACTAATAAGTTTGCCTTCGTTAAGATCGTGATCTATTGAAGAAGTTCAGCAGCGGATGAACACTTCAATATTACGAGTTATCGAACAATGAATAATGAATAATGAATAAACAATAGTATTGTCGAATTATAAGCCTCAATCGTATTAATCTTAAGAATTCTTAATACAACGTGTTTTTTTATCATACAAGGATCTATCTATATATAGACCTTGAGGCCGACCTAGATAAACTAGGAAATCTCATCTATCCTTCTCTAAATATAACATTATCTAGAATTAAGGAAACTCTATCTATTTAACAAAAGGAAACATAATCTAATTATAATTCTATAACTTAGATTATACTTGCAAGGCAAGATTGTCTTCCGTGTCTTGACTTGACTTCTTCCATATCTTGACTTTTCCCGTAGTAACTTGTAATCAATATCAATATCACCGTAGCAACTGTCTAGCCGTAGTAACTTGTTGAGCAGCCGTACTAACTTGTCTTCCGTAGTAACTCTTAATATCTTCCGTATTAATCGTTTGAGTTACTATTCTTGTTTGTTAAGTGAGTTGTTCATGGTTAAACTATTTTAGCTAAGTTATAACCCAACAATCTCCCCCTAACCTTGAACTTTTATGGCACATCAAAAGTACAAGTTTTATACTTCAACAGTACTAACTTTTTACAAAACAGTATTAACTATTTTATGTTAATTACAACTACTTGCTTTGCCAGTCAGACTTTCCCTTGGACTTTTCTTCTACGCGTTGACACAAAATTCTCCAAATGAGTTCATGAGCTAGTCTTGAGTCTTGTGGTCCATTCAGCTTTAACTCAACCAACTCATCCAATGTCTTCAAAGAATGTGGGTATTTAACATCCACTAAGAAGAATTCTCTTGCTCCATGTCTTCTTATAATGGAGTATGTTCCACTTCTTTCATAGATGTACCAATTAAGAATAGGATTGTTTGGTCCTTCCTTCTTGAAGACTGAACTCTTTTTCTTGTAACCAGGTTCAAATAGTCCGCATAAAATGTCCATTGCCAGATCAATTCCTGGTACTCCTTGTTGATTAGAGTATTTTGACTTGCCTATATGATACATTCTTTCCAAGTCTTCCCTTTCAAACACTCTAATGGCATCATAAAAGGCATGAAGTATCTTCTTTGATTTGTCTTGTTTGATCACTTCATATTCAGTCTTGGTATGCCCACCAATATACTTCCAGTCAATGATGATTGGAGGTTTCACAGCCAATGGAGTAAACTTCAAATCTTCAACGTGATTGATGTATGCAGAATAATCTCCCCATTGAGTAGTGCTAGGAGGGTCTTGTTCCATACTTTCAGGTTCAGGTTTGACATCCATGAATGGAATATCTGGACTTTTTTGAGAAGCAGCAGCATCATCCTTCATCTTTTGTCTTTTTGTTGGAGGAACTGGAATCCTCTTTGATGACAGCTTCTTTCTTTTAGGCTTCTCTTCTGGCTTCTTTACTTCAGGAACAGGTTCAGGTTGTATGAACACTTTCCTTCCAGTTTTCAGGGCAGCTTCAAGAGCTTTTTCAGCATCCTTCTTCTTCTTCTCTTGAATCTTGGCAAGAGCAGCTTCCCTGTTTGTTTCCTTCTGTCTTTCTTCCTTCACAATATCCAAAATGTTAGTTAACTTCATAGGGCCTAATGATCTACCACTGTAACCTTTGCTTTTAAGGTACATGGTGTATTTCTCCCTGTCTTGAGCTAACTTCCTTTGTGTGGACTTGGATACTTTCTTCTTCTCAGGCTTGGTTTTGACTTTTGCTTGTTTAAGAGCAGCTTCATCTTCTTCCAGAGTTTGCATTCCATACTCGAAATCTGCTCTAACTTGGCCTTGAGAACAAAGATGTTGAAGGAGTTCTTCATTATACATCTCCTTTGCTTTGATTGCATCCTCTGCAGCAATCTTCTCCAATCTTTCTCTTTCTTCTGGAGTTGGAGCTGTATTTAGTCTAGCATGAAGTTCATCTGCTTCAGCTATCTTTCTCTTTCTTGCTCTTTCCTCCTCTTCTTGTTCAGCAGCTATTCTGTTGAATAACTCTGCTTCTTCTTGCTCTAGTCTGAGCACTTCAATCTCTTCAGCTGTCATACCTTGAAAATTAAAGGCTTCCTCATTGCTCTTTTCTTCTTCAGTCTTTGATTTCTCCACAGCAATGGATTTGCCTTTTCCTTTCTCTTGTTCAGTATCAAGGTCAACTATATGTACTTTCTTCTTTTTCTTGTCCACTGTAACATACCCAAATCTACCTGTAGGAATAGAAACAGACAAACCAGTAGATTGTTCAGGCAATGTTAGAGAAGTTGCTGAAGTTGTGACAATCAATGCAGCTGCTGCTCTTTGTCTTGCAACTGCCTCAGCAATGTTCTTCTTTCTCTTCTCTTCTGCTTTCTCCTTTTTGATCCTGAGAGGCTGTGATGCTATTGTGTCTTCATCATCTATCATACTTGTTCTTGACATTTCTGTTCTTATAAGAACATTTGCAGCTTCTTGTTGATCAATAGTAGAGGGAGTTTCTGTTGCAGTGGTTGAAGGAGTTGTAGCTTCAGATTGGATTGCTTGAAAAGGAGTTGAAGCTTGGTAGAATGTGGGAGGAATGGTTGTGAACAGGTATGAATGATCTTCCTCTGCATCCTCTGTTCTTGGACTGGTGACCATGGGGTCCGTAGTAACTGGGCTAGTCACCATTGGGTCCGTAGTAACTGGATCCGCAGCAACTGAGTCCGCAGCAACTGGGCTTGTTACCATAGGATCAGTAGTAACTTGATCCGCAGCAATCGAGTCCGCAACAACCATTTCAGTATCAACTTGATCCACAGCAAGTGTTTCAGTAGCAACATTTGGTGAAGTTTCAGCTTCCATCTCGTCTATTGTTTCTTCAACCATTTGCTTCACTTCTTTCTGCTGCTCCCCCTCAAATTGAGTATCAACCTCCATCTTTTCACCTTCTGCATCTACCATCATATCAGCATCAAAATCTGTCTCCCCCTCAAATGTACTACCTATCTCCATTTGTTCATCTTGATTGGAGGTGGCAGTAATGACAGTATCTGTGCTTCCCTTGTCTTCACCCTTGCTTTCACCAGATGAGAACACATTAATTTCTTTCTCCCCCTTGTTTTCATCTGCTGGGGAGTCATCTGAGGAGGATGAACTGGATGGTTTTGGTGAAGTGCCCGCATCTAGTGTGGTGATTTTTTTGTGCTGTAACTGGACTGAAAGGAGAGCCTGTTGTGCCAGTACCTGTTGCACCAAAGAAGTAAGAGAAGACAGCATGTCTTCTTGTTTTTCCACCCTCACCATTAAAGATTGGTACATGTCCATCAATTCCTTAAACTGACCACCGCTACCCTCACCCCTTTCCTGTTGAGTACCAACAGGTGGAGATCATAGGGAATAGAGAAACTCTCCTGCCTAGAAGAAGCAGGTATCTCTCCCATGGTCTCTTGGCGCCAAGGACCACCTTCCCAGTCTGAGAACAAGTCCTCAGCAAGGGATGGTGTTGCCGTAGTTTGGGTCTTAGATATGTTGATACTGGCCTGAGCTCTACTATGAGAAGTAGAAGCTGCAGTAGTATCAGCCCTCCCTACATGGTCTCCCCCCTCCTTATGGACCACCTCAGTGAACAGGGGGGTGTGTTCAATGTTTTCCCCTATTGTGTGTGACAATCCTGAAGATTTTTCAGGGATTGCTTTTGCAGTAATAGTATGGGGGATGGTTTTAGACACAAGAGGCTGAGTAACCCTCTTGAGTCTCTTTGAAGCAGCTTTGGGGGGTTTGTGAGGTGCTGAAACTGTGGGTTTAGTCACTTTAGCAGTAGTGACTGAAGCAGTAGCAACTGGAGTAGAACTCACAGTAGCAACTGGAGGTACAGGGGCAGTAGTAACTGCCGTAGTAACCTCAGGGATTCCACCTACAGTACTGGCTACAGATATGGCACTAGTGCCCACAAATATTGCCGTAGTACTGATAGTGGCAGCTGGGGGTTGGGACAGAGGTAGAGTTACTTGTCCTGCAGCTGTGGGAATCGTGACCACCAACATTTTTGAGAATAGTGGTGTCACATTAGATGGACCACCCTTGTTAACTTGTCTCATATTAGTGAAAACCTTCTTTGAATGAGCATGTGATTTTAAAAGATTTTCAGATCTTGGAAGATCATTATGGACACAGTTAATAAAATGTTGAAGAAATCGAGGATACATTAAAAATTTATTTTGTGGGTTCTCGATATTCTTTCTCATTGAATCAAAAATCATGTAGGAAAAATTGTAAGTTCTTCCTGTAGCCAAACACACCATAGCGTTGGCTAAAGTAGAGCTCCCTTCATGCCATCTTGTTCTTTTGGGGGACATACATTGTTGCAAAGTATGCAACATGTATTTCCACTGAGGGGAGAATTTTGATTTTAAAAATGTTGAAATATTTAAATCCCCCTCATATCCCATGTTTGTAAAAGTGTTTACAAGGATGTCATAAGGCACTCTTAGTATACCTGTGGAGTCTTGAAGGTTCAGATGTTGTCGGAGAGAAGACTCTGAAACCTTGATTGCTTTTCCCTTCACCATAGCAATGATGGCGGCCTCTGTTTCATGTAGAGTGGCAGACGTCCAGAAATCCCTAATGTGGGATTCATCAATATCGGGATTGATGGTTAACGCCGTCTTGATCTTCGATTGATCAAAGAAATCGATTATTTGATGGAAACCGGCGTTGTCGGCAGTCTTTTCCAAGCAAGCCACCATGTTGTGAGTTTTGAATAATTGAAATTGTTCTGCCATTGTTGATTCTGTTAATTGATGATTACAGTGATGAACAAGAATGTAAATGGTTAGTCACAACGATAAAGAAAATCGATTGATTTTTAGTTCTAACGGTAACTTTTTCTTGGAAGATTTAGGGGTTTTTACAAACGGTAAGTTTCAAACGGTTAAATTAACCCCCTTTTATACCGAAAAATTGTAACAACTTGACTCCCCTGATTAGACGCGGGTAATGATTTAAAAGTGACGGTCCAATTAAAAATTGCCACGTGTCACGAGTAGCTGTGCCTCGCGCCTGAATTTTAAAAATTAGGTCCAATCAGTTCTTGCCACGTGTTAAAGATGTGTTACAGGGACTTGACACGTGTAAAGGTGGGTTACAAGTTGTGTTTTGACTTGTCAAATCATCATTACTTAGGGTATGCTTATCTCTTAAGAAACCTTTATAATATGATAATCTGCAGTATTAACAAAGGGTCCGTAGTAAGTTGGTTAACGGGGCCGTAGTAATGGTTCATGGGCCGTATTAACTGGACTGTCCGTAGTAACTTGAGTTACTGGCATTATTAAACCAGAGGTCCGTAGTAACACATTACTCGTCCGTATTAACCATTCCGTTCAAATTTATTGACATAGGGCAGTAGTAGTTAAACCTTCCCTTAGTCCTTACAATTTGTTCGTACTAATCATACTTTGGACACAATTTGCCTTTACTATTAATGTTGCAGCAGTAACATAGTACAATACTAGAGAGTAAGGTACTTGATTTTCATCATAAGGTTACTACTACTTCTCGAAGGGACTTGCTTTAAACAAATAGAAATACTAAGAGAAAAGTATATGAGTTATTCATCCATATTGATCATTCCAATGCTCGTTATCAGAAAAGTGAATCTCCCCACATCGAATGCTTTGGTGAGAAGGTCAGCAAGTTGATTGTCAGTATGGATCTTCTCAACATGGATTAGTTTCTTCTCGTTGCAATCTCTTATAAAGTGATAGCGTATCTCTATATGTTTTGTTTTGGAGTGTTTGACTGGATTGTTGATGATGCTTATAGTGCTTTGGTTGTCAATAAAGATTGGCGTGTTCATGAAGGAATAGCCATAGTCCATCATTTGATTTTGAATCCAAAGTACTTGAGCACAACAACTAGCAGCGGAAATGTACTCAGCTTCTGTAGAAGAGGTTGACACCGTTGTTTGCTTCTTGCATTGCCATGACACCAGTCTTGAGCCAATAAATTGGCATCCTCCAGTCGTTGACTTCCTGTCTAAGTTCTTACCAACATAGTCGCTGTCAGTATACGCAATTAAGTCAAAGGGAGAGTCTTTAGGATACCATAAACCTAGGTTAGGCTTGCCCTTTAGATATCGAAAGATTCTCTTGACAGCTATGAGGTGTGACATCTTTGGCCTTGTTTGGTATCTTGCGCACACACAAACTCCAAACATGATGTCTGGTCTTGACGCTGTGAGATACATGAGAGATCCTATCATTGATCTATAGTTGTGTATATCCACATCCTCCCCCTCAAGATCAGCCGTCATTTGTTTGTGAGTTTCCACCGGAGTACTTGCAACCTTGGCATCCATTAATCCAAATTTTGTGAGGATGTCTTTGACATATTTGGTTTGGCTTATTAAGAGGCCATCCGGTTTTTGTTTGACTTGTAGGCCCAAAAAGAAGGTGAGTTCACCCATTGAACTCATCTGAAATTTAGTGTGCATGGGGTCTTCAAATTCTTTGCACATTGAATCCTTGGTGGATCCAAAGATGATGTCGTCAACATAAATTTGAACAAGAAGAATGTCTGAGTGAGACTTCTTGAAAAACAATGTTTTGTCAATCGTGCCCCGTTGAAAGTTGTTCTGAAGAAGATAGTCTGAAAGTGTGTCATACCACGCTCGTGGTGCTTGATGAAGCCCATAGAGAGCTTTGATCAACTTGTAAACCTTGTGAGGATGTTGAGGGTCCTCAAATCCAGGAGGTTGTTTGACATATACCTCTTCTTCAATAACACCATATAAAAATGCACTCTTGACGTCCATTTGATAGACCTTAAATCCCATGAACGAAGCAAAGGCTAGAAATAATCGGATTGCTTCAATCCTAGCCACTGGAGCAAATACTTCTTCATAGTCGATACCTTCTTCTTGTGTATAGCCTTGTGCAACAAGGCGTGCTTTATTTTTAACCACAATACCACGTTCATCTTTCTTGTTTCTGAAGATCCAGCGTGTACCAATCACCGTTTTACCATATGGGACCTCAACTAGTACCCATACTCCTTGTATTTTGAATTGGAGTAGCTCTGCCTGACATGCCTCAATCCAATGTGGATCTAGAAGTGCCTCTTGTATTCTCTTAGGCTCCATTTGAGAGAGAAAACAGGCGAATAGACATGTGTTGATTAGGGCAGTCTGAGAATCCTTGTTGGTCTTGGTGTGACTTCTAGTGGCTATGGAGAAGTCAAGTTCACCAATAATTTGTGAAGGTGGATGATTCTTGGCAACACGTGAAGATGGGATCTTCTCAAGACGTAGTTCTACACCCAGATTTGTATCATTCATATCTGGCATCTCATTGGTAGGAGTGTATGCATGGAATGGAGGAGTAGTAAATGAAGGATTAGTGGCTGAAGTAGGAATATCAGTCGGGTAAGGATCAAAGTCTTCATAGACTATTTGTTCAACTCCATTTTCATCTTCTTCAATGAGACGTGGAACACCATCAGGGCGTGTTGTATACCCCGTAGTGATTGGTGATTTTGGTGATACTGCTTCGTCCTCCTTCGTAGAGTTGTCATCATTATGAGTTGCATCTTGTTCCTCTGAGGAGATGGTGTCAGGGATTGAAATCGGATCTTCCAAAGTGATTGGAAGATTTATGTATTCCATTACATCCAAACGAGCAGTACCTGTGATGGGAGCCGTAGCAACTGGCTCCGTAGTTGGTTTAGCAGTAGGAATAGAGCTAGCCGCATTAACCTTATCCGTAGTAACTGGTGTTGAGTGAAACTCAAAGTTTGAGTTTAAGGATTTGGTCAAGGCATCCAAATCAAACACCCAGTCTGGTCCATGGCCCTTCTTGGTGTAAGTGTGTTCATTGAAGGTCACATTGGAGCTCTCCTCGATAATCTTTGATTTGTGATTGTAGACTCGATAAGCTTTACTTTGAGATGAGTAACCAACAAATGTGCCTTCATCAGCTATGCTATCAAACTTTCCAAGATAGTCCTTAGAGTTTAGAACTGTGCATGGACATCCAAAGGCGCGTAGGAAGCTTATCATAGGTTGTCTCTTGTGGATAAGCTCATATGGAGTTTTGTTGTGTGCCTTGACTAGTAGGACCCTATTCTGAACATAGCAGGCAGTGTTAACTGCTTCTGCCCAGAAAAACATGGGAAGATTGGAGTCAGCCAACATACTTCGTGCTGCTTCAATCAATGTCCTATTCCTTCTTTCAGCAACTCCATTTTGTTGAGGAGTCCTAGCAGCGCTGAATTGCCTCTCTATTCCTTTCTTGTCACAGAAGTCATTCATAACTTGGTTCTTGAACTCTGTGCCGTTGTCACATCGAATTTTCTTAATCTTCAGGTTGAGTTGGTGTTCAACTTTGGTGACAAAAGTGATGAGGAGCTGACTTGTTTCATCTTTGGTTCCAAGAAAGTATACCCATGTATATCTTGAAAAGTCATCAGTAATGACAAGGCAGTATGACTTCTTTGCAATACTCTTTACATTGGTAGGACCAAAGAGATCCATGTGGAGTAAATGTAAAGGTGTGGTGTTAGAGTTGATCTCCTTTGTCTTGTGGGAAGTTTTGTGTTGCTTTCCCTTCAAGCATGCTAAGCAGTTATCTTCAAGGTTGAACTGCTTGTTTGGGAGACCTCTAACCAAACTAGATTTAACTAGTTTATTGATGTTCTTTAGGTTCATGTGGCACATCCTCCTATGCCAGATAGTAGATTCATCTAAAGTATCTTTTGAGAGAAAGCATGCTTCAGGTGAATTTATTTGAACATTTGACATGTCTAAGCAGTAGACATTGTCTCTCCTTGGTGTTCTGAGTAGAATCATACTTTCATCAATGACATACCCAGGCTTCATTATAATGCATTCAGTAGCAGTGAAGATTGGTGTGTGTTTCTCATCACAAACTTGAGAGACACTCAAAAGATTATATTGAAGCTGTTGCACATAGTACACGTCCTTGAAGTGTAGTGTACCATTGCTGATTGTCCCTTTCCTAGTAATCTTTCCTCCTTTTGGATTGCCTCCAAAAGCAACATATCCACCGTTGAACTTTTCAAAGTCTTGAAGGCATGACATGTTGCCCGTCATGTGCCTGGAACAGCCACTATCTACATGCCAACTGTTCTCACTTTCTTTTGTTGGCTGAACCTGCACATAAACGATAGAGATTAGTTTCTGGTGGGAACCCAAGCCAAAGTTGACTTGGGTTTGCCCATTTCATCAAAGTAACTCACCTTCCTTTGTACTAGTTTTGAGAAATCAGTGGGAATAGGTGGTTGAGTTACTTGGATCTTTGGTTGCCACATTTGTTTGAAAGATTTTTCTTTTTGAACAATCTTAGTGTCAACAACTTTTGATTTAACAATTGGAATAGATACTGGTTTGACATTCCGTTGTTTCTTATTGTTAATGGGAGTCTTAGTAACACGGTTACTTTTGACAGTATTAACACGAGCAGGATTCATACGGTTAGTTTTCACAGTATTAATACGGGCAGTATTAGCACACTTGCTTTTGGCCGTATTAACCTTAGCCGTAGAAACAAAGGTTTGTCTAGCAGTATTAACTCTATTCTTCTTGTTGGAAATTATGTTTCTTTTGTTGACACCTTGATTTTTTGAAGAGACTTGTTCGACAAAGTTATTGTTATGGACAACCCGTCGTTTGTATCCCACCCCATTATGTGGTTTTTGAATCACTTGCATTTGATTTTGAGGATTGTGATAGCAGATTTTTGCATAGTGATTCAGTTTACCACAAATAAAACATCCTTTTCTTAAGTTTTTAACAATTTGTCCCTTTTGAGTTTTGACTTGATTCATGTTGCGTTGGTTTCCTCTTTTGCCTATGTGATTCCAAGTCTTTTCTTTTTCATTAGGAACTTTGTTGGACTTTGGTTGTGATGATGTTTTAATCTTGGTAATGGGTTTAGGACATGGAATAGACACTAGACTTTGTGTAGAAGGTAGGGTTATTCCCTCTATTGTGAGTAAGTGATTTTCCAATGGAATATCTTTGTTTTTCACAACATGGACCTTGCTTTCTTCAACTAAGTCCTCAATTAGAACTGCATCATAGTTGATTGGATCAACACTGAATGATTCTTTTGGAGGTGTCTGAGAGATGGGAATCCTAGGCTCATCTAAAGATGGTGGGATGTAGTTTTGGTTAAATGGAGGGGCAACTTCTTTGTAACCTAAACCAGCTTTGACCTTGCTATGTATTTGTTTTTGACATAGGTCATTCACTGATTTTGAAGCAAACTCTAATTTTCCTACATCTAACTCAACTTTATCATGTTCTTGTTCTAGTTGTTTGATCTTGTCCCTAGCCACCTTGAGTTTAAGAAGTAAATCCTCTTTTTGCCATTCGATTAAATTTATCTTTTCTTGATAACTTTGTTCATTAAATTTGTGTGATTTTATCTGACTTTCTAAGTTATCGATTACCCTATGTGCTGATTGTCTTTGTTCTTCTAATGTCTTGATTGAATCACTCATCAATTGATTGTGATTTTTGTATTTAACAATTATAGCTTTACATTCAGAAGTACAAAGTTTGGAATTTACCTCAGCCATAAGAGATGGAGTTTCTGGAGTTGGTGAGTCAATAGCCATGAGAGCATCCTCGTGTGGTGCTCCTTGATCATCTTCATTCCAGTCATATCCCAATATGTTGTTGCCGATTTCAGGAATTCCAATATCAGTATAAGATAGCTCCATAGCATATAAGTCATCCGTAGCAACTAGATCTCCAAGTATGTCCGTATCATCCATTACTACGGCTATGCATGCATGGTGAACAGTAGCAGTAGTTTCTACGTGATTTTGTTCTTCAGAGATTAGTGCTCTGTTTTGACTTGTTTCTTCAGCCAAGTCACTCCAATCATATCCAAAGATGTCCTGCGACATAAGTGCACTCTGATTTGTGTCTTGAGTGGTTCGTGGATTGTTGGTTCTTGACTTATTTGGACAGTCTCTAGCAAAGTGACCTAATTCACTGCATTCATAGCACTTAACCTTGCTTTTGTCGAAGGTAATTCGTTCGTTGTTTCGTGGATTGAATCTCCTTCCTGTCCTATTCAAGAATCTTCTTGCTCGTAGTGCCAGCATAGCAGATTGCCACTTTAGGTCGATTTCATCACAATCATCCTGATGCATCTGTTTTACCTCTTCACCTGTGAGATTAGAACACTTACAAATAAAAGCTTCGAATGAAATCTCTTCGCTGATTTCATGTTTTGGTCCTACAGATGTTGTGGCAAGTGCAGTATTGCCATTGGTAATACTAGGGTTGTTATTGAAAACCTTTTCTGCTTCGACTTCTGCTTCAAAGACTCTTAAATCGTTGTAAAGATCATCCAGTTCAAGTGCTTCTAGGGTGTCTCCTTGTCTGTAGGAAACTGTGTAAATAATCCATTCCTTCCCTAGAGCGCGGATGAACTTTCTGTTTAGATCATCTTTATCATACTTGATTCCTGCGCTGATCATCTCTCCGGTGAGCTTTTTGTAACGATCAAACGTTCGAGTCATTCGTTCGCCAGGCAGTGAGTTGAAGTTTTCATACTCCTGTTTGAGAAGAGCTTTCTTGTTCTTCTTTGTATTCTTTGTTCCGCTGAATCTCTTCTCCAAAGCTTCCCAAAGCGATTTTGCATCTTCATATTCTTCGAATTGTGATTGGTATTCGTTGGGGATTGCAATTAGAAGAATACTGAGGGCCTTGATCTCAGTTTGTTTTTCCTTTCGTTCAAGATCAGTCACCGGTGCACGAGCAGCCATTCTTGGTTCTCCATCAGCTCCATTGGCGGTAAGACGTTTGTTACCATTGATGATTACATCCCATACTGTGTAATCAGACAGTAGGATGTGTTGCTTGATTCGTAGCTTCCATAAGTCGAATTCGTTGCTGTTTAGAATAGGAACTTTGCCAATTGCAACTTCAGTCATGATGGTTGTCTTGATTCTTGCTTATGAGGATTATGAACTCGTTGATCAATGGATCTAAAGCACCTCCTGTGCTCTGATACCACTTGTTAGGATGGTATTAGTCTATGTAAACTAATAAGTTTGCCTTCGTTAAGATCGTGATCTATTGAAGAAGTTCAGCAGCGGATGAACACTTCAATATTACGAGTTATCGAACAATGAATAATGAATAATGAATAAACAATAGTATTGTCGAATTATAAGCCTCAATCGTATTAATCTTAAGAATTCTTAATACAACGTGTTTTTTTATCATACAAGGATCTATCTATATATAGACCTTGAGGCCGACCTAGATAAACTAGGAAATCTCATCTATCCTTATCTAAATATAACATTATCTAGAATTAAGGAAACTCTATCTATTTAACAAAAGGAAACATAATCTAATTATAATTCTATAACTTAGATTATACTTGCAAGGCAAGATTGTCTTCCGTGTCTTGACTTGACTTCTTCCGTATCTTGACTTTTCCCGTAGTAACTTGTAATCAATATCAATATCACCGTAGCAACTGTCTAGCCGTAGTAACTTGTTGAGCAGCCGTACTAACTTGTCTTCCGTAGTAACTCTTAATATCTTCCGTATTAATCGTTTGAGTTACTATTCTTGTTTGTTAAGTGAGTTGTTCATGGTTAAACTATTTTAGCTAAGTTATAACCCAACAAGTTACCCTAAGTTAATAACACGAAACTCCTGACTCTTTGGTTGCCCTGTGTTTTAATTACCATAATGTGAGGTATAATGATATTTAAACTGTTCAGTTACCCTAAGTTAATAACACAGACGTTTTTAGGTACTCCAAAAGTTGGTGGTATTAATGGCATACTAATTATTGTGTTTTAATTATCATAATGTGATTAACAAACGTTTTTAGGTACTCCAAAGGTCGGTGGTTTTGTGTTTTTCTATATAAGTTAGTTACTTTTGCATCAACAAACCCCATAACTACATACAATTATGTCTCTTTCGAAAAACATGTATCACTCTGTAACGCCCCGACTTACAAAGCATACAAAATGATATCGAAAGGAACTTAAAAGGAAAAAGGGCGTTAAACTTATGCAAAAGCGAACTAAATATTCAAAAGACAATTTTCCAAAATGAGGTAGTAAAAGATAATGATATTCTAAGGGAGTTAAACTTATGCAAAAGCGAACCAAATATTCAAAAGACAATTTTCCAAAATGAGGTAGTAAAAGATAATGATATTCTAAGGGAAGCGTCCTAAATCCTTAATCTCTCTACGCTCGACCCCATTCCCCAAAGCCACTGAGTACCTGCCGTTTAAGAAAGAAAGAAAAAGAAAACGGCTGAGCGAATGCTCAGTGAACAGATATATACAAATGACACGGAATAGGTATGACATGCATAATAAGTAAATACAAAACTTATTTATAAATACAAAGTTCCAAGACAAAACTTATTTACAAACCAAACTTATTTTCAAAGCAAAATACAAATATGTAATATATCCACAACACCCAACGTCAAATATATCAAAGTAATACACACATATATTCATATTTTAGAAAGCCAAATTTTGTAAAATAATGCACCAAGAGTCAAACAAATAGGTAACAAATATCAAATGAAATCCTAGGGTAACACATACCACTAGTCTTTCCAAAAGGTGCAAACGTTTCGTATGACACTACGATAAACGTCCACCATCAAACACACAAATATACCTAGGATCGATCCATACGCCTCTTATAACAAATAATACTTAGTGCACCTTACCACTATCCGGGTAAACAAAAAGAGACGTCGTAGATATAGCAAAATACACCGCTACGGTCGATGCCACATTATTGGTGTCACAATAACGCGCCCATGGGACCTCCATGGATAGGTTACTCTTAGGCATATCTTACGAAACCGTTTTAAGCGACTTATTTATTATAAATTTCCAAATACTTCTACAAATATTCAAACTTATTACAAGAGACCAAAATATGTTTAAAAGTTGTATTATTTACGCAAATATAATAGTTTAACCAAAACTTAAATTATATAATGTAGCATATATTTCTTTTGAAAATCACGTGTCTACCCAACCGTTCGTTCTAATCTTGTCACGAGTCACCATGACAACATTATCAATCTATTTACGAAATAATAACTTAACGGGTCCTTATCGGGACATGTAAAGCCACACGAAATGAGTGACACCTTATACGAATCACCGTACCAATTACCACAATCACACGTGTTCTTTACCGAGTTATTTCGGGACTTTTTGGGGCTGTTTTGGGACTGTTTTGAGACATATTAGGGGCTGTTTTCGGGGCTGTCTCGGGGCTGTTTTGGGATGGGTTTTGAAGACACGGTTTTTGCCAAATAAAATACTTTTAGTTTACCCATTTTCAAATCTACACATGATCACAAATTCTCGTTAGTACACCAAATGATCATAATAAAGAAATATGATTTCAAAACAAAACTTAAACAAACTTTTATGCAAACAAACATGTCATACCAATAATATTTCAAATCATTTAACGAGATTTTCAAAAAGACTTATACGAAATTTGTAAGAATGATCAAAAGATACACATACGAGAAGAACAATGAATTTGTATCAATAGTCACAAGAAACATGTATCGATCGAAGAGGCAAAACAATAAGGTGAGTTTCGAATAAAAATAACGTTTAAGATAGACAAATATACAAACATATTACGAACAAAAGAATACTTATTGAAAAATAATATATATGTACAAATGATCAAAGAAACATATATATCGACAGAATCACATAAATTCACACAAGGAAGCCATGAATAAAACTGAGGCACATAAGATATCGAATAAACAATATACGAATAAAATGAATACTAAAAAGAAAGTTAAGAATATTGGAACAATCAAAATAATCAATCGAAAGAAGACAACAAATATACATATAAATGTATCGAGCATACGTAAAAATATTCACAATAATAATGAATCGAAATATGACACCAAATATACATATAATGTATAGAATATCCGTACAAACAATTATACGAACAAGAGAAAAATATTTAAACGAGACTAAGAATATCCGTACCTTATTTCCAAACAAAATACTTGCAAAAACGAAAGAACCACCGAACGAATGCGATCAACGAACCAAATCTAACATATATAAAAGTATGAGCACAAAACACATTCAAATAGGTAGTATGTAATATCCTTTATTTCTTAGATTAATATATGATTCCAAAGTGATTATTTATATTATTCAAAAGTTATTAGTATGATTAAAACTCCCATCATTTACCCTATATTTTGACAACAAAAAGTATGTAATATTAAACCAAGTTTAGACATGAATTTTATTTTCTTGTTTGAGGTTTTCACTTAAGAATTTTAGAGTTTATAAAATGATCATATACTTTTAAGAATGTAGAGGAAAAAGATTGAAATATTACCTTAACATTTAGACATCACAACAACCTTGTTTTTCCATCAAAGTGAATCAAAATCCTTTGCAATTTAGTAATCAAAAGATGGAATAATTTTGGGGCTAGAAATTGATGGGGAAGAGTGTGAAAATTCAAGAGTTTCTTTGAGATTGCAACAAAAAGATAATGGATGGTCTCTTAATAAAAATGGTCATTAGTTTATAAATAAATGATAAATAAATTTGTAAGTAATGGTGATAAAAATAATTTATTAGTAGGTTAAATGATGTGAAATCAAAAGGTCTTTATGAATCTAGACTTGTTTTAGTTATAATAAACCTACACATTGTATTTTATTGTTTAGACTTTTAAGTTTATGTAACAAAAAGAATCTAATGTTTGAAAGTTGTAAATTATAAGATAAAATTACTAAAAGACATAGTTTAAAAATTTATTAAACATGTGACAAAATAATAGTTAACTTATGTTAACTTTATATTTAACAACTTAAGATAAAATAAATAATATTAAACTTAGAAAAATTATAAATGTAATGATATAATCATTATTAAAATAGTTAACTTATAACTTAAACAAATTTAGGCTCAAACTTCTTATTGCTTATTTATCAAAATATGTATTTTAATTTTTGGGATATTTCACACTCCAAGATTTGCGTCCTTGACCCAACTAGAGAAGATTGGGTTGTTAATGTAAGGGTTTGTAGAATGTGGGAGGCAGTAAATACGAAACTCGGTGATGTCTTACTTGGGTTGGAGATGGTTATGGCTGATGATGAGGTAATTTCTAATTTGTTTGAAAATTTTAAAAGCCGGAAAAAGGGTACGCCACGAAAATGTGGAAAATGTGGGGGGTTAAATTAGTTTCTTACATGTTTTTTTTTTAACCAAAAAGGGAGGTTCGATACAAGGTTACATCACTAGAAATCATATACGAAAGTTTAAGGCTCTTCTCGAAGAGGGCCAAGTATATCAAATATCGAGGTTCAGAGTGATTGAAGGTCAAATGGGATATAAAGTTGTCCCGAATCAATACCGCATCCGTTTCAACATTGCAACATCGGTTCGTAAACTTGAAGGTGGTCATGAGGAGTTTCCATTGAATGTGTTTAGTTTCACACCAACGGAAGTTCACCTACAGAGAATCAACAACAATTCCCTCCTCACTGGTGCCGGTTTTTCTTTTCTCTAAATGTTTATGTTTTCTTTCATATATCCAATTTTTTTTTTTTTTTGTGGGTTATTGTCCTTCACATGACATCTGGCTATGTGTTTACAGATGTAATAGGTTGTTTGATACAATATTTACCATTTTCAATTCCGTGGCGGAGAAGGTGTTTGATAGTTCGTGACAAATCTCTTTAGAAACGTTTACCACGCAACGCGCGGGAATACGCCTAGTTTACTATAATCTAGAGTTGTCGTTTTAATTACGTGTGAGATATTCCAAATAGTGGAATGGTATGCATTTGAAACTCATGACTCTTTGGTTGCCCTGTGTTTTAATTACCATAATGAGAGGTATAATGATATTTAAACTGTTCAATTACCCTAAGTTAATAACACATTTGAAACTTCTGACGCTTTGGTTGCCCTGTGTTTTAATTACCATAATGTGAGATATAATGATATTTAAACTGTTCAGTTACCCTAAGTTACTAACACGAAACTCCTGACTCTTTTGTTGCCCTGTGTTTTAATTACCATAATGTGAGGTATAATGATATGTAAACTGTTCAGTTACCCTAAGTTAATAACACATTTGAAACTTCTGACTCTTTGGTTGCCCTGTGTTTTAATTACCATAATGTGATATATAATGATATTTAAACTGTTCAGTTACCCTAAGTTAATAACACAGACGTTTTTAGGTACTCAAAAGTTGGTGGTATTAATGGCATACTAATTATTGTGTTTTAATTACCATAATGTGATTAACAAACGTTTTTAGATACTCCAAAGGTTGGTGGTTTTGTGTTTTTCTGTATAAGTTAGTTACTTTTGCATCAACAAACCCCATAACTACGTACAATACCGCATCCGTTTCAACATTGCAACATCGGTTCGTAAACTTGAAGTATCCTATGATAAGGTTATTGTTTTGAGTTGTTTTATGTAGTGACTATGGTATTAACCTACCCAATTCATGCTTTTTGTAATGTTTGTTTTCGTTGTTGCAGGTATAGGGTCCATGTGCATGTTGTTGATGAGGCAAGCGATACATTATTTACCATTTTCAATTCCGTGGCGGAGAAGGTGTTTGAGTAAATAAATGTGTTATTGTTGGAAGTTAAAGACAGAAAATTTCCTATTCTGATCATTGTTCGTGACAAATCTCTTTAGAAATTGTCACCGCGCAACGCGCGGAAATAGGTCTAGTACACTATGTTTCTAATCCGCTTCAATGATTATGTCTCTTTCATTTTCATTCTTGACTTATAACAAAATGTTTATTCTGCGTGTTACATTATTCATAAGATATATGCAGATAAACCCCCGATGCTATATCTAGTTGACGATGTAATCAGATTTTCATATTTATATACATATTGATGGACGTTTACTTCTACAATTAACTTGATACTAGTATTTGGGACTTATAGTTTAACAAGAGATAATCCTCTAAACGATGAATACCAAAAAGAAAAATTATTAATAATTATAAAATGAAATTTTAAGTTCATTAAATGAAACTCTGTGTTTGGGGGGAATATATATTTTAGGTTTGTGTTAATCTTCGTCTTTAAGATGATGGTTATCATGCATAAATAAGGAACGCATAAAGACCATCAATATAGAAATATAATACATTTGTGAACTTTTTCACAAATAAATATCATCTAAGATATATAACTTGAAATGTAAAACTATGAGTGACACATAATTTTCTAAACTTCCATGTAGATATATTGGAATAGGAAAAAGAAACTTTGTTCGTTGAATGGAAGCTTATTAAGTTACATATTTACCGTTATAAATAATTGAAAAATATTTTAATAAATATACAGTTTAACTGTTATCATATGGTTACGTTTCAGGAATACAGTTCAGTTTTATGTCCATAACCATTACTAAAAGTTTTAGTTATAATAATTTTAATAACCAAGCCTTCAGAGTAACTGAGTCAGTTATTTTGGTTCGATTGATCCAATTAATACGATTATAGTTTGATGATTCAATTATTTTGCTTATCCTCAAAATAAAAAGGTCATGATATTTAGATTCTATTTTATGACTCTCATACTCTTTTGTTTTGTTTTTAATATAAACAACAATAAGAGTAATAATCTTAAATATTTCATACACTACTACTACTACTAATAATAATAATAATAATAATAATAATAATAATAAATAATAACAATAATAATAAAATTAATAATTATCTTTAATCTTTAATATATAATAAAAGATGAGCTTTAAATGTCACATGACAAAGTAATAAAAAGATGACCTTTAAATGTCACATGACAAAGTAAGGTCATTTTGATAAGTTAGATACTTTGATTTCAACCGTATACATAATTGCATATTCTCTTCGATTTCGTCACCATTACAATAAAAAACATTTTTGTGACAACCTGTCTAAAATTCAGGTGATTCTCATTTATTATGTCGGTACAAATCTTTAGTTGCATTTTATCGTGATCGTATCGTTCTTGTTCGTACTTTATTGTGACTGTAATTGTGTCGGAACCAAAGTCAGAATCAACTTATAAATCCTAACACCAAAAATTATACAATGAACTTGACTAAGTTCATAACGAGAACTAATAAAATTCTAGTCCACACTTAACAATAACAGAAAACTTAAAACGTCACCGAGTTGGGAAATGCCATCCAACCGATGGCTGAAAGCTGTCAGCCAGCTGCTGAAGCCCAGCCGGCGGCTGGATATGGCCAGCCGGCGGCTAAAATCCGCTGGCCAGTGACTTGATGAGTCATTTTTGCATGAATCTTGATTGGCTAAATGCATTAAACGGGATTGGACCAAAGATCACCGCCATTTAGAGTCCCAAGGGCAGTGATACCCCTCTCTCTACTCCCCCTTTCACTTCATTTTCATATTTTCAAAAATCAAACACACACAACTCTCTCTCTAAACTTTTCTCTCTAATCTCCCAAGCAAAACCAGTAATTTTACACCTCAAAACAGCAAATAAAAACACAAAATCATCCATCAAAACACATACAAATCGTCCAAAGGCAAAGGGTAACAAGAAGGAAGCATTAAAAACGGATTTTTGAAGAGGTTTTTCTACCATTTTGGAGCTCTTTCTCATCCAAACCGTCACCTAACTTTTTTCCTTCGGTAAAACCCTTCCATTTTACTGTTATTTCATAAATTATTACTTGCATGGACGATCTAAAAACTGAAAAGATGTTTTTATAAAAGTTTATCACGTTTTCTTACTTAAAACTGAGTTTTTCACACGGATCCACATTTTGATGTAAAAGATCTAAAAGAAACTGTGATTTTGACTCTAAAATGAATATATTTAACTAATAACCGTTTGCATGTCAAAATCCATCACTGAAATGGCTTAAAAATCGAAAAATATCGGAAAGATGAAACTAGCCGAAGGCCTCCAGCCGGCGGCTGAAGATATTCAGCCAGCGGATGAGGTCCAGCCGGCGGCTGAATATATCCAGCCGCTGCCCGGATCTTGCTGCTCACCAAAAATGTCGTTTTTACAATTTAAACGTTAAGAATGATGACCAACTAAATTTATCACAGAATACATGTTGAAAAACTTACTGATTTCATAAAAGATATTGTTTGGTTAAGTTTTATGAATAAAAACTATTGTATTGTTGAATTATATGGTTTGAAACGTTTGATAAAGCGGGAAAGTGGTATTGAAAATGGACTAAATTTTTGAAGCGCGGAAGCGCTGCCCAAATTTCACCGTAAATATACTCGAAACTCGGTGACTTATTATTTTTGTGACTTAAACATTTTTACTTTGGACTAATCGGACTTTAAAACGTAATTGAACACGTGATAACACATAAGTTTTCCGTATTGAAACGTTTGGACAGAATTTAAATTATAAGGACTTAACACTAAAAATGTTAAAATGGAACTTTAACATAACTTAAATCATGAAAATTATACTTACAAAAAACTTGGGTGTTTTAGGTCGTCTTTGATTCCCGACGCGTTCCGCTCCTCTCTCTACTCGAGACTTATCTTCGCAACCCGTGAGTTACATCCCCTTACCTTGTTATATTTTACATAATTTTTGGGGGAAACATAAGATTTAATTGTCTTGGAAACTTTATGAACTTCTGCAACTCTTATGAACATTTTGAAACTGTAATGAACTCTTGAAACACTGTATGAACTATTGGTTTGTTTTGGAAACTTTGTGAAACTCATATGCGTAAAACATTTTATTGCCCCTATTGGCTTACTGGCTTGCCCCCGTAAATTGGCTAAACTAAATTAAGGATTACTTGTATGCGAAACCAACCCTTGATGAGAATATAAACTCCGTAAGTACTTACTATCAGTTTTAGACAAAGAGTACAAAGTGCCCCGTTTTTAGTTCAGTTCATTACACACTATTAGCAATTGCCGTTAGTAACTATGGATATCGATACTTAGGAGAGGTCACTCCTTACTTGTGGTTCGCGACCTAAGTACATATTACTAAGTTCAGACGAAACTCCATTTATAGTGCAACTTTGGGGCGTGTTATGACCAGTTAATCGGTTAGTGTAAAACTTACGTTATATTATGCCAAGAGGTTGATACAAGATTCTAATTTAGTTACTTATTTATTTACGCATATGCACTCTTTTAGCGATTGATTTCCGCAATTACGATCATGTTACAAGTATTGTTCTACTTGTGTTTGTTGAAACTTTTAAAGTATATATATATTTAAGTGCCGCTCCGCTTCCTTTTCATTTATGAAATTCTTTACTTATATATACTTCACGGAAACTTTTGTCGAGAAACTCAAACTGTAACTCACTCACTACTTTATTGTAGTTGACACTTTATCTTATGTTTCAGGAAATTAAGTGTAAGAATGAAGTGCATGGCATGGACGAGTCAGGATGGTTGCGTGAGACATACATTGGGAAAGACCTGTTTTTATTTTGGGAATTTTATTTGAAACTTTACTTCATGTAATTGTATTGAAATATTAAACTTCTTGGTTGTTTTTGGGATTTGTGAACAATTTTATTTTAATCAATGACTTTAACCGTTATATTCTGTTATAACCCGTGTAATGGTATTCCAGCTCTTCACATATCGTGTTTCCACTATAGCGGGGTGTGAGAATATTTCTCTTATTGGTTTATGATTTACCTTATTATTATTATTCTAAAATCTCTTAATACAAAATATTCAAATATGTGTATAAACGTAAATGTATATATGTGACAACCGTCTAAAATTCAGGTGATTCTCAGTTAATTTATCGGTTCGAATCTCTAGTTACTTTTTATCGTGTTCATATTGTTCTAGTTCGTACTTGTTGAATCTTTATTTTGTCGGAACCAGAGTCGGAATCAACTTATAAATTCTAACACCAAAGAAACTATACAAGAACTTGACTAAGTTCTTATCGGAAACTAATAAAATTCTAGTCCTCAAATAACAATAACGGAAGACTTAAAACGTCACCGAGCTGGGAAAAAGCTTTCCAGCCGACGGCTGAAGGCTGTCAGCCAGCGGCTGGATATGGCCAGCCGGCGGCTGAAAGGCCGCTGACTGTGCCTTGGTGACTCATTTTTGCATGAATTGTGATTGGACCAACACCATTAAACGGGATTGGGCTGGTCATTACTGCCATTTGGCTTCCCAAGACCAGTCCCTACCCCTTTCCCACCTCCCTAATCACTTTCATTTTTCATTTTCAAAGCATAAACACCTACACACTCTCTCTCTCTAAATCTCTCTCATTTTCTCTCAAGAAAACATAACAAAAACAGTGATTTTACCACCATAAACAGCCCTCAAATCCACGAAAAACACCAACAAACCTACATAAAAATCGTCCTAAGGTTAAGGGGTAACAAAAGGAAGCTTAAAAATCGGGTTTTGAAGGGATTTTGCACACATATTGAAGCTAAGAACTCATCCAACCGTCATCTAAAACTTTCTCTTGGTAAAACTCTTTAAACTCACTGTTATTCTTTGGATTATTACTTGCATGGACGATCTAAAGTCTAAAAAGTTGTTTTTCTAAAAAGTTAAAACGTTTTCTTGTCTAAAAACTAGTTTTTCTAATAGATCTACATTTCTATCATATAAATCCGAAAGAAACAGTGACTTTTACACTAAAATGATTATAGTCGACCTAAAACAGTTTGCATGTTCGAATCTAACACTAAAAAGGGCTAAAAATCGAAAAATAACAAAAATATGAAAAATTGGCTGAAGGCCTCTGGCCGGCGGCTGGAGACACTCAGCCGGCGGCTAAGGTCCAGCCGGCGGCTGAGTATCTCCAACCGCTGTCTGGATCCTGCTGTTCACAAAAATCGTCGTTTTAAGAACTTTAAACGTGAAAATGAGTCCAAATAAGTTACCACATAATATACTATTTTGAAACCTACTGTTTTTGTAAACATAAATTGTTTAATTGATTTGAGGATTAGACACTATTATATTATCGGTTACATTGGTTGAAAACGATTGTTTAAAGCGGGAAAGTGTTTGAAAAATGGATTTAATTTTTATAGCGCGGAAGCGCCCAAATTTCACCGTAAACTATTACTTAAACTCAGTAACTTAATGTTTTCGTAACTTATACACTTTGACCTTGGACATTGACTCCTTTTGGACATAAATGGACTAATCGGACCCTAAATCGTACACGAACACGTATAATCATATAACTTTTCCGTAATGAGCTTTTGGGACAGAATCTTAAGTATAATGATTTGAGGTTTAAAATGTTAAAATGGAACTTAAACATAACTTAAATCATACTAATATTACTTATACAACATTTCGGTGTTTCAGGTCACCTTTGATTCCCGACGCGTTCCGCTCCGTCCGTACTTATTAGTATCTCTCTTCGCAAACCGTGAGTTACAACACCACTATGTTTTTACTATTTTAAATTACTTATTTGGGGGAAACATAAGATTGTATGTTTATGTAACTTTATTGAAACTATTTGCAACTCGTATGAAACTTTTGAAACTTATGAAACTTGTAAACTTTGGAAACTCCTGAAACTTTGAAACTCTTGAACCATGTGAAACTTGGAAACTTTGGAAACTATGGAAAGGTGTGAAACTATTATGCGTATTATGTGTTAATGCCCCTTAATTGGCTAAACTAAATTTAGGATACTTGTAGGCGACCAATCCTTAATGAAAATATAAACCCGTAAGTGCTTACTACTATTTTTAGAAACAGAACTTAATTGCCCCGTTTTTGGTTCGAAACTTTACACACTATTAGCAATAGCTGTTAGTATTATGAGTATCTCACGTGATTGACCCTTACCTGCATTTCCTTACACATTTTCCTTTAATATCACCTTATTTCTGTACTTACGAAACTCCTTGTGTCGCAGATCCGTCATGTCTCAGTCATCTCGTTCACGATCCCTTCGCGATCCCAGTCCCGATCACAGCCAAGAGCCGCATCATTTCATGAGGCTTCTAAAGGCCATACCGCCTCGGAGAGCCTCCGTCACCAGACTACCGACCCCACGGAGGATACCTCTATGGCTGTGTCGAGCAGCATCGGGTCCAGCCCGAGGTCGGGTACTACCACCACCTCAACTGGTGCCCGTCGCCGCACCGCCCTAGCGACGTGGACCACGTGTCGTTATGACGGCACGCAAGCAGGTCGTCCTTTCGGGTCGAGTACCTGAAAGGATGGCGGTGTAGAAGGACGGTCCGTCCATGCCTGCACCACCCCATCTTCCTTTTGGGAACCCACCTCCCGAGGTTCCACGCACCTTGATGATGGACCACTACACGTGGGAGCGACAGCTCCAACGAGAAGAGATGCAGCGTGCCCGTGACGCTGACGCAGCTAGGAAACGAATGCCGCCTACCCCTCAGCTTCCCCCTCCTGCCGCTATCCTGCACCTCCACCGCGAGGTAAGGGGACTTTCTGAGGAAGCCCAACAGCAAGGGCTGCTCCTCTGCGAATTCTCCGATGCCGCGCATCGGTTGTCGGAGCAGGCGTTGCGACACCTCACTGTAGTTCATGCCACAACCCGGATGGAGCAGCGTTTGGTAGGAGTTTGCTTGGTCATGGGGACCCTGTTAGCGGTCATCGTCGCCAAGATGTTCTTAGAGAGACGCCGTTAGTTCATTTCCTTTATTTGTGTATTGTAGGCCGAGTTGTAAATTTCCATGTACACAGCTCCGAGCCATTTCTATTTATTTCCTTATTATATTGTACTGCACTTCATTTCCGTTTGAACCTTGTACTCAACTTTATTATTATTAATGAATGAAGTTCTATCTTTTATTATCTATTATTGTTATTGTCGTGTGAATCTTGTTCTATGGTTGAATTATTCTCTTACGTATGAATCTCTGTCGTGTGGATCTCTTGAATCTTTGTCGTGCGTGTGCTATATGTCCTGTTATATTACGCTTGCGTGATTGTTAACTTGTTCATTGGATTATATTCTTATCATACTCTAATCGTGCGTTTCTAAACTAAATCTGTTGTCTGTTGTAGAATTATGGCACCTCGTTCAAATGCCAGTCTCATCGCTGAACAAGTCGCTGCTCAGTTGAATGCAGCGATGCCTAATATGATCGCTCAGATCACGGCGGGGATCAATGCTAATGTCAACAACCACCACCAACAGCAGCAACAACAACAGCAGCAATAGCAACAGAACAATAACCAGAATCAGCAGAACAACAACCAGAACCAACAACACCCGAATCCCCCTGCTTGCACCTACAAGAGCTTCATGGCCTGCAAGCCCAAGGAGTTCCATGGCACAACTGCTGCCGTAGGACTGGTGTCCAGGTTTGAGAGCATCGAGTCGGTGCTGCACATCAGCAGATGTGCCGAAGATGATAAGGTGCAGTACGCCTCCTGTGTGCTACACGGTAAGGCGCTGACTTGGTGGAACAGCGTGGTCCGCAATAGAGGACGCGAGACCGCCTATGGTCTCACCTGGGAACAATTCAAGAACCTCTTGATAGAGGAGTACTGCCCCAAAGGGGAAATCAAGAAGCTCGAGGCCGAGCTCTGGGATCACACGATGGTCGGAAACGATATCGAAGGGTATACTACCCGATTCCACGAGTTGGCTCGGCTAGTCCCGAGGTTAGTAACTCCTGAAGAGAACAAGATCGACCGTTATGTCTCCGGTCTTGTTCCTGAAATCAGAGGAATGGTCATCGCAGCGGAACCCGAGACCCTCCAGAGTGCCATCATCCTAGCCCACCGCCTCACAAGCAACCTACTCACCGCTCCTACATCCTCCAAGAAGGAGTCGGGTGAAAAAAGGAAATCCGACCAGACCCCAAGGCGAAGTGGTAGGAATAAGAAGAAGAAGACCACCCGTAACTTTGCCGTAGCAGCTGTAGCACCACCACCGCCACCGCCACCGCCACCAACTGGAGCCCGAACCTATACGGGGACGAACCCCAAGTGCAATAAGTGCAACTTCCACCACCTCGGTAACTGCTCCGTGTGTTTGAAATTCCAGAAGGTAGGGCATTTCGCTAAGTACTGCCCGGATAGTATGGTAGTTCCAGGTCAGAAGCCGGTGTGCCTCGAGTGCGGAAGTGACCAGCACTTCCGGAACGCTTGTCCAAGGCTCCGAAACGCCCAACCGAACCAAGGCGGGCGAGGTCGAGGAAGTGCATTCGCACATACAGCCGAGGAATCTCGACAGGATCCCAACGCGGTGAATGGTACGTTTCCTGTTAATAATCACTATGCATCAGTTTTGTTCGATTCAGGGGCTGAAAGAAGCTTTGTATCCTTAGAATTTAGACCCCTCATTAACTTAGGATCTAAGGTTCTTAAGGATAGATTCACCATAGAGTACGCTAACGGTCAGGACTTCGAAGCTAAGGATGTAATCCTAGGATGTTCCATATGCATGTCTTATAGAATCTTCCCTATTGACTTAATTCCAATCGAGCTGAAAAGCTTTGATGTGATCGTCGGAATGGACTAGCTCTCTCGTTTCCGAGCCGAGATCGTTTGTTTTGAAAAACTTATCCGCATCCCTCTTTCTGGCACCGAAACTTTAGTTGTTCAAGGAGACGAACCCGGACGACCACTCCGTATCGTATCGTCCATGAAAATGCGCAAGTACCTCGAGAAGGACTGTGACGCGTTTCTCGCTCACGTTGTCGAACGTAAACCCAAGGAGATCCGTATTGAAGATATTCCAGTAGTCAAGGATCACCCTGAAGTCTTTCCCGAAGATTTACCCGGGCTACCTCCGCATCGACAAGTGGAATTCCGGATAGACCTAGTTCCTGGTGCAGCACCGGTCGCTAGGACACCGTATCGTCTTACCCCACCGAAAATGCAAGAGCTGTCGAAACAGCTGCAGGAACTCTTGGATCACGGTCTTATTCGTCCAAGCTCGTCCCCCTGGGGAGCCCCAATACTCTTCGTTAAAAAGAAAGACAGATCCTTCCGCATGTGCATCGACTACCGCGAACTGAACAAGCTGACCGTTAAGAATCGATACCCACTCCCGAGAATCGATGACCTTTTCGACCAGTTGCAGGGTGCAACTTATTTCTCGAAAATCGATCTCCGTTCAGGGTATCATCAGGTTCGTGTCAGTGAGACCGACGTTCCAAAAACCGCTTTTCGTACTCGCTACGGTCATTACGAATTCCTTGTCATGCCATTTGGTTTAACCAACGCGCCAGCGGTGTTCATGGACTTGATGAACAGGGTGTGTAGACCTTATTTGGACAAGTTCATGATCGTATTTATCGATGACATTCTTATCTACTCAAGAAACAAATATTAGAACTCCTCTGAGATCAGAAACTATACGCCAAATTCTCTAAGTGTGAATTTTGGCTTCGGGAAGTACATTTCCTTGGTCATGTGGTCAACCAAGAAGGGATCCATGTGGATCTGGTAAAAATCGAAGCGATCAAGAAATGGCAAGCCCCGACGACTCCTACGGAAATTCGACAGTTCCTAGGGTTGGCCGGCTACTATCGAAGATTCATCGAGAACTTCTCGAAAATTGCTAAGCCACTCACCGAGCTCACTCAGAAGGACAAGGATTTTGCTTGGGGTACGAAGCAAGAGGAATCTTTCCAGAAACTTAAACACCAGCTCTGCCACGCACCGATTTTGTCCCTACCGGAGGGTACGGATAACTTCGTGGTATTCTGCGATGCATCCCATCAAGGACTTGGGTGTGTCCTTATGTAGAAAGATAAAGTCATCGCCTACGCTTCAAGGTACCTCAAGGTGCACGAACAGAACTACACTTCTCACGATCTAGAGCTGGGAGCAGTCGTATTTGCATTAAAGATCTGGAGACACAATTTGTATGGTACTAAGTGCACGGTTTTCACGGATCATAAGAGCCTTCAACATATTCTAGATCAGAAGATGCTCAACATGAGGCAAAGGAGATGGATCGAACTGCTGAGTGACTACGATTGAAAGATTAAGTACCACCCGGGTAAGGCAAACGTAGTAGCAGATGCCCTGAGTCGGAAGGAAAGGGTAAAACCATCTCGGGTTAGAGCATTAGGTATCCAGATTCAAAAAAATCTTCAAACGCAAATCACCGAGGCTCAGCGAGAAGCGTTGAAACCCGAGAAATTAAGGGGAGAAACATTGCACAATCATGAGAAGGAGTTCGAACTCAAATTCGACGGAATTCATTATTTCAAGGGCCGAGCCTGGATACCGAAATCTGAAGATCTTCGCAAGCTAATCTTGGATGAGGGCCACCGTTCCCGATACTCCATCCACCCCGGATCTAATAAGTTGTACAAGGACCTTCGGGAGTATTATTGGTGGCCGGGCATGAAGAAGGATATCGCCTTGTACGTGGCCAAGTTCCTTACTTGCTCCAAGGTCCAGGCGGAATATCAGAAGCCCTCAGGACTACTGCAGCAACCGGAGATTCCTATGTGGAAGTGGGAACAAATCTCCATGGATTTCATTACAAAACTGCCCCGGACGGCAAAGGGTAACGACACAATTTGGGTAATTGTGGACCGATTGACGAAGTCTGCTCATTTCTTACCGGTACGAGAAACTCACTCAATGGAGAAATTCACGCAAATCTATATCAACGAGATCATCTCTCGCCACGGAACACCTCTCTCCATCATCTCTGACAAGGATAGTCGGTTCACGTCCCGCTTTTGGAACGCGCTTCAGAAGTCGCTCGGGACGCGACTAGACCTTAGCACAACTTACCACCCGCAGACCGACGGTCAAAGCGAAAGGACGATCCAAACACTTGAGGATATGCTTAGAGAATGTGTAGTTGACTTCGGAGGAAGTTGGGATACTCACCTTCCCTTGGTTGAGTTTTCCTACAACAACAGCTACCACGCTAGCATTAAGTGTGCTCCGTTCGAGGCCTTATATGGACGTAAGTGCCGGTCACCGCTTTGTTGGCTAGAAGCCGGCGATCGACAGCTCACAAGGATCGACATCATTCAGGAAACCATCGACAAGATTACTACTGTCAGAGAGCGACTGAAGACGTCCCGTACCCGGCAGAAGAGCTACGCCGATAACCGAAGGAAACCCATCGAGTTACAGGTTGGCGGTCGAGTGCTTCTTAAAGTATCGCCATGGAAAGGGGTAGTTCGCTTCGGGAAACGCGGCAAGCTAAGCCCAAGGTATACCGGACCATTCGAGGTTATCGAGTGTATTGGCCCAGTAGCATATCGACTCCAACTTCCACAAGTTCTTTCCAATGTTCACAACGTGTTCCATGTCTCGCACCTGAAAAAGTGCTTATCTGATGAGACCATCGTCATCCCACTCGACGAGGTCAAGATCGACAACAAGCACAACTTCATAGAGGAACCGCTTGAAGTTGTGGACCGCGAGGTCAAACAACTCAGACAAAGCCGTGTTCCTATTGTCAAGGTTCGTTGGAACTCCCGACATGGTCACGAATTCACATGGGAACGTGAAGACCAAATACGTCAAAAGTATCCGCATTTGTTCAAAGATACTTCTACCCGATGGGACGAGTCAAATTTCTGGACGAAATTTCTTTCAACCCGGGGATGATGTGACAACCGTCTAAAATTCTATGATTCTCAGTTAATTTATCGGTTCGAATCTCTAGTTACTTTTTATCGTGTTCATATTGTTCTAGTTCGTACTTGTTGAGTCTTTATTTTGTCGGAACCAGAGTCGGAATCAACTTATAAATCCTAACACCAAAGAAACTATACAAGAACTTCACTAAGTTCTTATCGGAAACTAATAAAATTCTAGTCTTCAAATAACAATAACGGAAGACTTAAAACGTCACCGAGCTGGGAAAAAGCTTTCCAGCCGACGGCTGAAGGCTGTCAGCCAGCGGCTGAAGCCCAGCCGGCGGCTGGATATGGCCAGCTGGCGGCTGAAAGGCCGCTGACTGTGCCTTGGTGACTCATTTTTGCATGAATTTTGATTGGACCAACACCATTAAACGGGATTGGGCTGGTCATTACTGTCATTTGGCTTCCCAAGACCAGTCCCTACCCCTTTCCCACCTCCCTAATAACTTTCATTTTTCATTTTCAAAGCATAAACACCTACACACTCTCTCTCTCTCTAAATCTCTCTCATTTTCTCTGAAGAAAACATAACAAAAACAGTGATTTTACCACCATAAACAGCCCTCAAATCCACGAAAAACACCAACAAACCTACATAAAAATCGTCCTAAGGTTAAGGGGTAACAAAAGGAAGCTTAAAAATCGGGTTTTGAAGGGATTTTGCGCACATCTTGAAGCTAAGAACTCATCCAACCGTCATCTAAAACTTTCTCTTGGTAAAACTCTTTAAACTCACTGTTATTCTTTGGATTATTACTTGCATGGACGATCTAAAGTCTAAAAAGTTGTTTTTCTAAAAAGTTAAAACGTTTTCTTGTGTAAAAACTAGTTTTTCTAATAGATCTACATTTCTATCATATAAATCCGAAAGAAACAGTGACTTTTACTCTAAAATGATTGTAGTCGACCTAAAACAGTTTGCATGTTCGAATCTAACACTAAAAAGGGCTAAAAATCGAAAAATAACTAAAATTAGAAACTGGCCGAAGGCCTCTGGCCGGCGGCTGGAGACACTCAGCCGGCGGCTGAGTATCTCTAGCCGACGGCTGAGTATCTCCAGCCGCTGTCTGGATCCTGCTGTTCACAAAAATCGCCGTTTTAAGAACTTTAAACGTGAAAATGAGTCCAAATACCACATAATATACAATTTTGAAACCTACATTTTTGTAAATAGAAATTGTTTAATTGATTTGAGGATTTGACACTATTATATTATCGATTACATTGGTTGAAAACGATTGTTTAAAGCGGGAAAGTGTTTGAAAAATGGATTTAATTTTTACAGCGCGGAAGCGCTGCCCAAATTTCACCGTAAACTATTACTTAAACTCAGTAACTTAATGTTTTCGTAACTTATACACTTTGACCTTGGACATTGACTCCTTTTGGACATAAATGGACTAATCGGACCCTAAATCGTACACGAACACGTATAATCATATAACTTTTCCGTAATGAGCTTTTGGGACAAAATCTTAAGTATAATGATTTGAGGTTTAAAATTTTGAAATAGAACTTAAAAATAACTTAAATCATACTAATATTACTTATACAACATTTCGGTGTTTCGGGTCACCTTTGATTCCCGACGCGTTCCGCTCCGTCCGTACTTATTAGTATCTCTCTTCGCAAACCGTGAGTTACAACCCCACTATGTTTATACTATTTTAAATTACTTATTTAGGGGAAACATAATATTGTATGTTTATGTAACTTTATTGAAACTATTTGCAACTCGTATGAAACTTTTGAAACTTATGAAACTTGTAAACTTTGCAAACTCGTGAAACTTTGAAACTCTTGAACCATGTGAAACTTGGAAACTTTGGAAACTATGGAAACTTGTGAAACTATTATGCGTATTATGTGTTAATGCCCCTTAATTGGCTAAACTAAATTTAGGATACTTGTAGGCGAGACCAATCCTTGATGAAAATATAGACCCGTAAGTGCTTACTACTATTTTTAGAAACAGAACTCAATTGCCCCGTTTTTGGTTCGAAACTTTACACACTATTAGCAATAGCCGTTAGTATTATGTGTATCGATACTTAGGAGAGGTCACTCCTTGCTTGTGGTTCGCGTCCTAAGCACATACTACTAGATTCAGGTGGAAACTCAATGAAACATTTGGGGCTAGATCTGACCAGACAATCGGTTTAGTGTAGACTTACCTTTATATTATGCCAAGTGATTGATACAAGTTACTAATTTAGTTAAGCACATATTACTTACGCATATACTATATTTTAGCGATGGATTCCGCTTCAACTTTTATTATACGAGTTCTATTCTTACTTACGTATGTACGAAACTCTTTACTATTTTTATATATGTTCCAGCGTCGCTCCGTTCCTTTTCACTTACGACAATTATTACATATATATATTTACATTTTGGAAACTTTTATCGAGAAACTCAAAACTGTAACTCACTCACTACGTTATGTGGTTGACACTTTATCTTATGTTTCAGGAAACTAGTGTAAGTGTAGAAGTGCATGGCAAGGAAGGGCCGGTTTGGTCACGTGAGGCGAAGCTTGGGAAAGACCCTTTTGTTTTGGGAATTTATTTTGGAAACTTTGTATTTGTACTTGGATTAAACTATTAAACTGCTTGGTTGATTTCGGATTATGAACTATTTTATTTTTAATGAAATGACTTGAATCGTTTATTTTGCTTATAACCGTGTAATGATATTCCAGCTCTCACATCTCGTGTTTCCGCTATAGTGGGGTGTGACAATATATGTTATTATAACTATAAACAACATGTGTATAAACATAAATGTATATTTTTTATTATACGTGTAATATTGTATTCTCGTAATAATTTAAAAGAATGGGTTCATAAACATAAATTTTCCAATTTAACTTTTGTCTATATTTATCCGCGCTATCGCGAGACTATAATCTAGTTATGAAATATTTAGAGAAAAAACACTAATTTGATTTGATTAAAGACGTGAAAGTAAACTTTTAAAAATTTAAAGAAGTTGGTTTAATTTGATATAATAAGATTTGAGAGCAAAAAGTGGAGTAAAATATCAAAATAATAAAAAAAGATAGAAAGAAAAAGCAGATCTAGTCACTATCCGTCACACCTGGCGTTGTGGAATGTATAAAGATTATGATATTTATGGATCACATTCAAAATAAATAACAAATGTCTAATGACACGTTTTGAAAGAAATAATAAATTTATAAACCTTATTAATAATTCTGTAACAGCTATCAGTTTTTTATTTTTGGTAACTAGTATCAAATACGATTTCATATTAAACGTGAGTTAATAGCTGTTAATAAGGAATTAATTATACACACTCCTACCTCTATATAAGAAAGTCTCAGTTTTTGGAATGAGACACCCCTTTTCTCTCGTTTTTCTCTCTTACTCATGAGCACCATTTCCGAGCAATTTCAGACAAGTTAGTTACTCCGACAATTTGAGATATAAAATTGTTCGTCATTATAACCTCGAAAACATACGCGTGATAGCACGTGTAAACGTTTTAAGGAAATCGTGTATATCACGAGCCTTGACTTCGTTTACCATTTACTGTTCTTACATATTTTTTTTTTTCACATTCGTTTTCATATTCTGTTTTCTCAATCTTTTAATTAACTGTTTGTATTTCATTTTAATTATAAACGGTATACCTTTACTACAGTCGGAAGTAGAACTAATCTTATTAATATCACGCATAATCACCATTACATTCAATTTAAACATGCCATTAAGGGTATATCCTTTACCAACATACACGCCACTTTTGGTCAACACGACCTTATCAGATTCAAAAACCAAACGAAAACCAAACTTGTTGAGAAGCCAATCCGACATGAGATTCTTACGAATATCCTGAACATAGAGCACATTGTTCAAATTGAGCTCCTTATGGTTAATGAAGACATGGATCTTGTTGCCATGGTGACCGATGTCACTAATATGATCTCCGAAGTTAACTTGGTGGGAACAAACTCAAAGGGATGGTGGATTGATACGGGTGCTACCCGTCATGTGTGCTCGGACAAGAATATGTTTACCAATTTCAAGGATGTCGAGACTGGTGAGAAGTTGTTCATGGATAATTTGGCTACGACCGACGGGAAGGGAACATGATACTAAAGATGACCTCGGAAAAGGAGCTCAATTTGAACAATGTGCTCTATGTTCAGGATATTCGTAAGAATCTGGTGTCGGGTTGGCTTCTCAACAAGTTTGGTTTTCGTTTGGTTTTTGAATCTGATAAGGTCGTGTTGACCAAAAGTGGCGTGTATGTTGGTAAAGGATATACCCTTAATGGCATGTTTAAATTGAATTTAATGGTGATTATGCGTGATATTAATAAGATTAGATCTACTTCCGACTTTAGTAAAGGTATACCGTTTATAATTAAAATGAAATACAAACAGTTAATTAAACGAATAAGAAAACAGAATATGAATACGAATTTGAAAAAATAATATATTTAGGAATAGTAAATGGTAAACGAAGTCAAGGCTCGTGATATATACACAATTCCCTTAAAACATTTATGCGTGTTATCATGCGTATGTTTTCCAAGGTACAATGACGAAAACAATTTTATATCTCAAACTGTCGGAGTAACTAACTTGCCTTAAATTGCTCGGAAACGGTGCCTGTGAGTAAGAGAGAAAAACGAGAGAAAAGGTGTGTCTCATTCCAAAAACTGAGACCTTGTTTTATAGAATTTAAAAATACCGCGTAGCAAAAGCTGGTCCGCACAAGCTCTGGTTTTCGGAGCTGCATTCGTGTCTGCAGGTCGCGTGGGCTTGCATGAGTTTTGACCCTCAAAAGTCTTTCGCATGAGCGTTGATATCTCATTAACCTTAACTTCGTTTTGGACATATAATATATCGTTGTGAATCTATATCCAAGGACTACACATCCATATAAAACAATGTACATATTATATATGCTATGTATTGTAGAGGTCCAACGTTGATGAAAATATCATATTTTCATCAACATTTTCCAACATAGGAAACCTTGCATACACTCATGTAATACGAACCTTACCAAAAGGGATATATAAAATATCAACAAATAGTGCCTCAAAGTAGCAAATATGTAAGACATGTATATCCGTAAAGTGATCAAACAATATGTATACGACTAATGGGCGGCACTACCCATTCGTACAGAGTTGTCAAACTCAATAGATCTATTAACAAAGTTCGCGTTTAAGTCCATAACTAACTATCCATGAATCAGGTAGTTTGTATTATCGTTATCTATGCACTGAGCCAATTTTGACTACTGGTGTCTATGAAAATCATTTGAATATATGAAAGTACGAAACTAACATATAAAAATATTGAATATATTCTCACCTCAAAAATAGTATGAAAAGAGGATTTAAAATACCCACATTGGAAAACATGTAAGTATGATATGAAGACTCACCTTAGTCTCGTAGTGAACAATTAATCAAATAAGAAAATAGACTTGATAAATGTGGGATACCTTGAATACAAGTAAGTCTAGGTTATGATTTAGAAATATTCTATTTTTAGTAAGTTTCTATATTTAGAAAGTTTATGCTTTAAGTAAGTTTGCATTTTAATTAATTTTCCAAAATAGTAATTTTTGAAAATAGTATGTTTCAAAAAGTAGTAAGTTACTAGTAATAGTAAGTTACCGAAAACAGTAAATTTAACGTTATCCCATCGCGTCATGTATTATTAACCTACTTTACTTAGTGAGACTCTTTCGGTAGCTCTACTTAAGCGGACAAGGTAAGACAGTGATAGGGCCAGTGGGACTACCACTTGTTAATAGTCGTTCTCATTAGGACCGTGACCTCTTTAATCTTTCCTAGACATCACACTTAAATTGGTGAGTCTATTTGGGAATACTTTGCAAAGTATCTAACACGTTATAAGTAACTCGCAACTATAAGGATCTAACACGTAAACCATGAGTTCAATAATTTCACCATCAACTTAATTAAGATCATGTAAAGAAGTGTCGGGTGTTTGTTTTCTCTTATTTCCTCGGCTTATGAGTTTATGTAATTTTGAAAAGCTTATAATTCCATTTTTTCGACTCATAAGGTTATAAAGTTGAGTTTATGACTTTAAATGATAAGTAAACTCAAATTATACGTCCAAAAAAGAAAGCTTATAGACTTTTCATAATTTACTTAATCTCATAAGCCAAGTTATATTGTTGAACAGAACCAGTTCCCATTTATCAAATTCATACACAAATCCACTAACAAAACACCCAAAAAGCAGAAACCGTGTTCAAGTTCACCAACAAAAAACATAGAATCACGAATTTCTGTTAACAATTTCTTCAACATGGTCTTCAGGAAACACCAAACACAAACTCTACAACGTTACGGAAACTCAAAGAAAACAAGAAAAATGTATAATTATGGACCTTTTTTACGAGTCCGACATGACACGTACCTATATTTTTGAACTAAAAGCAAAGAAATGGCTTACACAAAACCCTGCGAGTATTCTTTTGTATGATCATAGATGATGAGCTTTAGCTCATAGTTTGCATACAAGAAATAACATAACAATTAAATAAATCAAAAGTAAAATATATATGTGTATACACATATACATACACGACCGAACATTTTATATATATATATATATATATATATATATATATATATATATATATATATATATATATATATATATATAGGGTGAAGTTCGGGTAAGAACGGCGAAAAATATAGGAATGCTAAGAACCAATGCTGGCCGTCCGATTAAGGTGATGATCAGTAGTAACCACTTACTACTGATCAGCAGAAACCACTTACTACTGATCAGCAAAAAATTCTGGCCGTCCGATTAAGAACTTTATATCAAAACTCGGAGTGCTGATCAGTAGTAAGTGGCCCTTAATCGGACGGCCAGCATTGGTTCTTAGCGTTCCTATACTTTGGCCGTTCTTACCCGATCCAATTACTATATATATATATATATATATATATATATATATATATATATATATATATATATATATATATATATATATATATAGATAGATAGATAGATAGATAGATAATTAGGGTGTTGAATATTGTAATCAAAACATGCTCATATTAAAGATCTAAGCTTACCGACATCATATTGTTTAGATCTAATCTAACATCAATTAATTAGACGCAAATTAAAATCAAACAAACAATTTAGTAAAATTAGGTTTATAAGAATGTATATGAAAATATAAGAAATCAAAAATAATAAGAAAAGAAATAAGGGTTTTAGATTATTTACAAAATAACTAGAAACCTTAAACCGAAAACCACACCAATCTATTTTCTCACTCTCCTTGGGATCGATCGACCAAATGCAAGAAGAAGAAAAATATGATCTTTGGAGTAAAATTGATGGGTATTTATAGTTTTGGTGATACGTATTCGCAACAAAAAATCAAACAATTGGCGTGTATGATGGAAGTTGTAGTAGAAAACAAGAACAAAGATAGTAGGTTAATTGATTTAGACCTATAAATCAATCAATGTGGACAATCAAGCAAGACCTATTACTTGAAAAGTCGAATAAAGCTAGATAACGCGATCTAAAACTGAAACAATGGTGAATTGAAGCAACAATTATAAAAAAGGATAAAACCTTGTTTATAATCGAAAACTGAGTTTTTGGAGCTGCCAATAGTTTACAATATATATAGGAAAAACAATTAAACCCTAAAACAGAAAAAGGAAAGTGATAAAAGTCGGTTTCTTCCGCTGAAGTCCCACTGCGTCGCAACGGGAGGTGAAGCGCAGCAACGAGAAAGACCAAAACACAATTTCGACCCGGAATCACCCTCACTGTGGCGCAGTGAGGCTTCAGCCTACTCCCAACTTTCTGCCAACTTCTAGTTGCGTCGCAATGAGTCTTGATGCGTCGTAGTGAGTCCCCAAAGCGAAATCTTGAGAACAACCTTCCCAAGTCACCAAACAAACCCCCCGAGCCATGGTTCATTCATATGCGTCCATTACAATCATAAGTACTACCTCTTGACCATCCGCAACGGTATCATCCCCTCCTCCTTTAAATGGAATTGACCTCAATTCCGAAATACCGTCATCATCGAAATATAGAGAGAGATCACCAACGTTGAAGGTAGCATGAACTCCATACTTAACCGGAAGTTCAACTTTATAAGCGTTGTCTTTTACCCTTGCAATTATCTTGTATGGACCTTCATCTCGCGGCATAAGCTTGTACATTCGTTTACCTGGAAACCGTTCCTTCCTCAAATGAACCCATACCAAGTCTGTATCCTCAAACAATTTTGGATTTCGATTTTTGTTGGACTTCCTTTGATATTCTTCATTGATGGCTTCATTACCAATCTAGAACTTGTTGATGAAGCTTTATCATTGACTTTAATTTTGACTCGCATTCCGGATGAACCAACTCGTCCTTAAGGAATGAATGGGTTAACTCCATAAACAACTTCAAAAGGAGAAGGACTTGTTGCATAGGTGGGCGATCTATTATAAGCACACTAGACTTGAGCAAGCTTGATATCCCAATCCTTTTGTGTCTTACTAACCAATCCCCTTAACAATGTTCCCAAGGTCCTATTAGTAACCTCCGCTTGACTATCCGTTAGAGGATGATGAGAAGTACTAAATAGGAATTTGGTACCAACGTTCCTCCACAACGTGTTCCGTTAATAACTAAGAAACTTGGAATCTCGATCACAAACTATCGTCTTTGGAATGCCATGTAAACGAACTATCTCCCGTTGATACAAATCCGCCACATTACTAGCATAATCACTCTTATGATAACGATGAAGTGTGCCATTTTCTAAAACTTACCCACAACCGCCGTGATAGCATCTTTTCCCCTTTGCTTACGCGGTAAAGCTACAATAAAATCCATAGACATGTCTTCCCAAGGTCTAACCGGAATTGGTAAAGGAGTATACAAACTCGATTTGAAAGAACTCTTGGACATATGGCAAGTAACACACATTCCAACTATACACGTTACATCCCCCAATGTTTTTGGCCAATAAAAATGTTCCTTTTGCATTTCCAAAGTCTTTGTAATTCCAAAATGACCCGCCAAACCACCCCCAGGTGCTTCACGAATCAATAACTCACGAATAGGATGTTTAGGAACATAAAGACGGTTACCTTTGAAGAGAAAACCATCTTGAAGCAAGTAATCTTCAAACGCCCCAGTTTTACATTTATCCACAGTAGTTCCAAAATCCTTATTTGTTCCATAGTAATCTTTTAAGGTCTCAAATCCCAATAAACGCACATAAAGAGTAGCAAGTAAAGTGTACCTTCGATAAAGAGCATCCACAACTACATTACTTTTCCCATCTTTATACTTCGATGAGAATTGAAAAGATTGTAAAAACTCGACCCATTTAGCATGCCTCAGACTCATATTTTGTTGTCCATCAATAATTTCAGCGACTCATAATCTGAATGCAAAATAAAATGCCCCATACACAAATAATGACTCCAATGATCAAGAGCTCTAACAATGACATACAATTCCTTATCACAAGTGCAGTAGTACAAACGAGCACCACCCAACTTTTCACAAAAAATTTGCTATCAGGCGTTTCCCTTGAATCAAAACAGCCCCAATACCCAATCCGCTTGCATCACATTCAACCTCAAACGGTTGTGAAAAATCCCTTAACACCAAAATAGGTGCAGTATTCAAACGTTCCTTAATCAATTCAAAAGCTTTTTGAGCGCCACCTTCCCAAACAAATGCCCCTTTCTTCAAGAAATTTGTTATGGGACTAGTAATGGTGCTAAAATCATGAATAAACCGCCTATAAAAAGAAGAGAGACCATGAAAAGAATGAACCTCACTGATAGTGGTAGGACTAGGCCAAGACTTGATAGCTTCGATTTTGGTATGATCAACTGATACTCCATCTTTTGAGACTACATATCCCAAAAACACCACACTATCAACACCGAATGAAAACTTCTCCTTCTTACCATAAAGCTTTTGTACTCTTAGGGTTTCAAATAATCGCCTCAAGTGCTCCATATGTTCTTCTTCACTCTTGCTATAAACCAAAATGTCGTCAAGGTATACCACCACAAACTTGCCCAAAAATGCCTTGAGAACTTCATTCATCAATCTCATGAAGGTGCTAGATGCATTAGTGAGACCAAAAGGCATAACCGTCCACTCATACAACCCATGTTTCGTCTTGAAAGCCGTTTTCCATTCATCACCTTCACGCATACGATTTTGATGTTAACCACTTCTTAAATCGAGCTTTGAGAAAATAAATGATCCATGTAACTCATCCAACATATCATCAAGTCTCGGAATTGGGAATTGATACTTGATGGTGATGTTATTCATCGCGCTACTATCTACACACATTCGCCAAGAAACATCCTTTTTAGGCACAAGTAAAACCGGTACCGCACAAGGACTTAAACACTCCCTCACACCCCCCCGATCCAACAAATCCCCAATCTGTTTTTGCAACTCCTTAGTCTCCTCCGGATTGCAATGATAGGCGGCCTTATTAGGTAAGGGACTACTCGGAACAAGATCGATTTGATGTTCAATGCCACAAATAGGAGGTAATCCTGGTGGTAGGTCATTTGGAAAGATATCCCCAAATTCCAACAACAATTCCGTCATCCGACCCGTTATGTTTCCAACCAAACCCGTTTCTAAATTCCAACAACAATTCTACCATCCGACCCGTTATCTCCCCCTTTTAAAACCACATCTCCTTCACTAACCAACATTGTAAGAATTGGTTTTTTCTTCGGTTTAGCGCTCATTGTCTAATGTGTAAAATCTAGTTTAATCTAAAAACTCGAATTACGCTGATACTCGACTACACACTCTTAGGCAGTGGACCTAATCATATATAATATAGTTCACGCAAGTCATATTCGTCCACAGGGACTAAGTTTAGTTTAAATTAAGAATTAATAAAACTATTAATTTGGGTGTTTGTGACCGAGTTGTCACGTTAACTAATGAAGTAAGTAATTGTAACGTAAACGTTCGTTTGAAAAAATTGAATGTTTTGAAAATCAATTAAGGGAAAAGACACTCGTTTGGGTAGTTCACTAATGTTCTGATTTATCTGAAGTAATTGAATGTTAACTTTACTTCTAATGTATGATTAAGTTCCTTTCGAATACCTAATTAACTTTAATTACCTAACTCAATACCGTTCCTCTCGAATACAATATTTGTCCTAAATAACTAAGCTTTAAAAATCAAGTCGTTTGTTTATGATTTAATCTTATATAGCTTCCTCTCGAATAACTTAACTAGTTTTCTAATCCAATCTCTTGTAATTATAAACTAGCGATCTCTTTTTAACCTAATTATTCAAGTTTCTATTACTAATTCCTCTCGAATATTAATAATTATAAATCAATTAAATACCGATTGATTATTTCATTCAATGTTTTTTTTTTACCTAATTCTAGATTCCTCTCGAATACCTAGAATTTCAATTAACCAAAAGAATTTACGAAACTTGAACAATATTAAGATTTAAACAAGAAAGGATCCTCGATTTAATATAATAATCTAATAATATTCAAACAAACTAAAGCTAGATCATCCCAAAAGATCCCTAATTCAAACAAGTGTTTAAAGTATTTAGTTACACATTGTCATAAAGCAAAACGCAATAAAAATACGAATAAACATAGTACCAATCGAAAATAGAAAAGTAAAGAGTTTGGAATTCAATGTTGCTGAAGATCTCTCTTCCAAATTAGCTTCCTTGCTCTTCTTGCAGCTCTAAATTCGATTTCCCAACCCCAAGACCGACCTCCTAAAACTAATATTAAATCAGTGTTGAAAGGTTCTATTTATAGGCAAAAATATGGAATCCTAAATTTCCTCCGTTGCGCCGCATTCACAAAGCACTACGTAGCAAGCCTCAAGTTTCCAATTTGCATTCGTTTTCTAATTCCAGTCGCGTCGCACCATGTAACCACTGCGTCGTATTGCCTGGCCAGTTATCCACTTCTCGTACTTTTAGCCCCTTACCCACTTCTCGCATCTCCATTCTCCACTCCTAATTCCCGTCTCGTCGCACCATGTACCCACATCTCGCATTTCCCCGTCCAAATATCCACTTCCCGATCATATTAAAACTTGTCACTTAAATAAACACTTTCACACGATTAAATGTAAAAAGCTACCCTATTCATCATGATTTTAATTTGAAAATGACCGAATATCGCAGATAAAAGTATATGTAAACATGTGATATTAAATTACCCCATACCTAACCTTCCTTGTCCTCAAGAAAAACCATGTTTCAATGACTTACCAAGCCATTATTTAAAAAACATAACCAAACATGCCACACCCCACCTGTGGCGGAAACACAGGGTGTGGCCGATTGGCGATCGTCATAACACAATAGTAAATAAAGATAGTCTATATGATAAATAAACTATAGTATGTCATGACGCCACCATGTCCAAGGTAAAACCCATTGGTACACAAGTACGTCAATCACTACAAATAAAACATTCAATAAACCAAACAATAAAATACAAATTACTTAGGCATGCAAGCCCAAAATAATCCAAGAGTAATAATGTATAAACAAGCCTCAATGCAATGCAACCAAATCTTCTAAAAGTCCAGTCCCAAGCTAAGTCCTATGCCTGATCGTTACCTCAAAGCAAAGCTTAAAAGTCAACATATATTTGAGCGAGGTCATTGAGTAATCAATAAAAGATAAGTAATCAAACCATTCACCAAGTAATGTATAAAGCTGTGTAACAATGCATACATTTCACAAAAATATAACCATCACAATAATCCGTAGAAGCCACGCTACTGATCGAAAATACATTCTGCCCATAGACATGCGCCACGCATGTAGAGCCAGATACACTGACTTCATACTACAGTGGTCACGCTACCGTGGTATAAACAAGTTCATTCTGTTGATACGCTTGTAACATCAGTTGGATGATTTCTGATGCCCAAGTAAGATCCACAACCAATAGTTTTGAAAAGATGCATTTGTTTGTTACACGTTTTTATGAGTTTCCATAAATAGGAAGTTTCCAAAAATAGCAAGTTTCCATACATAGAAATATCTATTTATAGTATGTTTCCAAAAGTAGCAAGTTTCCAAAAATAGAAAGTTTCTATTAATAGTTTTATATATTTATAGTAAATGAGAAACCGTTTATTAAAATCCGTTTGGTTGAGCTTTACTTTCTCCCGATTATTTAAAACATATAAAACAATAAAAGTGGGGCAATGAACTCACCTCTAGTATAGAAAAATGACACTACTTAAGTAGTATAGATATGTGTCTAAGATGGTAGGTCACAAGCTAGTCCCGTCTATACGATGAACTTCCTAAATAGTAAGTAAATACATGTGAGTACGTTTCCATGTTAAAGATATAATCCCGTTTAGTGTTTGTTTAGAAGTTTCAAATTAACACTTTCATATTACTCGATAACATTGGACCAAAAGATAGATTTAGATAAGAACGTTGAAAACTCAGAAAGTACCCCCCGTTTGTAAAACTGTCATAACTCGAGTTTGAAAAGGAGTTAAGAGAAGAATTATATATATTCGGAAAGCATAATCAGAGGGATACATCGAGGAATCCATATTTTCTTAATTTAAGTAAATTATGACATAGTTATGACCGTTATGAAACAGGTTATGAAATCTGATAAAATACTAAATTTCATACATTAAGTTTTAAAACGATTTTGAGAACCCGACGAGTACACAAATGACCAAGACCCTCATGGGGACATATAAGACCTGATATAGACCCATAATGATCAGTTTTTACAGTATTCTTAAGTTTTCTAAATCGGTACACATTTTCAAGTTATAAACACATACAATAACATTTTCAGAATTTCAGATTTGACCCCCGTTCTCTAATTTACAGTTTCTGAGAGTTTTACCAGGAATTAGACAACGAGACCTATATTTCCAGAAAGTATATTCCGAGAGCTACAATATTGATTCATATTTCAGTTCCAAATTCGAATTCTAATAGGAGTTATTAACCGATCAAAACAGATTAAATTTTATATCAGCAAGTTTTACAAAACAATTGATTAAGCTTATTGATTAGGGTTTTAAATGACGATTAGTTTACGAAACTTGTATGTACATTTCATGTGATGTTTACATAGATTATGAGAGATCCAAATTCAGAACTAATAATTCAACCACACCCAAAAGAAGATTTCAATAACAAGGACCAAAAGATCCGAAACATGAATATAGAAATTAGGGTTTATACCACTACGCTGATGATTGAAAAGATGAACAAGGAACTCAAAGAACAAATGTGGCTGCAAAGGAAGACGATGAGTGGCGGGTTACAACCCACAATACACAACCCTACAATGCAAACGACATGGTATGAACAAGGATTATTAGAGTTCGGTTTTGAAAGGAAAAAGAAGTACAAATGAAACAACACTTACCCTTGTCAAAAGATGATGATCAAATGGGTATTATGGCCTGAATATAGACTCCTCAAAATGAAACGGAATACTGAAAATGGATGGCAAACGACTGAAAAAGGAGGAGTTAGCGCCAACTTGAACAAAGAAGAAGGAAACTAGGGTTTGGGGTATAAGGATTTATATATATGCTTAGATTAGGGTCATAGACTAGTTGGTAATTGTTTGGAGCCAGTTAATGAATCAGAGAAACGGAACTCATGGTTACAACCCGACGCACCCACTCTACAAACGAACCAATTAAACCTGGTCGAGCAGCCCGTTGTGCGGCGCAATGGCTCATACACACACACACACACATTTTGTTTTACGCGTACAAGTCGCGGACGATTCCCGAACACGGAGATCACAAGATAGACGTGACTTGGAACTATAATTTAAGTAAATTCATGTATCAACATTGAACAAGGGCATTGTTAATTAGTCTAAATAAGTTTATGCATTCACGTGAGACGATAACATAGAACAAGAGATTATTTTTTAAGTCATTTAGAAGCTTATCCATCGGGGAACTATCTACTTGTGCACCTAAAGCATAACACAATATCACACACATAACGTATAACATAATACACAACAACAATATAAGGTAACTTTTAAAAGGTTTAAATAAGAAGTGGTAACGAACTACATACATACCAGACTAACCTCGGACGGAAGGTGTGTAAAATATCAGTAAATCCGCTCAATTGCTCAGTGGTGAGTTTTCTAACATAGTCTTGATAAAGTGTCACTTCTCCACCACTAGAGTGTAAGTACAACTACACGGGGACTTTTATTGGGTTATAATGTCAAACGGGTAAGCCATGTGAAAATATATATAGGAGTGAAATGGGTTAATAAGTAAAAAGTATATAAAAATAAACGTAGTATACATCTAATCTTAGAACAAATCCGATATCCTAAAACTTTAACGAACCGAATTGCTATTATTTCTTCAAACGTCTCAAAATTTACATATCACTTAATACAATTTCTTCAATAAGACTCAAAATACACTAAATTACTTTATTTTAATTCTACGACTTTCTTTTTCCTCACTTTTCTGCTTTTTACCTTTTTTTTTTGCCACTCGACTTTTTGCAATTATATATTAGTTTACCTAGTGTATGTCTTCCAGTTTAAACTGTTAAGGTTGTATGCTCAAAAGGCTTAATATATACTAATTTTTCCTCTATTTTTTTTTTCCGATTTTCTATTATTCTTATAATACAAATGTCACAAATATGGCTTCGATGTAAAATAATCTCATGCATAAACCCCCGTCAGTGGCGGAAACGCTGGATGTCACCGATTAGCGATCGTCATAACACAATAGTAAATAAATATAATCTATATGATATAAATAAAGATAGTATGTCATGACGTCGCCATGTCCAAGGTAAAACTCCTTCGTACACAATTACGTCAATCACTACATAAAAGAGATATTCAAGTAATTCAATAGTGAAACGAAATACTTAGGCATGCAAGCCCGAAATACAATCCCAAAATAAAAGTATGAAATGTCTTAAATAAAAGCCACGTATGCAATGCAGTCCAAGTCTAGAGTCTAGTCCCAGCTAGGACTTATGCCTGATCATTACCTGAAAGTAAAACTTAAAAAGTCAAAACAAAGGTTGAGCGAGTTCATCGAGTAGTAAGTAAAATGTAAGTAACACATCAAGACAATGACACGCCTCGACAATGTTCTGTGAGTGATACGCCTCGGAAGTATCGGAAATAGTAACCAAGCAAGACAGTGACACGCCTCGGCAGTTCCTTGTGAGTGATACGGCCGTCGGCAATATCGAAACTGAATACTGCCCTTGACGCGCCTCGGCATCGTCAAGTCAGTATGACACGCATCGAATGTGTCCGGTTCGAATGCTACCCTTAGTACGCCTCGACAGTAGTAAGTTAGCTAGATCATATGAAAGTACCGAATAAATCCCACCATATCCCGTATCTCGTATAAGTTTGAAAAGTGCATTAGATTTTTTTACACATTTTATGAAATCCAACTTGTAGTAGTTTTTCGTAAATAGGAAGTTTCTAAAAATAGTAAGTTTCTATAAATAGAATGTTCTATTTATAGTAAGTTTCTCGTAAGTAGTAAATTTCCAAAAATGGAAAGTTTCCATAAATAGAAGTATCTATTTATAGTAAGTTTCCAAAAATAGTAAGGTTTCCATATTTAGTAAGTATGGAAGAAAAATCCGTTTATCGTAAATCGTGTTATTTCTCAAAAGTATTTTGGTTGAGTGTTACGGGGCGATGAACTCACTTTATCGAGCAAAGCGATAATACACGAGCAGTGTGAATATGTGTATATGTAAAAAAGTATGTAGCTCACAAGTACTGTTCCGAATAGACCTAGAGCTCCCTAGATAAAGGTAGTAACAGTCGTAATAATAAGATTTGAGTTTTAGTCTTTAGATATAACGACAACATTTTCAACGAGTACCTATGTTCGTTCAAACTAAAATATCTAGACTTTTATGAAGAGTTAGACGATGAATTTTATAAATCTGAAAACTAGAATCAGAGGGTTACGTTTTAAAAACATTTGGTGACCCGTTCATTACTTAGTGTACCGGAGTTTTTAAAAACGTTTTTAAATATCAAACGATAGCATAAAATTACCAACACCTCCAGATCAAGCATTTGAATTATAAAAAAGGGTTCCATGTTTTAAAATCTCCATTTATACGCTTTTAAACCACACAACAAGTGAGTTCATATTCGGATATAAAAACTCAGCTCAACACACAGTTTAGACCCACGTTTACTAAAAACCAGTTCTAAGGAGTTTGACAAAGAATTAGAATATGAGTCATACCTTTATGAAAACTAGAGTCTAAGGCCTACAATATTCATTTAGGTCACAGATTCTAATTCGATACCAAAACAGAGTTAAACACAGATGAAGACAGATCAATATGTAATTTCAGAAATTGTCCAACACGTTCTATAAATGTTCAATAACTTAGGGTTTTCTACCGTTTAAGGTTACAAACATAAAGACACGATTTTGGTAACGATCAAACAACATAGCATGAGTTATAGATAAGTCCAAAACGGTTCACAAAGATTCACCAAAAGATTTCATAATAACGAATAAGACAAAGTAGCAATGGTAGGGTTTTATACCAAGAATTGCAACGGTTTGATTTCCAAACTTGACGAACACCGTTACAAGCAAACCAAACCAAACGACGACACTAGGAGGTGCCCAAAATCAGTCTTGATCACCAAGCCAAACAACACAAATCAGTTTGTAATCATGTATACATAAACACCATAAATCGGCTAATGTATATATGTACTTACATGATGGAATTAACGAACCCGATTTGCTATAGCTTGCTTAAAGGTTGATTATGACCCGATCAAAGAACTCGCCAATCTGAATTGAGTCATCCCTAAAAGCTGACTAGATATAACATCAACACAACAGTTTAAACAGATTAGCAATGCATCAAAACAGAAACTAGAAATTGAATTGAAAGGATTGGTTAAGGAGTACGAATACCTACATGATGGATTCGTGTGACTATATCCTGTTGGAAATTCGATCAAGGAGATGACGCAATCTGAAGCAATTCATCATGAATCACAATCAGTTTACACAAATAAGCCAAAACACCAAACGTAAATTGACCGATTAGGGTAAGGAATAACATTTCGTGTTATTACACATATGAATATGTAATCGACCAAAAGAGTTTCATGATTATATGATTAACAAAAAGAAATGACAAACCTTCTTGATATGATGATTACGACCAGATTACAAACAAAATGACAAACCTTCTTAAAGAACACCAGAAATGAATCACCAAAATTATCGTTTCGGCTAACTAAAGTTTCACCATAATAATTCAACACGATACCTGATTGATTGATGCACCAAGATAACGAATTCAGTGGCTGAAATGAGGACTCGATGATGGTTATGGAGGTGGAAAGAGGATCGGCTGCAAGAGGGTGTTTGTAGGTGGCAGTTTGGAGAGAAATGAAAATGGTGGGTGGGGTTTGATAGGGTGAAAAATGAGTGTGTAGTGATTAGGTTAGGCTCTAGTTAGGTTTTAGGCTAGGGGTTTGGTTCAATGTTGTTTAGGATAGGTTTACATGAACCCTGGAGTGAGTCCCAAAAAGTTTAAATGATGGTTCACACCCAGGCAACGAAATGGAAGTGGCTGATCTGGGCGTTTAGTGCGGCACACTAGGCAAAAAAAAAAAAAAAAAAAAAAAAACAAGATCTTGATTCTCGCATACGAGTAACGAACTTTTCTCAAAAGCATAGATCATAAGAAGAAGGTAATCAGGAAATTGAGGTTTAAGTACATCATGTACAAGAATCGAACACGGACACTGAATTAATTTAACATCGCTTACGTAACTATTGGAGCATACAAGTCCAATGGTGAAGCTTCCAAAATAACCAAGTCATAGTTTAGAGTAGGTTAGTATCAATTTGAACTCTCCGAATTGTTTAATAAAGTGTAAAGTTTAGGAAGGTTTCAGTTCGGGGGAACTAATTCTTCACCGAATTAGTTCAAGTTCTCCCGAACTGAACCAACTAAACTATAAGTTTATGTCTACTCCGAAATGTTTTTTAATAAACATAAGAATGACATTTATGTAATTGTTAGTTAGTATAGGTCTGTAAATAGTACCTAGCAAACATGTAGAATGCATGCTTTTGAACAAAATTGTTGGTGTAACCGAATTTCCCGCCCATATATAATTTTCATTCTACTTGTTCATTCATCGTTGATTATCATCTCTAAATCATTCATTCAATTACTTCTAATTCCGCTAGTCGTAATTGAGATCATACACTTATTGATAGCTGTGAGGATTTACGAGACCTGACAAGTGGTATCAGAGATGGTTATCAATTCAATTTGATTCAGATCAGCTACAGTCGAAGTGTTTGAATCAGCTTGAAGATTTAGAAGATCTAAGATCAACGCGTTTGTGTGAGTTCTGAATTTTTAAATTTTGGCGGTAAGATTTGGTTATTGCATATTTGCAATAGATTAATCTAATTAAGTGTTTTGTAAGATAAGGTTTAGTGTTCTAAAACAATTTGTTAAGTTTTCAGTGATTCTAAGTGATTTATATTCAGTTTGAGGTTATTCAAGTAGTCCGAATTAAGTTTTCATCTCTCCGAGTCAAAATCGATTGTTAGTTTCATCATGTCTGTTATTCCAGCAAACATTCCTGTAGTTACTTACAACAACGAAACAGGTTCTAGTGGTAGGCCTCCTAAGTTTTTAGGTCAGGACTTTATGATGTGGAAATTGAGGTTCAAAGCTTTTATACACTACATCGATAGATAGATTTGGACCTCTATTGTCAATGGACCGCATAGGCCAATGGTTCAGGAGACAGGAGTAACAGTTATGATAGATCTGGATCCTGAGAGGTATACTGAGACTGATAACAAACTTATTGACCTTGACTTCAGAGCTTTGGGAGCAGGAATTCTAGCTTTACAAACAAAAATCTACAACAACTTCAAGGATTTCTCATCAGCAAATGACCTAATGGATGCAATGGAACTAAGGTATGAAGGAAGTATTGAGCTCAAGGAGAGTAAGAGAGACATTCTGAAAAAACTGTATGAGGCATTTGAATATGTTAGGGGTGAAAGTATATCTGAGCAGATTTCAAGGTATACAATATTGGTGAGTGATTTTAATACTACTGGGGTACTGATGAAGGACAATGATATTGTGAAGAAGTTGTTGGGATCTCTACCACTAAAGTGGGCGGTTCAAGTGATGATTATTAAGAGAACAACCAATCTGAACACAATGACCCTTGTTGAGCTAATTGGAATTCTCCAATCATATGAAGTTGATATGTAGTTGGATGAAAAGAAGCAGTCCCAAAATTCATTCAGATGTGCATTGAAAGCTTCAGCTCCAGTCAATTAACCTCAGTGTTCCAGCCAATCATCGCCTCAACTACAATCATATGCCAGTCATTACTCTGGAGACTGTCATTCTGCAAGTTGATACTCTCAAACTCCAGTGTACAATGGTTATTATGGTCAAACTAAACCATATGCTATTCTAGGATCTTCAGCTATGGGGGATAGAGAGACTCTCTACAAAGATTTTGTTGCTAGCTATTAAACATTTGTAGCGGGAAGTCTTAATCAAGCTGAATTGGAAAGAGAAGATCCGGAAGAGCATCATCCTGATGACTTGGAGGAGATATATCTCAAATGGCAAATGGAAATGGTTAGTGTAAGAGCCAACGATTCTTCAAGAGAACTGGCAGGAATAACTTAAGGAAAGAAAATGGTGAGAATATGGGATTTGATAAGTCAAAAGTCAAATGCTACAACTATGAAGACTATGGGCACTTTACTAGAGAATGCATGGCTCCAAGAAGAAACAACAATGGCTATCAAAGAAACCATCAACTTACTGAGCAGAATCAAATCACAGGAACTAGGATAGGAACTAGGATGATGAATGAGAAAGAAGAAGGAAGCACTAGTGGAAAAGCCTTGATCACTTTCGGAGAATGGGACGAGGCATCTGAGAAGTACTACAAATACAAGAGTGTATCTGCACTGATGAGTGAAATCTATTCCTCTGTCAACTCCGATGAGGTACTTTCAAATACTTTCACTTTATCGTGTTTGCACACTGTTAAATATATAAGAGAGCATAACTTGAGTTTAATTAAAGAGATTGATTTGATAAAGTTTCATCAAAGAGAGTTTTTAAAGAAAGAAAAGGTTTATAAAGAAAAAATAGACTCTTTAACAAATGATGTAGATGCATATAAAGGAAAGCTGGGAAGGTTGGAAACTCAAAATGAAAACTTGTTTGAAAGATTTCAAAAGGTTACAAATGAATTTAATTAGTCAAAAAATCATGTTGAGAAATTCAACCTTTCATCAAAGACTTTGAGTGGAATCATTGAGCATCAAATGGTACATAAGGCAAGGGCAGGTATTGGATTCAATGAAGTACCTCCTCCTTTCAATGAAAACTACTCAAGTAAGCCTGAATTTACATCATTCAAAAGTGGTCTACTTGTTGAAAATTGTTTTGATGAATCATCTACTTTAAGTGATAATATAGAACTGCATGAAAATTGTTCTTCTGTGCATAATAAAAATTCTTTGCCTGATAATATTAGTCTAAATAGAGCTTCTAATTGTGTACAGGCAGAAATTTAAAAAGTCAAGAAGTTAAAGATGGTGTTTGTGAGAGAGAGTTTAATATTGTAATAATATAGATTTACTTGAAATTGAAGAGGAATTTCTAGAACAAGTTCACAATTGTCAAAATGAGATGTTTTATGTTTCATAATTTGAATACGAATGATGGATTTGTAGAAGAAATTGTTTTCAATGATGTTGTGTTGAATGATTCTGAAATTGTATCTGCATGTGTGAATGTTAGTCATATCTGAATCTGTTAATGAATCTCTGTTTAAAAGTGAGCATTTGAACATAAAAAGATTAAACTGAATAAATCAAAAAGGAAACTGAAATGTTTGACTTTCAAAAAAAACCAAAAATCTTAAGAGTGTTGGCTAAAATCTAAAAAGAAAATTGTTTCTGATTGTGTGTCAACATCTGTGGAGTTGAAATTTGGAAAAATTGACTTTCATAAATACATAGATAAGAAGGTTGCAAAATCAAAAGATGTAAATGATTTGAAGTCACCCAAATTAAAATATTCTATGTCCAAATTGAAAGAGTTTAATTCTATTGATAATTTGTTGAATTCGGATACATTGAAAATAAATTCGGAAGAAGATATTTTCAAAATCAATTCGGATAAAATTCGGATGAGCAAAAAGAATTCGGATATGGATAGTATTAGTTCGGATGTTTCAAATTATGAGTCAGAATTTTCAAGTTTTGTAACTAAAAGAAAAGTGCATGATTACTTTTTTAACAAATTCAAAGGAATGTCTTCAAAATTTGGAAAAGTGTGGGTTCGAAAGTCTCATTAAGTTTTGTTTTGTGTAGAGGCAATTCTCAAACTCTTTAGAATCCAACACATGGGTAGTTGATTGTGGATGGTCAAGACACATGACAGGAAACATCAAATTATTACATGATTTAAGTGCTTTTAGAGGTGGAGATGTTTCATTTGGTGGAGATATGAGTGGATTGATAACAGGAAAAGGAAAAGTATCAAATGGATCTTTGACTCTGGGACATGTTATTTATGTTAAAGAATTAAACTATAACTTACTTTCAGTGTCTCAGGTATGTGATAATGATTTTTATGATCTTTTCTCTTAAGATTCTTTTTATATACTTAAAGATAAATTTGTTATCCCAAAGGACATGATTGTTACTCTGTGACAACCGTCAATCTCTCCGTCCTTAGTTAGTCTAAAATGCCTGTTGATCATTACCGAAATTCACTGAAAATTTAAAACTTTACATATGTTGTTGATTACCACTTTACTTATATGAGATATTGGTTTTGAGATATGTGTATACCTCTGTATGTGTTGATTTCGTATTAGTTTAAGTGCACAAGTAGATAGTTCCCTAGACGAGCTCCTAGATGACTTAACGAGTAAATTCCGTATTCGACTTAAAAGTACATTTGTAAAAAAAAAAAAAACAAATATATGTGAACCTTTAAATTACTTTGAGAACTCAAATTCTTAAGACTAGTCTATATCAATATAATTCATGATAATTCCGAAATCTGGCGTAATTCTTCCTTTGAGAAACTTTCATGCTTTCACTTTTGGGCTTAATTGCAAATTGTGTGTCTTTTGGGCTATGAATTAACCTTAAGACTTTCTTTTTGGGCCCTCTAGCCGTTTAGGCCAGCCAACAAACATCCCTAATCGATCCCTAATCTAAGTTATTCAAGTAATCGGTTTCTAAACCTAAAACAAAACCTAATTCTATTCTAATCTCTCAAAGAAACCGTCACCCCTAAAACTTTTGCTACTGCCGTCTTTCATCATCACCATCAAAATAATCATCTGCTGGTTTGTTCCTCACCTTCATCGTGTTCCTCATCTTCAATTGTTCAAGGTAAAGTGTTGTTTATTTTGTCAAAATCCGAAACCCTAATCTAGGGTTTTCAAATTCGTTTTGTAAAATTTGCTGCTATGTTGAGCTGTCTTAATCGATTCATATCTCTTGGGTCTTTTAGAATTGGCTTCTGTAATCTAAACGTAAATTGTAGCCCTTCATTTCTAGTTTTCGAATATATAAGATACTTTGTCTAATTGTTTTCCATTCTCCCAGAATCTGTAAAATAGTGGACATAGGTTTCTGTTCGTGATCAGCCTTGTAGTTCCGTGTTCTAGGAGTCATAAGTCGGTCATAAGTCCGTCTTTTTGGAAAAGTGTATAAAGCAATGTTGTAGGATTTTGAGTTATTTTTCAAATGGGAGGGGTCTCATCGTCTAATTCATTATCAAACTCCCTAGAACTGGTTTTTAGTGAACATGGGTCTAAACTGTGTTTTGGTGCTCGTTTTTATATCCGAATTTGTGTTTACTTGTTGTATGTCTTAAAAGAATATAAATGGAGATTTTAAAACATTAAGTCCTTTCTTATATGTCAAATTCATGATCTGGAGGTGTTGGTAATTTTACGTGGTCGTTTCATATTTAAAAACAATTATACGAGACATGTGGTAAAAGTCGTTGTTCCTAATCAGATTTGTTAGTCTGTGTTCTTCGTACTATATCTTAAAAATTGGTCGTGAATTAGAATCTGAACTCTAAATATATCTTGTAGCCCTTGAAATCTAGTTTTCGGGAATATAAGGTAGGTCGTCTAAATGTTTCTCAAACTCCCAGAAACTGAAACTTTGTAAACGTGTTTGAAACTGAGTATTTATTTTTAGCTGCTTTTTAAGTATGAGTTGATTAATTAATAACTCCTGAGAAATTACGATTTTGGAACTGAAGTATAAACCAAAGTTGTAGGTCTCGGAGTCTATTTTCTGGAAATATTAGCCTCGTTGTCTAACTGTTTGTCAAACTCTCTAAATCTGCAAATTAGTGAACGTTGGTCAAATCTGAGTTGTAATGTTTATGTTAGGATTAAAAATCGTGAATTTGTGTAATCATTTAGCAAACTAAATTATATCGTAAAATGGATTATTATTGCTTAATCAGACCTTAAACATATATATAAAATGGTCAATCATTTTTAAGTGTTCGTTTAATAACTTGTAAACGTTTTATAAAACAATCTATTAAAGTTAACGGTTTTGGACACATTGTTTCACCGGTTTTGTGTCATCCATATCTTGTTCATTTCTAACTCAAATTCAGTGATTCCGGATTCCTCGATGTAGCTCTCTGAGTCTAGTTTCCGTATATATAAGATTCATCGTCTAAATATTTCTGAAACTCAAGTTACTACAGTTTTAATAAACGTATGTATTCGCTGAATTTCTTCGACATATTTGAGTCTATTCCTTTATCGTAAATGTTCAACCTTCCTAACCTTTCTAAAACGAGACAACTTGAATACATTGTGTATCGACCTTAAAATTTATGATTCAATTACTTACGACTCATAACTTACTCATTTAGGGGAGCTCTATACCTAGTCGGGACTTAGCTTGTGAATTGCTTATACATACACATACACACTACTTAAGTAGTGACTTTGCTTATTCGAGGTGAGTTCATTGCCCCTATTTTCTACTGTTTTACGTGTTTTATACTAATCGGGGGGAAGTAAAACTCAACATACTATATTAAGAAAACGGATACTATTTCAAACTTACCATAAATAGATATTTCTATTTATGGAAACTTACTATATTTGGAAACCTTCTATTTCGGGAAAATTACTACTTTCGATAAACTTCCTATTTATAGAAACTTACCACTTTTAGAAACTTACTATTTTCGGAAACTTTCCATTTATGGAAACTTACTACGAATTGGATTTCATAAAGCGTTTACAAACTTATGCATGTTTTCAAAATACTACGAGATTACTATTGTGGGATTACGGTTACTTCAAACGTGCTCATTAGTAGATATGTTCTACTAATGGAGTCTTCTAAACGTGCTCACTAGTAGATGGGTTCTACTAGTGGAGTCTTCTAAACGTGCTCGTTAGTAGAGATGATCTACTAACGGAGTTTTCTAAACGTGCACATTAGTACTAATGGTGTCTTTATACGGTAGCGTGGCTACTACTACTGATACTTGTGGGTTTGCGATTATATTTCTTACGTATACATGCATATGCTTTACTTATATTAATTACTGCTGAATTGAGATACAAATGCTTATTAATTACCATTTTTAGAAACTTACTATTTCAGGAAAGTTACTAAAAATAGAACTTTCTATTTTTAGAAACATTTCTACATTCAGAAACTTACTAAATTTAGAAACTTACTTTCAAATGTTTACTAAACTATTTTGTTACATACTCGATGAACTCGCTCAACCTTTGTGTTGACTTTTTAGTTTTACTTTCAGGTATTGATCAGGCATAGGATCTTGCTGGACTGGACTCATAGAGACTTAGAGTTATCCGTGCATTGTGGCTTGTTTATAATACATTTATTTACTTATATTTCGGGCTTGCATGCCTAAGTACTTTATTTTCATTTTCGGATTTATTTTGGATATTGTTTCATTGTAGTGATTGACGTAATTGTGTACCAAGGGGTTTTACCTTGGACATGGCGACGTCATGACATACAAATTTTTATTTAATTCATATAGATTGTTTCTTTATTTGCTATTGTGTTATGACGATCGCCAATCAGTTGCACTCTGCGTTTCCGCCACTGGTGGGGTGTGACAGATTGGTATCAGAGCACATGGTTATAGAGAACTAGGTGGTTTGGCCTAGACTATAACTAGGTGTCCTCATATAAATTCTTTTTAGGATCTTTTTCATCGATTTCATTACGTCTCACTACTTGTACGCGACGACTTATTCGCCTAAGGAAGACGGCGACCAATATCAGCTTTCGACATGAGAATTTTCTTCGTTTTGATTTATACTTTGAATTTGGATTTCTTGATTTTATTTTACTACTATTCCTACGATTTGAAACCTCGATTCGATTCTATTTTATTTAAATCCTTAATTTGTATATGTTAATATTATGATAATGAACATGGGGAGCGGACATGTATATGAGACGAAGTGAATATAATTTTGGGCGTACGACTTAATTATATCCATGTCGTGTCATATATATGTTTACATGACCATGTTTGTAGTCGTAATACAAAACATACCTAAAGTTCTTATGGTTGAGTTATTGACCATATCCATTCCTTAAAATTCACGATTTCGTTTATACTAGCGTATGCTTATATGGCCGCCTACACGGATCGTTTTCATGAGCTTGCACGACCCTGTCCTCAGATGGAAATTCCGAAGTCGCGATGTATCAAGCGTTTCATCTATGGTTTGCATCCCGAAGTTAGTCGTTCGTTGAGGAGTATTGAACCTTCCACCATTTAGAGTGCTATTTAGTAGACCGGAGCTATCACCGATATGTGGTTCGAGACGGTGTATTGTCGGACGGGAAGAGGAAGGATCCCAGTGACGAGGAGCAGGGAAAGTCCAAGGAAGATTAAACGAGATTTAGGTCAATTTAGCAGCACTTCGAAGTCTGGGTATACTCGTACACTTTCTCTATGTCAGAAGTGTAATCATCACCATGAGGAGCACATGATATGCAGTTGTTCGCTATGCTGTAGGAGAGGCCACTTGCCAAGGATTTTCCGTTCCAGGTCTGTTGCTGACGTACCAGTGAATACATTGAGGCTTAATTTCAGCTTTGGTTGCGGAAGTACCGGTCATTTTCTTCGAGATTGTTCTCACAAGCAGGGAACTGTTGGTCACGCTAACCCACCCCATAACGCTCTAGGAAAGCAGGGAAATCAGGATGGTCAAAACACTCGAGCTCGTATTAGAGCATATGTACTGAGAGCTGCGGAGGAGCAGCAGAATCCGAATGCCGAACTTGATACTTTTCTTATGCAATTCTCTGATATTACTTGAAACGCATGCTGATACATTACTTTCTAATTATGACCCTTACGTTTCGATGATCTCGTTCGTGACGGTACTTTCTACTTGAATTTCGGGACGAAATTCTTTTAAGTGGGGTATACTGTGACAACCGTCAATCTCTCCGTCCTTAGTTAGTCTAAAATGCCTGTTGATCATTACCGAAATTCACTGAAAATTTAAAACTTTACATATGTTGTTGATTACCACTTTACTTATATGAGATATTGGTTTTGAGATATGTGTATACCTCTGTATGTGTTGATTTCGTATTAGTTTAAGTGCACAAGTAGATAGTTCCCTAGACGAGCTCCTAGATGACTTAACGAGTAAATTCCGTATTCGACTTAAAAGTACATTTGTAAAAAAAAAAAAAAAAAACAAATATATGTGAACCTTTAAATTACTTTGAGAACTCAAATTCTTAAGACTAGTCTATATCAATATAATTCATGATAATTCCGAAATCTGGCGTAATTCTTCCTTTGAGAAACTTCCATGCTTTCACTTTTGGGCTTAATTGCAAATTGTGTGTCTTTTGGGCTATGAATTAACCTTAAGACTTTCTTTTTGGGCCCTCTAGCCGTTTAGGCCAGCCAACAAACATCCCTAATCGATCCCTAATCTAAGTTATTCAAGTAATCGGTTTCTAAACCTAAAACAAAACCTAATTCTATTCTAATCTCTCAAAGAAACCGTCACCCCTAAAACTTTTGCTACTGCCGTCTTTCATCATCACCATCAAAATAATCATCTGCTGGTTTGTTCCTCACCTTCATCGTGTTCCTCATCTTCAATTGTTCAAGGTAAAGTGTTGTTTATTTTGTCAAAATCCGAAACCCTAATCTAGGGTTTTCAAATTCGTTTTGTAAAATTTGCTGCTATGTTGAGCTGTCTTAATCGATTCATATCTCTTGGGTCTTTTAGAATTGGCTTCTGTAATCTAAACGTAAATTGTAGCCCTTCATTTCTAGTTTTCGAATATATAAGATACTTTGTCTAATTGTTTTCCATTCTCCCAGAATCTGTAAAATAGTGGACATAGGTTTCTGTTCGTGATCAGCCTTGTAGTTCCGTGTTCTAGGAGTCATAAGTCGGTCATAAGTCCGTCTTTTTGGAAAAGTGTATAAAGCAATGTTGTAGGATTTTGAGTTATTTTTCAAATGGGAGGGGTCTCATCGTCTAATTCATTATCAAACTCCCTAGAACTGGTTTTTAGTGAACATGGGTCTAAACTGTGTTTTGGTGCTCGTTTTTATATCCGAATTTGTGTTTACTTGTTGTATGTCTTAAAAGAATATAAATGGAGATGTTAAAACATTAAGTCCTTTCTTATATGTCAAATTCATGATCTGGAGGTGTTGGTAATTTTACGTGGTCGTTTCATATTTAAAAACAATTATACGAGACATGTGGTAAAAGTCGTTGTTCCTAATCAGATTTGTTAGTCTGTGTTCTTCGTACTATATCTTAAAAATTGGTCGTGAATTAGAATCTGAACTCTAAATATATCTTGTAGCCCTTGAAATCTAGTTTTCGGGAATATAAGGTAGGTCGTCTAAATGTTTCTCAAACTCCCAGAAACTGAAACTTTGTAAACGTGTTTGAAACTGAGTATTTATTTTTAGCTGCTTTTTAAGTATGAGTTGATTAATTAATAACTCCTGAGAAATTACGATTTTGGAACTGAAGTATAAACCAAAGTTGTAGGTCTCGGAGTCTATTTTCTGGAAATATTAGCCTCGTTGTCTAACTGTTTGTCAAACTCTCTAAATCTGCAAATTAGTGAACGTTGGTCAAATCTGAGTTGTAATGTTTATGTTAGGATTAAAAATCGTGAATTTGTGTAATCATTTAGCAAACTAAATTATATCGTAAAATGGATTATTATTGCTTAATCAGACCTTAAACATATATATAAAATGGTCAATCATTTTTAAGTGTTCGTTTAATAACTTGTAAACGTTTTATAAAACAATCTATTAAAGTTAACGGTTTTGGACACATTGTTTCACCGGTTTTGTGTCATCCATATCTTGTTCATTTCTAACTCAAATTCAGTGATTCCGGATTCCTCGATGTAGCTCTCTGAGTCTAGTTTCCGTATATATAAGATTCATCGTCTAAATATTTCTGAAACTCAAGTTACTACAGTTTTAATAAACGTATGTATTCGCTGAATTTCTTCGACATATTTGAGTCTATTCCTTTATCGTAAATGTTCAACCTTCCTAACCTTTCTAAAACGAGACAACTTGAATACATTGTGTATCGACCTTAAAATTTATGATTCAATTACTTACTACTCATAACTTACTCATTTAGGGGAGCTCTATACCTAGTCGGGACTTAGCTTGTGAATTGCTTATACATACACATACACACTACTTAAGTAGTGACTTTGCTTATTCGAGGTGAGTTCATTGCCCCTATTTTCTACTGTTTTACGTGTTTTATACTAATCGGGGGGAAGTAAAACTCAACATACTATATTAAGAAAACGGATACTATTTCAAACTTACCATAAATAGATATTTCTATTTATGGAAACTTACTATATTTGGAAACCTTCTATTTCGGGAAAATTACTACTTTCGATAAACTTCCTATTTATAGAAACTTACCACTTTTAGAAACTTACTATTTTCGGAAACTTTCCATTTATGGAAACTTACTACGAATTGGATTTCATAAAGCGTTTACAAACTTATGCATGTTTTCAAAATACTACGAGATTACTATTGTGGGATTACGGTTACTTCAAACGTGCTCATTAGTAGATATGTTCTACTAATGGAGTCTTCTAAACGTGCTCACTAGTAGATGGGTTCTACTAGTGGAGTCTTCTAAACGTGCTCGTTAGTAGAGATGATCTACTAACGGAGTTTTCTAAACGTGCACATTAGTACTAATGGTGTCTTTATACGGTAGCGTGGCTACTACTACTGATACTTGTGGGTTTGCGATTATATTTCTTACGTATACATGCATATGCTTTACTTATATTAATTACTGCTGAATTGAGATACAAATGCTTATTAATTACCATTTTTAGAAACTTACTATTTCAGGAAAGTTACTAAAAATAGAACTTTCTATTTTTAGAAACATTTCTACATTCAGAAACTTACTAAATTTAGAAACTTACTTTCAAATGTTTACTAAACTATTTTGTTACATACTCGATGAACTCGCTCAACCTTTGTGTTGACTTTTTAGTTTTACTTTCAGGTATTGATCAGGCATATGATCTTGCTGGACTGGACTCATAGAGACTTAGAGTTATCCGTGCATTGTGGCTTGTTTATAATACATTTATTTACTTATATTTCGGGCTTGCATGCCTAAGTACTTTATTTTCATTTTCGGATTTATTTTGGATATTGTTTCATTGTAGTGATTGACGTAATTGTGTACCAAGGGGTTTTACCTTGGACATGGCGACGTCATGACATACAAATTTTTATTTAATTCATATAGATTGTTTCTTTATTTGCTATTGTGTTATGACGATCGCCAATCAGTTGCACTCTGCGTTTCCGCCACTGGTGGGGTGTGACAGATTGGTATCAGAGCACATGGTTATAGAGAACTAGGTGGTTTGGCCTAGACTATAACTAGGTGTCCTCATATAAATTCTTTTTAGGATCTTTTTCATCGATTTCATTACGTCTCACTACTTGTACGCGACGACTTATTCGCCTAAGGAAGACGGCGACCAATATCAGCTTTCGACATGAGAATTTTCTTCGTTTTGATTTATACTTTGAATTTGGATTTCTTGATTTTATTTTACTACTATTCCTACGATTTGAAACCTCGATTCGATTCTATTTTATTTAAATCCTTAATTTGTATATGTTAATATTATGATAATGAACATGGGGAGCGGACATGTATATGAGACGAAGTGAATATAATTTTGGGCGTACGACTTAATTATATCCATGTCGTGTCATATATATGTTTACATGACCATGTTTGTAGTCGTAATACAAAACATACCTAAAGTTCTTATGGTTGAGTTACTGACCATATCCATTCCTTAAAATTCACGATTTCGTTTATACTAGCGTATGCTTATATGGCCGCCTACACGGATCGTTTTCATGAGCTTGCACGACCCTGTCCTCAGATGGAAATTCCGAAGTCGCGATGTATCAAGCGTTTCATCTATGGTTTGCATCCCGAAGTTAGTCGTTCGTTGAGGAGTATTGAACCTTCCACCATTTAGAGTGCTATTTAGTAGACCGGAGCTATCACCGATATGTGGTTCGAGACGGTGTATTGTCGGACGGGAAGAGGAAGGATCCCAGTGACGAGGAGCAGGGAAAGTCCAAGGAAGATTAAACGAGATTTAGGTCAATTTAGCAGCACTTCGAAGTCTGGGTATACTCGTACACTTTCTCTATGTCAGAAGTGTAATCATCACCATGAGGAGCACATGATATGCAGTTGTTCGCTATGCTGTAGGAGAGGCCACTTGCCAAGGATTTTCCGTTCCAGGTCTGTTGCTGACGTACCAGTGAATACATTGAGGCTTAATTTCAGCTTTGGTTGCGGAAGTACCGGTCATTTTCTTCGAGATTGTTCTCACAAGCAGGGAACTGTTGGTCACGCTAACCCACCCCATAACGCTCTAGGAAAGCAGGGAAATCAGGATGGTCAAAACACTCGAGCTCGTATTAGAGCATATGTACTGAGAGCTGCGGAGGAGCAGCAGAATCCGAATGCCGAACTTGATACTTTTCTTATGCAATTCTCTGATATTACTTGAAACGCATGCTGATACATTACTTTCTAATTATGACCCTTACGTTTCGATGATCTCGTTCGTGACGGTACTTTCTACTTGAATTTCGGGACGAAATTCTTTTAAGTGGGGTATACTGTGACAACCGTCAATCTCTCCGTCCTTAGTTAGTCTAAAATGCCTGTTGATCATTACCGAAATTCACTGAAAATTTAAAACTTTACATATGTTGTTGATTACCACTTTACTTATATGAGATATTGGTTTTGAGATATGTGTATACCTCTGTATGTGTTGATTTCGTATTAGTTTAAGTGCACAAGTAGATAGTTCCCTAGACGAGCTCCTAGATGACTTAACGAGTAAATTCCGTATTCGACTTAAAAGTACATTTGTAAAAAAAAAAAAAAAAACAAATATATGTGAACCTTTAAATTACTTTGAGAACTCAAATTCTTAAGACTAGTCTATATCAATATAATTCATGATAATTCCGAAATCTGGCGTAATTCTTCCTTTGAGAAACTTCCATGCTTTCACTTTTGGGCTTAATTGCAAATTGTGTGTCTTTTGGGCTATGAATTAACCTTAAGACTTTCTTTTTGGGCCCTCTAGCCGTTTAGGCCAGCCAACAAACATCCCTAATCGATCCCTAATCTAAGTTATTCAAGTAATCGGTTTCTAAACCTAAAACAAAACCTAATTCTATTCTAATCTCTCAAAGAAACCGTCACCCCTAAAACTTTTGCTACTGCCGTCTTTCATCATCACCATCAAAATAATCATCTGCTGGTTTGTTCCTCACCTTCATCGTGTTCCTCATCTTCAATTGTTCAAGGTAAAGTGTTGTTTATTTTGTCAAAATCCGAAACCCTAATCTAGGGTTTTCAAATTCGTTTTGTAAAATTTGCTGCTATGTTGAGCTGTCTTAATCGATTCATATCTCTTGGGTCTTTTAGAATTGGCTTCTGTAATCTAAACGTAAATTGTAGCCCTTCATTTCTAGTTTTCGAATATATAAGATACTTTGTCTAATTGTTTTCCATTCTCCCAGAATCTGTAAAATAGTGGACATAGGTTTCTGTTCGTGATCAGCGTTGTAGTTCCGTGTTCTAGGAGTCATAAGTCGGTCATAAGTCCGTCTTTTTGGAAAAGTGTATAAAGCAATGTTGTAGGATTTTGAGTTATTTTTCAAATGGGAGGGGTCTCATCGTCTAATTCATTATCAAACTCCCTAGAACTGGTTTTTAGTGAACATGGGTCTAAACTGTGTTTTGGTGCTCGTTTTTATATCCGAATTTGTGTTTACTTGTTGTATGTCTTAAAAGAATATAAATGGAGATGTTAAAACATTAAGTCCTTTCTTATATGTCAAATTCATGATCTGGAGGTGTTGGTAATTTTACGTGGTCGTTTCATATTTAAAAACAATTATACGAGACATGTGGTAAAAGTCGTTGTTCCTAATCAGATTTGTTAGTCTGTGTTCTTCGTACTATATCTTAAAAATTGGTCGTGAATTAGAATCTGAACTCTAAATATATCTTGTAGCCCTTGAAATCTAGTTTTCGGGAATATAAGGTAGGTCGTCTAAATGTTTCTCAAACTCCCAGAAACTGAAACTTTGTAAACGTGTTTGAAACTGAGTATTTATTTTTAGCTGCTTTTTAAGTATGAGTTGATTAATTAATAACTCCTGAGAAATTACGATTTTGGAACTGAAGTATAAACCAAAGTTGTAGGTCTCGGAGTCTATTTTCTGGAAATATTAGCCTCGTTGTCTAACTGTTTGTCAAACTCTCTAAATCTGCAAATTAGTGAACGTTGGTCAAATCTGAGTTGTAATGTTTATGTTAGGATTAAAAATCGTGAATTTGTGTAATCATTTAGCAAACTAAATTATATCGTAAAATGGATTATTATTGCTTAATCAGACCTTAAACATATATATAAAATGGTCAATCATTTTTAAGTGTTCGTTTAATAACTTGTAAACGTTTTATAAAACAATCTATTAAAGTTAACGGTTTTGGACACATTGTTTCACCGGTTTTGTGTCATCCATATCTTGTTCATTTCTAACTCAAATTCAGTGATTCCGGATTCCTCGATGTAGCTCTCTGAGTCTAGTTTCCGTATATATAAGATTCATCGTCTAAATATTTCTGAAACTCAAGTTACTACAGTTTTAATAAACGTATGTATTCGCTGAATTTCTTCGACATATTTGAGTCTATTCCTTTATCGTAAATGTTCAACCTTCCTAACCTTTCTAAAACGAGACAACTTGAATACATTGTGTATCGACCTTAAAATTTATGATTCAATTACTTACGACTCATAACTTACTCATTTAGGGGAGCTCTATACCTAGTCGGGACTTAGCTTGTGAATTGCTTATACATACACATACACACTACTTAAGTAGTGACTTTGCTTATTCGAGGTGAGTTCATTGCCCCTATTTTCTACTGTTTTACGTGTTTTATACTAATCGGGGGGAAGTAAAACTCAACATACTATATTAAGAAAACGGATACTATTTCAAACTTACCATAAATAGATATTTCTATTTATGGAAACTTACTATATTTGGAAACCTTCTATTTCGGGAAAATTACTACTTTCGATAAACTTCCTATTTATAGAAACTTACCACTTTTAGAAACTTACTATTTTCGGAAACTTTCCATTTATGGAAACTTACTACGAATTGGATTTCATAAAGCGTTTACAAACTTATGCATGTTTTCAAAATACTACGAGATTACTATTGTGGGATTACGGTTACTTCAAACGTGCTCATTAGTAGATATGTTCTACTAATGGAGTCTTCTAAACGTGCTCACTAGTAGATGGGTTCTACTAGTGGAGTCTTCTAAACGTGCTCGTTAGTAGAGATGATCTACTAACGGAGTCTTCTAAACGTGCACATTAGTACTAATGGTGTCTTCATACGGTAGCGTGGCTACTACTACTGATACTTGTGGGTTTGCGATTATATTTCTTACGTATACATGCATATGCTTTACTTATATTAATTACTGCTGAATTGAGATACAAATGCTTATTAATTACCATTTTTAGAAACTTACTATTTCAGGAAAGTTACTAAAAATAGAACTTTCTATTTTTAGAAACATTTCTACTTTCAGAAACCTACTAAATTTAGAAACTTACTTTCAAATGTTTACTAAACTATTTTGTTACATACTCGATGAACTCGCTCAACCTTTGTGTTGACTTTTTAGTTTTACTTTCAGGTATTGATCAGGCATAGGATCTAGCTGGACTGGACTCATAGAGACTTAGAGTTATCCGTGCATTGTGGCTTGTTTATAATACATTTATTTACTTATATTTCGGGCTTGCATGCCTAAGTACTTTATTTTCATTTTCGGATTTATTTTGGATATTGTTTCATTGTAGTGATTGACGTAATTGTGTACCAAGGGGTTTTACCTTGGACATGGCGACGTCATGACATACAAATTTTTATTTAATTCATATAGATTGTTTCTTTATTTGCTATTGTGTTATGACGATCGCCAATCAGTTGCACTCTGCGTTTCCGCCACTGGTGGGGTGTGACATACTCAAACACCAAGATGTGAAGACTTGTACATTTTAGACATGAACACTGCTCATTCAACTGAATAATCAAGTTGTTTCATATCTAAAACTACTGAAAAAGAGTCTGATTTATGGCATAGAAGACTTTGTCATGTCAATCTTAAGTGCATGAATAAACTGGTCTCAGACAATTTAGTTTCTGGATTACCTAAAAAGATTTTTTCATTTAAATGGCCATTGTAATTCATGCCTTAAAGGAAAACAACATAAATCAAGTTTTAAACTAAAGACTCAAACTTCAGTAGATACAGTTCTTCACATTCTACACATGGATCTATTTGGTCCAGTCAGTGTGAAGAGTCTTGGCATGAAATCTTATTGTTTAGTTATCACTGATGACTATTCAAGATTTTCATGGGTCTTTTTCTTAGCTCATAAAAGTGATACAGCTGAGCTAATTAAAGACTTTTTCATTCAAATTGAAAACTTTTGTGATAAGAAGGTTAAGATTATTAGATGTGAGAATGGCACAAAATTTAAAAATGTCACCCTGAATGATTGTTGTACTCTTAAGGGCATTTTTAGACAATATAGGGCCATGTTAAGTGAATCATCATTGCCTGTCACATTTTGGGATGAAGCAATAAACACTATGTGCTTTGTCAACAACAGAATTCCCATAGTTAAGAGATTAGGAAAAACTTCATATGAATTGATTTCTAGAAGAAAACCATTTGTAGGATTTTTCAAAGCTTTTGGCTGTCAATGTTCCATTTTAAACACCAAAGACCAATTAGGAAACTTTGATTCCAAAAAAGATGATGGTTACTTCCTTGGATATTCTAGTGTTTCTAAAGCCTATAAGATCTTTAATAGAAGAACTAGAATCATAGAAGAATCAATCAATGTGATATTCAATGAATATACACCAAAAAATATTTGGAATTCAGGTGCTGAATGACTGTTTGATTTAGACACATATTTGAATTCATTTAATAGTGTTTGCCCAGATGTTACAAAACAAGTGCATGTATCAAAAGAGAATGTAGAAAATGCTAAAGATAGTGATGACTTTGTTCTAGGAAGACGAGCAAATGCAAGTGCAAGCCCATCTAAGTTGAATGAAGATCATAACAATTCAGTGGATGATACAACTATTGTAACTGAAGATCTTGCAGAGAGTCAAACTGATGCAGATATTCCTCAAGAGGAAGACATTTCAGTAAACTCTGAAGATCAAGAAAATATTGTACAAGATCAAGAATTGCAAGCTGATGAAAATCATGATGATTTGGGTGCCGAACATTTCACTAAAGATATTTCAGATGAACAAGTTAATGAGGAACTCAATTCTAGTAATCCACAAGTCAATTCAGAATTTCAAAACCTAGAGGAAGAAAGTTTGGATGAATTACAAGAAATTCAAGTGCAAAAAAAGAAATGGAAGAAAATTCGGGGAACATTCAGAACAATTCGGAAGAAGAAAATGTAATTAATCATGATGAAGCACAACTCAATACTGATGAACAAATGCAGACTCTACCTACTGAACCAAGCCATGAACAACCAAGTGAAGCAACTTCTGAACCCTCACTTTTGGATGATTTTGTCCCTAATCAAACAAACCTTTCTACTAATAATACTGAGGAAATTAACTCATTTTTAAAAGTTCACAAGACTCATCCTCTAAGTAATATTATATGAAATTTGTATGATGGGGTCAAAACTAGAAGTAGCTCTCGTTTAATCAATCTTTGCATGTTCTCTTACTTTCTGTCTCAGCTAGAACCTAAGAATGTTGATATTGCATTAACCATAAATAGTTGGGTAGAAGCCATGCAATAGGAACTATTGCAATTTAAGGTTCAGGAAGTAGGTACATTGGTAGAAAGACCAGTAGGAGCAAATGTGCGTGGAGTTAAATGTATCTTTAAGGTTAAAAAAGATGATAGGGGAATAATAGTGAGGAATAAGGCAAGACTAGTTGTAAAAGGATATACTCAGGAAGAGGGTATTGATTATGATGATGTCTTTGATCCAGTTGCTAGGATAGAGGCTATAAGGTTATTTCTGGCATTTGCTGCTTTTAAGAATTTCAAGGTATACCAAATGGATGTAAAATCAGCATTTTTGTATGGAGTTCTTGAAGAAACAGTTTATGTTAGTCAACCTCCTGGGTTTCTGGATCCTCAATTCCCTGATCATGTGGTCAATCTGGACAAGGTTTTATATGGATTACATTAAGCTCCTAGAGCTTGGTATGAGACATTGTCTAAGTATTTGATTGATAATGGTTATTTAAGAGGAACTATAGATAAAACTTTATTCATCAAATCAGTTGTCCAGGACTCCATATTTGTTCAAATCGATGTTGATGACATTAATTTTGGTTCAACTTGTGTAGAACTATGTAAGGACTTTGAGCTTGTAATGAAATCTAAATTTCAAATGAGCTCAATGGGTGAAATGTCCTTTTTCTTAGGACTTCAAGTTCAACAATTAGAACATGGCATTTTTATTAATTAGGGAAAGTATGTCAAGGATATATTAGCCAAATTTGGGTTTTCTGATTGTAAATCTGCTTCCACTCCTGTTGACACTAGGGCCAAGTTACATCCAGATTTAGATGGTGAAAGTGTTGACCAACATTTATATAGGTCTATGATAGGTTCCTTAATGTATCTTACTGCTAGTAGACCTAATATTATGTTTGGAGTGTGTCTATGTGCTAGGTTTCAGGCTGCCCCTAAGGTATCTCACTTAGTTGCTGTCAAGAGGATCTTTAGATATCTTAAGCGACAACCTTCATTAGGCCTTTGGTATCCTAAGAATTCAACCTTTGACTTCTATGCCTATAATGATAGTGAGTATGGTGGCTGCAACTTAAATAGAAAATCTACCACATGAGGTTGCCATTTCTTAGGAAATAGGCTAGTATCATGGCAATGCAAAAAGCAGACTTCTGTTTCTCAGTCTTCTGCTGAAGCTGAATATATTGCTGCTGGTTCTTGCACATCTCAAGTATTATCGATTCAGAATCAGATGCTAGACTATGGCCTTACTTTCATGAACACACCTATTCACATAGACAACACAGCTGCCATGTTTATCGCTAACACATTCTAAAACTAAGCATATTGAGATTAGACATCACTTTATTAGAGACTGCTTTGGAAAACATTTGATTCACTTAGTAAAGATTCATACAGACCTCCAACCAGCCAACATTTTCACAAATACATTTGATATAACAAGATTCAACTTTCTTGTTCAGGCTATTGGTCTTATAAATCTTGATTGAATGTTTCTTCAAACATATTTTTGTACATATCTTTTTGAATTTTGCTTTCTTTTATTTCAAAATACAAAAAGAGGGGAAGATAATGGATAAAATTAAAATATATATATGTATATATGTATATATATATATATACTAGTCTAGTACCCGCGCGATGCAGCGGCGGCGATGAAGTTGATTTCGTAAAATGGTTTTGCGGCTACAGTTTTTAGTAGCTTTTAATCGGTCTCGTGATCCATATGTTAAGTATAACACTTTCGGTTGTTTTTCAGTCGTCATGTGATATGAATATAGAAACATATATAATATAAAATTGTATTGGATTTAATGGGAAACTTTTAGTTTTTCAATTCGCCCTTTTAGGTTAAAAAAAAATTATGCGTTCATGGTTTATGGTTTGATTTTGCGCCATACAAAGACTAATGTGGTAAAGATATATGGTTCCGTCTTCAGGCCATAAAAACAATTAGTTACAAGCAGTAACATTTCTCGTTTTTTCGGTCCATAAAAAGGGTTAAAAGCTAACATTTATGGTTTGAATTTGGCAATAAAATGAATTATGCGGTTACAATATCTATTTCACATTTTGGCCCATAAAAATAAATATTGTATGTGGTAACGGTTTCTCGTTGTTTCTCATGTGTTCTTTCGATACATAAAAATAATATATGCTCATGTGTTCTTTCGATACATAAAAATAATATATGCGATAACGGATTATGGTTCAAGACATGTTTAATATTTTTTTTCATTCATCTTTTTACATATATGTTGGGTTTAAAAATTTCTATTTTGGCTTTTTGGACCCTCCAAATAATTATGCATTTCTACTTTGGCTCTATGGCACTAAAAGAATTATGTAATATAGTCAATGAATGCAGTAGTGGGAAAAAAAATTACATTGTGGTAACGATTTCTTGTCTAATCTTATTCGTCCCGTGATAATTATATTAAAATAATATCCATTGGATTGACATATATGTCCATGGTTACATGAGTTTCTAGTAAATATTTTTAATGATGTCCTATTTTGGGCATCTGGCTCAACTTTTGAAACAAATTTAACATCTTTTTGGGATTTAAATTTATTATTTACTTTAAGTTTTCAGTTATCTAAATACTTCTAACAAATTTTGCACATTATTGACAAGTTTATAAATTAATAGTTCGTGTTTGTCACAAAAATATAAAAATTTGTCTACATGTTTTAAGGTACACTAACAGTATCTTTGTCCAACGTGTTTCAAATAAATGATTAATGGGCGTTTTAATCATGACACATTTACATATAGATAAACGTATTAAATCCTACTTAATCAATTTACTTTTAAGAATTAACAGTCATATGTCCTAACTCCTTTTTCATAAAATTTTGTGAACTTATATGTAAACCTAGACATTTTGTATTCTCAGTTTCAAACAAATAAGATTTCAACTGTTTTTATTTCCAAAATTTCCATTAGTTAAATTCGAGTCATCACCTCTAACTAAAATAACTAACAAAATCAAAGAATGTCATTGACCCAACACGCATATATCATCTACATACACGACACAAAATACAAAAACATCAAACAATAGCTTAGCTTATTATAATACACCAACATACACAACACAAAAACATCAAACAAAAGCTTAGCTTATTATAATACATGTTCTTTGATACGAAAACATCAAACAAAAGCTTAGCTCATTAAACAAAAACTTAGCTTAATACAAACCTAGTCACAATTAAACGTGTTTAAGTGACACATACATTGAACAAGATGAAAAAATATAAACTTTATAGCAATTATTATCAATTAAATCTCTGCCGAAAAAGTAGTACCACATACTTGCAGCAGATATATTTGATAATTTTGAACCTTTTTCTTTTACATACAAAAATTTAAAAAAAAAAAACATAAATCATGGAGTGGAACATATTTTGAATCAGTTTTAGTGAATTATTAAAAACCAAAAAACAATTATTCCAAAGAATCCAACCCAAAAAAATATGAAACGAAAATTATCTCAAAAACATTGAACAACCCACACTTCTGTAATCAAAAACTATATTGTAAAAGAAAAAAATGTAGCCAAATGACAACCTGACACAAAATCGAAACTACTAAAATCTAACCGGATCTGGAAGTCACTCGCCAGATCCCAAAGGATCTCAACGGCACATGCCATATCTTACCGAAAATAAACAACAAACACCATTAAAACAACCGGATCTCAACGGGACTCACCGGATCTAAAAAGATCTAGCGAATCTCAACAAGAAATCTTACGGTGATGGTGTCAGTTGTTCATCACGGAGACAAACGTGGCGGTGAATACTGATTCCAGTCAGTTTTAGCATCAGGGAGTTAAAGAGAGAAGAGGAAGATGTGAGTGTGTGTTTGGTTTAGAGAGACAGGTGTTCCGGCGGATTCTAGAGAGAGGTCAGAGGTTTTAGAGAGAGAGAGAGTTGTGTGTGTGTGTGTGTGTGTTGTGTGTTGTGTGGGTTGTTTCTGTTTTGTGCGTGTGTGTTGTGTCTGTGTGTGTGTTGCATTGTGTGTTTAACATGTTGTATTGTATGCTTAAAATGTTGTGTTGTATGCTTTATGTATTGTACCTCTTAATTCCTTAAACTCTTAAAACATCAAATGCTTTATATAGTAGTAGAGATATATATATATATATATATATATATATATATATATATATATATATATATATATATATATATATATATATATATATATATATATATATATATATATATATATATTTGATTTCATTGAGTCTTTTTGTTTATTAGGATAGTCTTTTTAAATTCGGAGTATTTTTTTCAAATTTCGGACATTTTTTTAGTTCATATTCAGAAAAATTCCAAAAATATGTCATATCATTTTGTATAGATAAAATCCAAAAATAGGTTCTTTCAAAAATATATAGATTAAACTCAAAAAGATTTTATTTCTATTCTATTTGCAAGGTTTTGAATTTTGTTTTAGAAAATTGAAAAATAAAAAACAGTATAAAACTTGAAAATGTTTCACAAAAACAAAATTTCTTAGAAAAGAATCTTAAACATAAATTCAGAGTTATTTAGCATAGTTCAATATTTAAAGAATTTCATGAAAACCAATTGTTTTTACAAATGCACATATTTCTATATATTAAAAACCTTAACAACTGTGGTTTATTGATTGCATAAGATCTCTAAAATTGATAAATTTCAAATGGGAATTCAGTTATTTTCAAGTAGAAAAGAAAAATAATGTCATATTTTTTTTAGCAAATATGAGCATATAAATCAATTTATTCTAAAACTGTGAAGTGTTTAAAAGTCACTTTTTAAATAATTTATTGACTTTGAGATCTTTGATGCTAACTTCATAAATGGCAGAGACACGTGAATAAGTCCAAAATTTTAATAAACTAGTCTTTTTTCCTCTAAGATCCTTAATGCTTACTTGATAAACGGAAAAGACGGGGGGAAAGAGTTGAACAATTGTACTTAGTCCAATTTGAACACATAAATCATGTATTTAATCAAAAATATCTTGAGAGAAGAAGCAGTTTATAAGGTTGAGATATTATATTTTGGGAACTCTCAATAAAGGTTGAAGATTAGTCATGAGTTCAGTCAAAATTATCAGAGTAAAATATGTCACAAAAACGGCTATGTTTTTAAGTAAATATGATATAAATGCCATATTTTAGTAAAATATCTATTTAATTTATTTCTTCTTGACAAGAATTGAAAAGTTTGATTGTGTATTAGGTCATTTTTAAACTATTAAAACTTGCAGTGAATGAATTTTTGACACAGGATGAACTCTAATAGAAATACAGGTTTCAGCATATTATAAAACATTTATTTTCTTTTGAAAATTTGTTGGAATTGAAACTTAGATAAAATAGTTTTAATTTCATTAATGCTGCTCTTATTAATATTGCTTGAAGTATGCTTCATTAATACGGACTGAAGAAAGTTAATGATGAAGACATACAATTACTACGGAAGACAAGTTACTACTGCAAGATAGTTATTACTACAATATTCTCATTACTGCGGAAGACTGTTTCTACTGCAACAAGCTTGACATGCAGGTTTAGATTACAATTACAATTAGAGTTACATTGTATTTCCTTTTAGTAGATGTTTCCTATTTAGATAGGTTAGCCTCAAGGTCTATAAATAGATCCTTGTAGATTGATAATAAACACGTTGTATTGATTCATTGTTCAATATAATTGAGGCTTATAATTCGGCAAACTTATTGTTCATAATCGTTTTCTATTTTACAATATTGTTTGATTCGACAAACTTGTAAGATCAAAGTGTTCATCCGCTGCTGAACTTCTGTGATAGATCAAGATCTTTCTTAGACAAGCTTTAGGTTTATACAACCTATTTGATCCTGAAAAAATTTGCTCTTATGAACTAATTTATGAAATTCTGGAATATAAGTTTCTGATTTTGAAATTGAAACTTTGCTTTATAAACTCTTTTCTAGACTGACTGTTGATTTGAAGTAAATTAGTTCTAATGTGTAAATTTTGTATTTAAGTTTGAACATAAAAGTTCTGGGAAAATTATTGACTTCATTTTTCTAATTCAGAGTTCATTTTTACGATTCGGAATATTAATTCTAATTCTAGTTAATTTTTACAATTCGGGATGTTTGACTTTGTTGACTGTTTGTTAAAATTCGGAATATTAATTTTAGTTCGGAGTCTTTTCAGTCGGAAGTTTTATTTTTGGATCGGAGACCTTTTGGTGGGAAATTAAATATATTATTTTTTTTCTAATCATTATTTTATTAGTTTAAATTTAAATAATTTTTTAATTAAAATAGCAGTTCTCTAAGTCGATTCTAAATCTCTAATCCCAATATAGTTTATCATTGTTTATTCCTCTGAGCGATTAAGCTTTAGCATTGTCTTTTCATCTTCTAGAGCATTTTTCGAGAGTTTTTCCTTGTTTTTTTGCTTTTTTCACTCATTTTACCTAGTTTCTGTTTCCTTTAAGGTATATTTTTGCTGTATTTTGAATTTATTAATGTGGTTTTCTTGATTATACATCATTTCTAACCATATTTTTGTGTAACAGATGGCATTAAGAGACAAATCTAAGCAGAATGTTGCTTCTTTCCTAGACATGACCCATTTAGAGGTTGATGACGACTGGAAGTTAATCATTGGTTTCTTAATCAATTCGAACTTACGCGAGGCAATTTATGAAAGTCCTGTTATGTACAATGACCTATTACAATAATTTTGGGAAAATGCAAGGTTTGAAATAGTTGAAGGTGTAAGAACAATCACATAATCTGTACAAAGAGAGAATGTAATAGTAAATGAGGATGTGATTAGAAGGGTTTTAAGATTAAATGATGCTGAAGGGGTTGAGAAATTGAGTATGGATGAGATAAGAACGGTTGGCGGACAAATTGGGTATGAAGGTGACTTTCCTGACAACATGGTAAAGAAGGCAAGAGTGTCCTTCAATTGGAGATATCTGATCCATGTTTTGGTGTGTTGTATGTCTGGGAGGTCTGGAGGATTTGATGAGCTTAATCAAACCTTAGCTTCCGCATTTGTTTGTCTCATTACTCAGATAAGATTTAACTTCTCCAGTTTTATTGTGGACAACATGCAGAAAATGCTTGAAGGGACAACAACAAAATTTTTGTTATACCCTAAATTTCTCCAAATGATTCTTCAGTCTGAAGTACAGGGTTTAATGCTTGAAGAAACAACTCTCAAAGATGAAAACATGAATTGGAAAATCATGGAAAACATGAAGAAGGCATTCACAAAGGCAACGGTTGTATTTTCTGGGAATTTCACGCCTTTCTTCCCATACATGATTGATCAAGCTAGAGTTGCTATCAATGACTTCATTGAGTTTCAAGGGGAGTTAGCAGGAAATGTGATACAAGAAGAGCAACAAGATGCTCCTATTGAAAATGAACAAGCTCAAGCAGAACCACAAGCTCATATGGAGGTTGAACGTCCTGTATCTCCTCTGATTCCAACTTCCTCTCCTCCATAAAGATATCCTGTGCAACAAGAACCTACCTCAACATCTGTTTCATCTGTTGAACCTTCTCAAAAAGCTCATCCTACTCCTACCCTTTCTCAAGTGTATACATCAAGAACTAAGGGTCAAGGTGGGAACTTGAAGAAAATTGTAGAGCTCACCAAGAAAACATAAGAGTTAGAGCTACTGGTAAAGAAACATGAGGCTTTAATAATTCAGTTGAGGTGGAAAATAGTGTTGAATGAAGTTACGATGAAGGGGTTAAATGCTGCCACAACTGTGTCAAACCCTATGGATGATGCATCGAAAATGGGGGGAGATATAGATTTGAATATTGAAATGGAGATAGATGGTGCAGGACTGAATGAAGAAAGAGAGGTTACAGTAAGGGGGAGTGAGAGTACTAGTGTCAATGAAAGTGTGAGCATTGACCTCTCAATTGTAGGTAAGATCTACAAAAGTGTAGAAAAAGAAGTAACCAACAGGAAGGGAAAGGAAAAGGTTGAGGAAGAAATAACCAAATCTGGGAAAAAGAGGCTAGTTTTGAAGAAGATAAAGAGAGTTCGGGGAATGAAAAAGGTTCGGAGGAAAGAAGAAAAAGTTTGGCGTACTTGGAAATAAGTTCAAATGAAGAAATGGTCCAAACTAGTATTCAAGAAAGAAGATATAGACTAGTAGACCAACATGGTGAGCTGGTAGACAAAGAGAACTTTGATAAGTATTTTGATCGTTTGTTTGAAGGAATAATTGATGAGACTGCAACGCATCAGTACTGCATTCACATCAAGGAAAGAGAACCAAATTTCATAAATAAGGATGTATGGAATGAAGATATTGGAGGAGAAAAGATAGAAAATGTAACATCCCGGTTCTCGGAAATTAAAATATTTCGTAAGTATTTATTTATTTATGATAAATATGTTTTAAATTTATATTTATTTAGAAGTTTTATATATAAAGGACTAGAATGGTAAGAAAAATAGTTAGTTTTGGTTAGAAAGGACTTATATGGTTAACAATATTAGTAAAATTTTGTAAATTAGTAAGACTTGAGAAATTGAGGGACTAAAGGTGTAAATTCGAAATTTTAGATGAGTAGGACAATGAGGTGTCAGATGCAGAATTTCTAAGGTAATTTGTGTGTGTGTGTTCTTGAAGGAAGAGAAGGTAATTTATGCACTTAATATTATTTGATGAATTCGGGTTTATATTATGTGTTATAGTCTTAATAAGATGCTTAATTGAAAGTAGACATGCTTAATTGGTAAAATTAGGTTTTCTTAATAATTTGGGGATAATCATGAGAATTGAAGAAAATTGTTAGTTTGAGCTTTGATTATATGTTAATTTAATGTTAGAATTGTATGTTTAAGTTCTATGAATGAGAAAGAATATGGTATTATGATTACTCCATTTGGTGTTGCCAAACGGGTCAAATGACCCAAGGAGTGGCAAATGGGTAGAAATTGGTTAAAGAAAAGAAAATGACAATTTTATATAATGTGTTTATTATGAATATAATTTAGATGGTGTCTAGAAATACTTCTATGTGTATGTAAAAGCTTAACGGGTCAAAGACCCAAAAAAGTGGCATGATGGGTAGAAAACGGATAAGCAAGTTAATGTTAAGATTTTAGAAAAGATGTGTAATAAAGTTGTTAGATATGTTTGGTTATGATTTATTGAAATTTATAGTTGTTTTGGTCTTATAAACTCAGATTTAAAAGACAAAGGAAAAGGGAAAGCAACGAAAGAGTAGTAAAAGTACTTCAACGTCAAGGTGAGTATACGAAGCTCCTTTCTGTATTGTTATATGTTTAAAATTTGTTATTAATACTTTTGAGGTTTACAAGTGTGTTATTTATATCATATCCTTAAGTTGATAGCGGAATTGGGAGTTAGAAATATCCAAAACTAACGTATAAGTTGCAGGAAACGCTTGGAAACGAAAATCAGCCAGGCTAAGGCCCAGAATGCGCCGCATCTGAGCCAGAATGCGCCGCATCTGAGCCAGAATGCGCCGCATCTGAGCCAGAATGCGCCGCATTCTGAGCTCAGTAGCCTTGGTTGATTTTCGTTGAGCCAAATGCGCCGTATTCGAACCTGAATGCGCCGCATTCGATACATAAAACAGGTTTTAGTGAATTTTAAGGTAGTTTAAGTATGGGAATGATACCCTAACCCATTATTATGATAGAGAAGAATGGAGAAGACATTTACATGTCGATAAGATATAGAATCGACTTTTAATAGTCAGAAATGAGTAGAGTTAACTATGTATATACCGCGAGGGTATGTAATTGACTTTTAATATTCGGAGAGAAGTAAGGACCAACTATACATAGTTGGAAGAGAAGAAATGATAAGACTTTATGTAGTCTTTGAGAAGTATTAAAACGGGACTAAGTATATTCACTAGCTTAACGCTAATGTATTTTGTTGATTGTTATGTTTGTAGGTAAAAAGGACCTCTAGATCGCAAGGCAAGCCAAGTAAAGAACGGATGGGGACCTTAACATAATATGGAATCTTTCGTAACGAGCTTCCGCTCTAAACATTATGGATGTTGTTTTTAATAGAAGTAAAACATTAACTTTTGTTTGTTTTAAGTTATGTAAATGACACAGAAAACCGTTAATGTTGTAGGATGTTTATATAAATAAAAAAATTGTGTGTTTTAAAATACTAGTGTTACAAGTTGGTATCATAGCCTTGCCTTGTGTGAGTTGAACCCAAGCTGAGGCTTTGGAAGGGGAAGAAGCTTGCCTTGCGGAAGAGATAAGAGTAAGAAAGATTAATTGTAGAGAAAGAATATAATGGCTTAGTCTAAAATATTCATTGATAGTATTGGGTGTACAAGGGTTAATGTGTTTAAAATTAACGTCTGGCCAACGCTAATTTTGAGCGTGTTAAGCATATCCAATATGATTGAAGTATATTAAGGACAAGGGACAAGAAAGTTAGAAAGTATGTATATGACATATAAACTATAATTGTGTATAGATTATAGTTTTATATGTTATTATTAACTGAATTTAATTTTAGTTGGTAGAAATGGAAGAAGAAGGTAGTCATAATGATGACGGTTAGAAGGAAGTGGATATGCAAACAATTGTGGCTAAGGATATTAGCTAAGCCTTTGAGAAAGCAATACCGTTTATTATTAAACGGGTTAGAGATGATGTCGTGGAGATTATTGATGAAAAGATAGACCGCGTGTTTGCGGAGAAAGAATTGAAACAAAAGGAGAAGGAAGATTCAGGAAGTGAAGATGATCATTCTGATCATCAAGAAGAATCAACAGAAGGTTATAAGAAAGGGTACACGTATAAAGATTTTGCAAGCTGTAATCCACCTATTTTTCTTGGAGAGATTGATCCTATTGTTAGCATGCGGTGGGTTATGGAGGTAGAAGGTGCATTTTTAACTTGCAAGTGCGCGGATAGAGATAAGGTCATTTATGCATCAAATTTACTCCGAAATCAAGCGAAAAGTTGGTGGGAGTCTATAGTGAGGTTGTTCCCGGATCATGGGATTGTGAAGATGACGTGGGGAGATTTTAAGAAGAGATTCATGGAGTATTATTGTCCACCTTCGGCAGTGAACAAAATTACCCGAGAGATTTTGTCATTACAGCAAGGAAGTAAAACTATGAATGAGATCACCAATGAATTTCTAGATAGAGCGGGGTTTTTTCCAGAATATGTGGTAAGTGAACGGATGAAGATGGATCGTTATATGTGTTGTTTGAATCCCGACATTAGAGAGCATGTTTCCACTTATAATCCTCGGACTTTTGAGGATATGGTCGAAGCGGCAAGAAGGAGGGAGTTAGAAATTTCAAATTGAACTGAAGAAGAGAAGAAGAAACGCAAGGTGGAATATGTGCAAGAACCGTTTAAAAAGCAAAGATTTGAACAGAAGGGCAGAAGTTCGGGAAGAAGATTTGAAAGGAAGGAGTCGTCAAGAAGAGAATATGGTTGTAGAAAATGTGGTAAGACTCATCCTGGAGAATGCAAATTTGGTCAGATGGGTTGTTATACGTGTGGGAAGCCGGGTCATATTAGTAGTGAATGTCCCAATCCAATAAGGATTTGCTACTATTGTAAAGACCCGGGGCATCTTAAAAATGAATGTCCAAAGTTGCCTCAAAATCAGAAGTTATTGGTGGGACCGAAAGCTCCTTTATTTCTTGAAGGAGGAAGTAGTGGAAAGAAAGCCGAAGAAAATAAAGGCCGAGGTCGTGCCTTTCAAATCACAACCGTAGAAGCAAACGAATCGACTAATGTCGTTTCAGGTATTTTTATTGTAAACTCTCAATTGGCTTATGTGTTGTTTGATTCAGGGAGCAAATAGATCTTTTGTATCAAGTAGATTTTGTAAGAAGTTTTTTAAGCCCCTTAGTAAGCTAGAATATCCCTTAGAAGTAGAAGTGGCGGATAATAGAATTGTTCTTGTGTCAGATGTTTATCATGATAACCAATTAGAGATAGAGTCAACAAAATTTACGATAGATTTGATTCCTATGGTGATGGGAGAGTTTGATGTTATAGTTGGTATGGATTGGTTAGAGAAGAATAATGCTATTATCTTATGTAAGATTAAAATTATTAAAGTTACTGATTTAGAAGGAAAAGAAGTTATCATTTACGGGGAGAAGAAGAGTGGTGAAATTTCAGTTTGTTCCTTAATGAAAGCAAGAAGATATATGTCCCGAGGTTGTCAAGCATACCTTGCGTATGTGATAGATAAAAGGAAAGATAAGAAAGATTTAAAAGAAGTAGACGTAGTAAACGAATATGTAGATGTATTTCCTGAAGATCTTCCGGGTTTGCCACCAGAAAGAGAAGTAGAGTTTAGAATAGAATTGATTCCCGGTGCTGCACCTGTAGCAAAGGCTCCGTATAGGTTAGCTCCAGCTGAAATGAAAGAGTTAATGAGTCAGTTACATGAATTATTAGATAAGGGTTGTATCCGTCCCAGTTCTTCTCCGTGGGGTGCACCGATTTTATTTGTGAAAAATAAAGATGGAAGTATGCGTATGTGTATAGATTATCGAGAACTTAATAAGTTAACAGTCAAGAATAAATACCCGTTACCGAGAATAGATGATTTGTTTGATCAGTTGCAAGGGGCGAAATTCTTTTCAAAGATAGATTTAAGGTCAGGTTATCATCAGTTGAAAGTAAAGGAGGAAGATGTACCGAAAACATCTTTTCGCACGAGATATGGCCATTATGAATTTTTAGTTATGCCTTTTGGTTTAACAAATGCCCCCGCAGCTTTTATGGAATTGATGAATAGAGTTTGTAGATCGATGTTAGATAAATCTGTTATAGCATTTATTAATGATATTCTAATATATTCAAGGAGTAAAGAAGAACATGCGGGTCATTTGCGACAATTGTTGGAGATTCTTAGACGAGAGAAATTATATGCAAAATTTTCTAAATGTGAATTTTGGTTAGAAGAAGTTCAATTTTTGGGTCATGTAGTAAATGCAGAAGGTATAAAAGTAGATCCGGCGAAAATTGAAGCAATTGTCAATTGGAATTCTACGAAAAATGTGAAAGAAATCCGTAGTTTTCTTGGTCTTGCGGGGTATTATCGAAGATTTATTCAAGATTTTCTAAAATAGCTGCAAGCTTAACCGAGTTAAACCAGAAAGAATAAGAAGTTTGAATGGAAAGAAAAACAATAAGAAGCCTTCCAGATTTTAAAGAAGAAACTAAGTGAAGCACCGGTGTTAGTTTTACCGGATGGAACGAAAGATTTGGTTGTTTATAGTGATGCTTCATATACCGGTTTAGGATGTGTTTTGATGCAACATGGAAGGGTTATTGCTTAGGCTTCGAGACAATTGAAAGAAAATGAAAAGAAATATCCGGTGCGAGATTTGGAGTTAGCGGCGGTTGTGTTTGCTTTAAAGATATGAAGGCATTATCTCTATGGTGAAAGGTGTACGATTTATACGGATCATAAAAGTTTGCAATATTTCCTTACTCAAAATGATCTTAGTATGAGACAACGTAGATGGTTAGATTTGGTGAAGGATTATGATTGTGATATTCGATACCACCCCGGAAAAGCAAATGTCGTTGCGGATGCGTTAAGTAGAAAGAGTTCACAACCGGAAATGAAACTTTACTCCTTAGCTTTAATTATTAATGCTAATTTCTTTGATTCGGTTAAAGAAGCTCAATCGGAATCAATTAAAGAGGAAAATTGGAAAAGAGAAAGAATTGTGGGTCAAGTGCAAAATTTAATGAAAGATAGTCGAGGCTTAAAGACTAGATTTGGAAGAGTTTGGATTCCTAATACATCGGATTGTAAGAAGGTTTTGCTAGACGGAGCTCATAAGTCAAAATATTCTATTCATCCCGGTAGTACGAAAATGTATAGAGATCTTAAGGAAGACTATTGGTGGCCGGGTATGAAAAGAGATATAGTGAAATATGTAGAAAAATGTTTAACATGTTTACAAATTAAAGCGGAACACCAAAACCCTTATGGAAAAATGCAACCATTGGAAATACCAGTTATGAAATGGGAGAATATTACTATGGATTTGGTGACGAAATTACCAAAGTCTAGAAGAAAGAATGATGCTATTTGGGTGATCGTAGATAGATTGACTAAGAGTGCTCATTTCTTACCAATCAAGGAAGCTATTTCTTCGGAGAAAATGGCGGAAATGTTTTTGAAAGAAATCGTAGTAAGACACGGAGTTCCGATTTCGATAGTGTCGGATAGAGAAACACGTTTTACTTCTCACTTTTGGAGAGGTTTTCAAGAAGAATTAGGGGTGAAACTTAATATTAGCACGGCTTATCATCCTCAAACCGATGGGCAAAGCGAAAGAACAATTCAAACATTGGTTGATTTACTCCGTGCGTGTGTAATAGACTTTGGGGGTAATTGGGATGATCATTTACCGTTAGTAGAATTTTCTTACAACAATAGCTATCAAGCGAGTATAGATTGTGCACCTTATACAATGTTGTATGGAAGAAAGTGTAGAACGCCAATATGTTGGGGTGAAGTTGGACAACGAGAATTGGGAGAGAAAGAAATTGTACAAATTACAACGGAAAAGATAGATCAAATTAGAGAAAGACTTAAGATGGCTCAAGATCGACAAAAGAGTTATGCCGATAAAAGACGAAGACCGATAGAATTTGAAGTTGGTGAATTTGTAATGTTAAAAGTTTCCCCATGGAAAGGAGTGATTCGATTTAGAAAGAGAGGAAAATTAAGTCCAAGGTTTATTGGACCATTTAAGATTTTAGAGAGAATCGGAAAAGTTGCTTACCGACTAGAATTGCCCGAAATTTTAAATAAGATACATCCTACATTCCATGTGTCAAATTTAAGAAAGTGTCTTGCGGATGAAACGTCATTTGTTCCACTAGATGATATAGAAATTGATGAAAAGTTGAATTATGTGGAAGAACCGGTGGCTATTCTCGATCGGAAAATAAAACAACTTAGAAATAAACAAATTAATATGGTTAAGGTGCAATGGAAGCATAGAAAGGGGTCGTAATTTACTTGGGAGCTGGAGAATGAAATGAAGAAATTTTATCCCAAATTGTTTGAAGAATAGATTTCGGGGACGAAATCTTTAGAAGGAGGGAAGATTTGTAACATCTCGATTCTCGAAAATTAGAATATTTCGTAAGTATTTATTAATTTATGATAAATATGTTTTAAATTTATATTTATTTAGAAGTTTTATATATAAAGGACTAGAATGGTAAGAAAAATAGTTAGTTGTGGTTAGAAAGGACTTATACGGTTAACAATATTAGTAAAATTTTGTAATTTAGTAAGACTTGAGAAGTTGAGGGACTAAAGGTGTAAATTAGAAATTTTAGATGAGTAGGACAATGAGGTGTCAAATGCAGAATTTCTAAGGTAATTTGTGTGTGTGTATTCTTGAGTTCAAGCAAGAAGAATTTGTAGATTACTCATATTAGTGTTATTTGGGTGAAAATTTTAAAGAGCTAAGAGTAGGAGATAAAGAAATCTAGCTTAATTGGTTTTTGAAGGAAGAGAAGGTAATTTATGCACTTAATATTATTTGATGAATTCGGGTTTATATTATGTGTTATAGTCTTAATAAGATGCTTAATTCAAAGTAGAAATGCTTAATTGGTAAAATTAGGTTTTCTTAATAATTTGGGGATAATCATGAGAACTGAAGAAAATTGTTAGTTTGAGCTTTGATTATATGTTAATTTAATGTTAGAATTGTATGTGTAAGTTCTATGAATGAGAAAGAATATGGTATTATGATTACTCTATTTGGTGTTGCCAAACGGGTCAAATGACCCAATGAGTGGCAAATGGGTAGAAATTGGTTAAAGAAAAGAAAAAGACAATTTTATATAATGTGTTTATTATGAATATAATGTAGATGGTGACTAGAAATACTTCTATGTGTAGAAAACGGATAAGCAAGTTAATGTTAAGATTTTAGAAAAGTTGTGTAATAAAGCTGTTAGATATTTTTGGTTATGAGTTATTGAAAGTTATAGTTGTTTTGGTCTTGTAAACTCAGATTTAAAAGACAAAGGAAAAGGGAAAGCAACGAAAGAGTAGTAAAAGTACTTCAACGTCAAGGTGAGTATACGAAGCTCCTTTTTGTATTGTTATATGTTTAAAATTTGGTATTAATACTTTTGAGGTTCACAGGTGTGTTATTTATATCATATCCTTAAGTTGATAGCGGAAATGGGAGTTAGAAATATCCAAAACTAACGTATAAGTGCAGGAAACGCTTGGAAACGAAAATCAGCCAGGCTAAGGCCCAGAATGCGCCGCATCTGAGCCAGAATGCGCCACATTCTGAGCTCAGTAGCCTTGGTTGATTTTCGTTGAGCCAAATGCGCCGCATTCGATACCTAGACCAGGTTTTAGTGAATTTTAAGGTAGTTTAAGTATGGGAATGCTAGACTATGGCCTTACTTTCATGAACACACCTATTCACATAGACAACACAGTTGCCATGTTTATCGCTAACACATTCTAAAACTAAGCATATTGAGATTAGACATCCCTTTATTAGAGACTGCTTTGGAAAACATTTGATTCACTTAGTAAAGATTCATACAGACCTCCAACCAGCCGACCTTTTCACAAATACATTTGATATAACAAGATTCAACTTTCTTGTTCAGGCTATTGGTCTTATAAATCTTGATTGACTGTTTCTTCAAACATATTTTTGTACATATCTTTTTGAATTTTGCTTTCTTTTATTTCAAAATACAAAAAGAGGGGAAGATAATGGATAAAATTAAAATATATATATGTATATATATATATATATATATATATATATATATATATATATATATATATATATATATATATATATATATATATATTTGATTTCATTGAGTCTTTTTGTTTATTAGGATAGTCTTTTTAAATTCGGAGTATTTTTTTCAAATTTCGGACATTTTTTTAGTTCATATTCAGAAAAACTCCAAAAATATGTCATATCATTTTGTATAGATAAAATCCAAAAATAGGTTCTTTCAAAAATATATTGATTAAACTCAAAAAGATTTTATTTCTATTCTATTTGCAAGGTTTTGAATTTTGTTTTAGAAAATTGAAAAATCAAAAACAGTATAAAACTTGAAAATGTTTCACAAAAACAAATTTTCTTAGAAAAGAATCTTAAACATAAATTCCAGAGTTATTTAGCATAGTTCAATATTTAAAGAATTTCATGAAAACCAAATGTTTTTACAAATGCATATATTTCTATATATTAAAAACCTTAACAATTGTGGTTTATTGATTGCATAAGATCTCTAAAATTGATAAATTTCAAATGGGAATTCAGTTATTGTCAAGTAGAAAAGAAAAATAATATCATATTTTTTAGCAAATATGAGCATATATATCAATTTATTCTAAAACTGTGAAGTGTTTAAAAGTCACTTTTTAAATAATTTATTGACTTTGAGATCCTTGATGCTAACTTCATAAATCGCAGAGACACGTGAATAAGTCCAAAATTTTAATAAACTAGTCTTTTTTCCTCTAAGATCCTTAATGCTTACTTGATAAACGGAAAAGACGGGGGAAAGAGTTGAACAATTGTACTAAGTCCAATTTGAACACATAAATCATGTATTTAATCAAAAATATCTTGAGAGAAGAAGCAGTTTATAAGGTTGAGAAATTATATTCTGGGAACTCTCAATAAAGGTTGAAGATTAGTCATGAGTTCAGTCAAAATTATTTGAGTAAAATATGTCACAAAAACGGCAATGTTTTTAAGTAAATATGATATAAATGCCATATTTTAGTAAAATATCTATTTATTTATTTCTTCTTGACAAGAATTGAAAAGTTTGATTGTGTATTAGGTCATTTTTAAACTATTAAAACTTGCAGTGAATGAATTTTTGACCAAGGATGAACTCTAATAGAAATACAGGTTTAAGCATTTTATAAAACATTTATTTTCTTTTGAAAATTTGTTGGAATTGAAACTTAGATAAAATAGTTTTAATTTCATTAATGCTGCTCTTATTAATACTGCTTGAAGTATGCTTCATTAATACAGACTGAAGAAAGTTAATGATGAAGACATACAATTACTACGGAAGACAAGTTACTACTGCAAGATAGTTATTATTGCAATATTCTCATTACTGCGGAAGACTGTTTCTACTGTAACAAGCTTGAGATGCAGGTTTAGATTATAATTACAATTAGAGTTAGATTGTATTTCCTTTTAGTAGATGTTTCCTATTTAGATAGGTTAGCCTCAAGGTCTATAAATAGATCCTTGTAGATTGATAATAAACACGTTGTATTGATTCATTGTTCAATATAATTGAGGCTTATAATTCGGAAAACTTATTGTTCATAATCGTTTTCTATTTTACAATATTGTTTGATTCGATAAACTTGTAAGATCAAAGTGTTCATCCGCTGCTGAAATTCTGTGATAGATCAAGATCTTTCTTAGACAAGCTTTAGGTTTATACAACCTATTTGATCCTGACAAAATTTGCTCTTATGAACTAATTTATGAAATTATGGAATATAAGTTTCTGATTTTGACATTGAAACTTTGCTTTATAAACTATTTTCTAGACTGACTGTTGATTTGAAGTAAATTAGTTCTAATGTGTAAATTTTGTATTTAAGTTTGAACTTAAAAGTTCTGGGAAAATTATTGACTTCATTTTTCTAATTCAGAGTTAATTTTTTCGATTCGGAATATTAATTCTAATTCTAGTTAATTTTTACAATTCGGGATGTTTGACTTTGTTGACTGTTTGTTAAAATTCAGAATATTAATTTTAGTTCGGAGTCTTTTCAGTCTGAAGTTTTATTTTTGGATCGGGGAACTTTTGGTGGGAAATTAAATATATTTTTTTTTTCTAATCATTATTTTATTAGTTTAAATTTAAATAATTTTTTAATTAAAATAGCAGTTCTCTAAGTCGATTCTAAATCTCTAATCCCAATATAGTTTATCATTGTTTATTCCTCTGAGCGATTAAGCTTTAGCATTGTCTTTTCATCTTCTAGAGCATTTTTCGAGAGTTTTTCCTTGTTTTTTTGCTTTTTTCACTCATTTTACCTAGTTTCTGTTTCCTTTAAGGTATATTTTTGCTGTATTTTGAATTTATTAATGTGGTTTTCTTGATTATACATCATTTCTAACCATATTTTTGTGTAACAGATGGCATTAAGAGACAAATCTAAGCAGAATGTTGCTTCTTTCCTAGACATGACCCATTTAGAGGTTGTTGACGACTGGAAGTTAATCATTGGTTTCTTAATCAATTCGAACTTACGCGAGGCAATTTCTGAAAGTCCTGTTATGTACAATGACCTATTACAATAATTTTGGGAAAATGCGAGGTTTGAAATAGTTGAAGGTGTAAGAACAATCACATAATCTGTACAAAGAGAGAATGTAATACTAAATGAGGATGTGATTAGAAGGGTTTTAAGATTAAATGATGCTGAAGGCGTTGAGAAATTGAGTATGGATGAGGTAAGAACGATTTGCAGACAAATTGGGTATGAAGGTGACTTTCCTGACAACATGGTAAAGAAGGCAAGAGTGTCCTTCAATTGGAGATATCTGATCCATGTTTTGGTGTGTTGTATGTCTGGGAGGTCTGGAGGATTTGATGAGCTTAATCAAACCTTAACTTCTGCATTTGTTTGTCTCATTACTCAGAGAAGATTTAACTTCTCCAGTTTTATTATTGACAACATGCAGAAAATGCTTGAAGGGACAACAACAAAATTTTTGTTATACCCTAAATTTCTCCAAATGATTCTTCAGTCTGAAGTACAGGGTTTAATGCTTGAAGGAGCAACTCTCAAAGATGAAAACATGAATTGGAAAATCATGGAAAACATGAAGAAGGCATTCACAAAGGCAACAGTTGTATTTTCTGGGAATTTCACGCCTTTCTTCCCATACATGATTGATCAAGCTAGACTTGCTATCAATGACTTCATTGAGTTTCAAGGGGAGTTAGCAGGAAATGTGATACAAGAAGAACAACAAGATGATCCTATTGAAAATGAACAAGCTCAAGCAGAACCACAAGCTCATATGGAGGTTGAACGTCCTGCATCTCCTCTGATTCCAACTTCCTCTTCTCCATAAAGATATCTTGTGCAACAAGAACCTACCTCAACATCTGTTTCATCTGTTGAACCTTCTCAAAAAGCTCATCCTACTCCTACCCTTTCTCAAGTGTATACATCAAGAACTAAGGGTCAAGGTGGGAACTTGAAGAAAATTGTAGAGCTCACCAAGAAAACATAAGAGTTAGAGCTACTGGTAAAGAAACATGAGGCTTTAATAATTCAGTTGAGGTGGAAAATAGTGTTGAATGAAGTTACGATGAAGGGGTTAAATGCTGCCACAACTGTGTCAAACCCTATGGATGATGCATCGAAAATGGGGGGAGATATAGATTTGAATATTGAAATGGAGATAGATGGTGCAGGACTGAATGAAGAAAGAGAGGTTACAGTAAGGGGGAGTGAGAGTACTAGTGTCAATGAAAGTGTGAGCATTGACCTCTCAATTGTAGGTAAGATTTACAAAAGTGTAGAAAAAGAAGTAACCAACAGGAAGGGAAAGGAAAAGGTTGAGGAAGAAATAACCAAGTCTGGGAAAAATAGGCTAGTTTTGAAGAAGATAAAGAGAGTTCGGGGAATGAAAAAGGTTCGGAGGAAAGAAGAAGAAGTTCGGAGTACTTGGAAATAAGTTCGAATGAAGAAATGGTCCAAACTAGTATTCAAGAAAGAAGATATAGACTAGTAGACCAACATGGTGAGCTGGTAGAAAAAGAGAACTTTGATAAGTATTTTGATCGTTTGTTTGAAGGAATAATTGATGAGACTGCAACGCATCAGTACTGCATTCACATCAAGGGAAAGAGAACCAAATTTCATAAATAAGGATGTATGGAATGAAGATATTGGAGGAGAAAAGATAGAAAATGTAACATCCCGGTTCTCGGAAATTAGAATATTTCGTAAGTATTTATTTATTTATGATAAATATGTTTTAAATTTATATTTATTTAGAAGTTTTATATATAAAGGACTATTATGGTAAGAAAAATAGTTAGTTGTTGTTAGAAAGGACTTATATGGTTAAAGGTGTAAATTCGAAATTTTAGATGAGTAGGACAATGAGGTGTCAAATGCAGAATTTCGAAGGTAATTTGTTTGTGTGTGTTCTTGAGTTCAAGCAAGAAGAATTTGTAGATTACTCATATTAGTGTTATTTGGGTGAAAATTTTAAAGAGCTAAGAGTAGGAGATAAAGAAATCTAGCTTAATTGGTGTTTGAAGGAAGAGAAGGTAATTTATGCACTTAATATTATTTGATGAATTCGGGTTTATATTATGTGTTATAGTCTTAATAAGATGCTTAACTGAAAGTAGAAATGCTTAATTGGTAAAATTAGGTTTTCTTAATAATTTGGGGATAATCATGAGAATTGAAGAAAATTGTTAGTTTGAGCTTTGATTATATGTTAATTTAATGTTAGAATTGTATGTTTAAGTTCTATGAATGAGAAAGAATATGGTATTATGATTACTCCATTTGGTGTTGCCAAACGGGTCAAATGACCCAATGAGTGGCAAATGGGTAGAAATTGGTTAAAGAAAAGAAAATGACAATTTTATATAATATGTTTATTATGAATATAATGTAGATGGTGACTAGAAATACTTCTATGTGTATGTAAAAGCTCAACGGGTCAAAGACCCCAAAAAGTGGCATGATGGGTAGAAAACGGATAAGCAAGTTAATGTTAAGATTTTAGAAAAGATGTGTAATAAAGTTGTTAGATATGTTTGGTTATGATTTATTGAAAGTTATAGCTGTTTTGGTCTTATAAACTCAGATTTAAAAGACAAAGGAAAAGGGAAAGCAACGAAAGAGTAGTAAAAGTACTTCAACGTCAAGGTGAGTATACGAAGCTCCTTTTTGTATTGTTATATGTTTAAAATTTGGTATTAATACTTTTGAGGTTCACAAGTGTGTTATTTATATCATATCCTTAAGTTGATAGCGGAATTGGGAGTTAGAAATATCCAAAACTAACGTATAAGTTGCAGGAAACGCTTGGAAACGAAAATCAGCCATGCTAAGGCCCAGAATGCACCGCATCTGAGCCAGAATGCGCCGCATCTGAGCTAGAATGCGCCGTATCTGAGCCAGAATGCGTCGCAATCTTAGCTCAGTAGCGTTGGTTGATTTTCGTTGAGCCAAATGCGCCGCATTCGAACCAGAATGCGCCGCATTCGATACATAAAACAGGTTTTAGTGAATTTTAAGGTAGTTTAAGTATGGGAATGATACCCTAACCCATTATTATGATATAGAAGAATGGAGAAGACATTTACATGTCGATAAGATATAGAATCGACTTTTAATAGTCGGAAATGAGTAGAGTTAACTATGTATATACCGCGAGGGTATGTAATTGACTTTTAATAGTCGGAGAGAAGTAAGGACCAACTATACATAGTTGGAAGAGAAGAAATGATAAGACTTTATGTAGTCTTTGTGAAGTATTAAAACGGGACTAAGTATATTCACTAGCTTAACGCTAATGTATTTTGTTGATTGTTATGTTTGTAGGTAAAAAGGACCTCTAGATCGCAAGGCACGCCAAGTAAAGAACGGATGGGGACCATAACATAATATGGAATCTTTTGTAACGAGCTTCCGTTCTAAACATTATGGATGTTGTGTTTAATAGAAGTAAAACATTAACTTTTGTTTGTTTTAAGTTATGTAAATGACACAGAGAACCGTTAATGTTGTAGGATGTTTATATAATTTTTTTTTGTGTGTTTTAAAATACTGCTGTTACAGAAAAAGTCATCATTAATGTTGATAGTGAGGCTGAAGATAACAAGAATGAAGAAAATGCAGTGAAACAAGAGGAGGAGGAGATAGAAGTTGAAAAAGAAGACTGGAGCTGAAAAAGTTGAAAATACAAGTATGGTCAGAAGTGGAAGAAGATTAAAAAGTCAAGTTGTGAAATCTTCATCTTTGGTACCTTCCAAAGTCATGAATCTTAAGAAGAAATTGTTGGACTTCAAGCAGAGTCTTCCAGATAGACAATACAAGAACCACTTGAAATGTTACCTTGTCACTGCTGGAAGCATGAATACAAGGTCTGTTGGTCAAATGAAAATTGAAACACTTGAAAAACATTGGATGGATGTTAAAAAAAAATTATGATAAGAGATCTAAAAGAGAAAAGGGAAAAGATGGTTCAGAAAATTCTAAAGAATAGACAAATTGAAGCTGCTCCTAAAATTCCAAGTGTTAGAGAATCTTCTGCTCATGAAGCTGACAATCTACACAAGCTGATAGAGTAACTTTGAAGTCTTTGATTGAAAAACAGAGACAAGATGTTCACTCTAGATCAAAAGTGAAGGTAGAAGAAATTGCTCAACATATGGAGAATCAGTCATGGTTTTCTGAATCATCTCTGAGAAAAGATGTCATCCAATCTCAATCATCTCAACCAACAGCCTCTTCCAAGTCATAGTTTAGTGTCAATTCGGACTCTCCGAATTGTTTAATAAAGTGTAAAGTTTGGGAAGGTTTCGGTTCGGGGGAACTAATTCTTCACCGAATTAGTTCAAGTTGTCTCGAACTGATCCAACTAAAATATAAGTTTATGTCTACTCCGAAATGTTTTTTAATAAACATAAGGATGGCATTTATGTAATTGTTACTTAGTATATGTCTATAAATAGTAGCTAGCAAACATGTAGAATGCATGCTTTTGAACAGAATTGTTGGTGTAACCGAATTTCCCGCCCAAATATAATTTTCATTCTACTTGTTCATTCATCGTTGATTATTATCTCTAAATCATTCATTCAATTACTTCTAATTCCGCCAGTCGTAATTGAGATCATGCACTTATTGATAGCTGTGAGGATTTACGAGACCTGACAGTAACAAAATGACAATTTCACGAAACACGGAAAAAATATCTCGATAAGTTATCTAGGAGCTTGTCTAGTGGGAACTAACTATTTAGTACCTAAACTAACACGGTATAATCACATTTAGGATATACACACATGAATACACATTTTAATCCCACAACAACATCAATAAGCAAGTTTTAAATTTTTCAGTAAATTACGGTAATGATCTACAGGCATACTAGAATAACTAAGGACGGAGAGAGTGACGGTTGTTACAAAACAAATGAAGAAGGTAAAAGTGATCAATCAAAGAGCCAAGATCCTGAGATAGTGGGCAGATTACTCTTCAAATGAATGGGTTCTGAACAAGGAGGACGCAGAGGAAGAAAGATTGTATGAAATGGGAGACACAAGGGAGCTCACAAATGCTGATATCATTACACTATCTAATCTACCATTAGAAGTAATGGAAAAAGATAACAGAAGATAGGATGGCTTTGGAATGTGTAGTGATAGAGCTGAATAAAATAAGAAATGGACACAAAGAAGGAAGATGATCAGTGGTTGACATAAAGATGGGAAGGGAGCTCACTTAGCAAGACAAGGATTTTGGAAGCATCATCCAAGGGGGAGATTATTGGAGCATACAAGTCCAATGATGAAGCTTCCAAGATAACCAAGTCATAGTTTAGAGTAGGTTAGTATCAATTCGGACTCTCCGAATTGTTTAATAAAGTGTAATGTTTAGGAAGGTTTCAGTTCGGGGGAACTAATTCTTCGCCGAATTAGTTCAAGTTCTCCGGAACTGATCCAACTAAACTATAACTTTATGTCTACTCCGAAATGTTTTTTAATAAACATAAGGATGGAATTTATGTAATTGTTAGTTAGTATAGGTCTATAAATAGTAGCTAGCAAACATGTAGAATGCATGCTTTGGAAAAGAATTTTTGTGTAACCAAATTTCCCGCCCAAATATAATTTTCATTCTACTTGTTCATTCATCGTTGATTATTATCTCTAAATCATTCATTCAATTACTTCTAATTCCGCTAGTCGTAATTGAGCTCATACACTTATTGATAGCTGTGAGGATTTAGGAGACCTCACAGTAACAAAATGACAAGTTCACGAAACACGGAAAAAATATCTCGATAAGTTATCTAGGAGCTTGTCTAATGAGAACTAACTATAGTGTAGCTAAACTAACACGGTATCAACACATATAGGATATACACACATGAATACACATTTTAATCCCACAACAACAACAATACGCAAGTTTTAAATTTTTCAGTAAATTACGGTAATGATCTACAAGCATACTAGACTAACTAAGGACGGAGAGAGTGACGGTTGTTACAAAACTCTAAACAAACCACTAAGCATATAATGGCAATCAATAGCTAAGTTCAGAGTTTTCTAATAATTAAATGTAAAGGTTAATGTACAAAATATATATAGTGGATTTTAATGAAACGAAAAAGTTAGGCGCAAAGTGTTTTTCTAGGGTATCTAATACTAAAAATAAGTATTACAAAGGGTAAAAGTGAAGTACCTAATCAATGTGATTAAGCTATAAAAATGTAATAAGAAACGAAAAGGCTAAGTCTTATGGTATAATCCTAATTGTCCCTGTCGTTGTACCAAATTACACTAGGTTTCCCTAATGTAATGCTCATATATGGTCTCGAAGTGTATGATTATGTCAAGTTCTAAAGTCATCAACCATCGGCACACTCATAGAAAAGAAAAAGTAGCGTTTTAAAATGAATGCTTTGAAGGCTCAAAATCTCACTTTTCGTTGAGTAGAGTATAAAATGTGCTAGGTTATGCAACAAATTAAAATGTTTCTCAAGACACGTCATATATTTATTTAAATTTTTCTGTTTTTCCATTTTTTTGTATTTTCTTGATTTTTTTATCCAAAAAGTTTACAAAACTTAACAAGTGATGGATACTAGGGTCGTAAAAAACATAACGCTGAACTTACTGCCAATCTTTGAAAAACTAAAAACGACAAAAACACTAAACAAACATATTAAAAACATAACAGGAAAATAATAATAATAATAAGTTCAAACACGAAAATTAAACATAAAAGTACGGAAAAGTTAATAGTTCAACATCATACAACAAACCAACTATCCCAAATCAAATACCATAAAAAGACCTCACTCGTCGTCATCCATCTTGTCTCCCTCTCCTTCTTCGTCTTTCGACTGTAGCTGCCGGTAAGGCTGTGCGTAGTAGAACCGAGGTGGGGGATATGTGTGACATCCGTCATTTTCCGACTCAGGTTAGTCTAGAATGCCATATGCTCTTACCGTGCTTCCAGAAATTTTGTTATGAAAATTAATCTTTAATTTCTTTATGTATGATATGTTTTATGCTTTGTGTGTATATCTCGTTATGTGATGTTACCGTTTTAGTTAGGTGCAATAGATAGCCTCACTAGAAGAGCTCCTAGATTAATTAGCAGGAAATTTGTGTTTTCGTACTATTAATGGACTTGGGTATATCTTAGATTATATCTGGTTTAAGAACCTTTAATTATAGACTTATATCAATATCTTATTTGTCGCCCGTTTTAGATTACGTCTATCACTTTACTTTCTACGTCTCGTTGGACATTCGTTTTCTAGTTTTCCTTCACCGAGTTAAAAGTGGGTTGTGGTTTTAACTGGCTAAAGGATCGGGCTTTCGCCTAGTCTTAACAATTTGCTAGACCAAACCCATTACAATTAGCCTTAATTTAACCCTAATGATATTTAAACAAAAAAAAAAAATTAAACCCTAATCTCTTTCCTCCCTCACTTCCGTCACCCAAAATCCCCCCCCCCCCTTATAAATTCGGCTGACCACCATTCTCATTCATCTCTACCGTCACCCCTACAGAAGCCTAAGCCACCATTATCTTCCTTGTTCTTCACCGAATTCGTGGAGCAGATTAAGGTAATCATATTTTCGTTGATTGTTATTGCGGATTTTGGCCGAAAACCCTAATTAGGGTTCAAAAAAATCGTTTTCTGTTATTGACATAATTTTTGTTGATATACTACAGCAACCACTCGATTGTTTCATCATCAATCCGAAAATCTATTAAGGTAAAATCGATTCATATCCATTTCCTTGAAATCTATCTCATCTTGATGTTAACATTGGGTTTGTTTTCGAGTTGTGTTACTACTTTAGGCAAAACTGAGATCGGGAAAGTGCTACACCCAATTCAGCCCTTAAACAGCTCGTGAACTTCATATTCAGGTCCGTTTCGTCAATTCTCGTTAAGGTACTTATTAGTATTCGGGTCATCTTTCGTGTTTTATGAATCGTATTGAAAATTCTATCGTAAAACCCTAATTTCACATTGTTTCGTGCTAGGGACTACAAACTGTTTCGGGGAGTCGATTTTCGCATTAGAAACTAATTTTGGACAGCGGGAATAAGTGTTCTTCGTCGTCCTAAAAAGGTTTGTAATCGGGTCTCTAACCCTTTTCGATTCCATTTCGTTATTGCTAGTAATTCCGAGTAGTTTACCTTTTCTATATTTCGTGTCAATTTGATTTGAAACCTTATTAATACATAAGTTTATTGATGATTCTAATTCTAGCCATCTTTGTGTTATTATAGCCCTCAAGTCGTTTTCCAATCGATTTCAAGTCGTAACGGTAATCGACTTCCGATAGCATAACCGTTACGACGAACGGTAATCAATCTTCTTACTTCCTTTGCGTATTTGTTTTTGGTGGCGATTGTGTTGTCATTTATTCTTTATTTCGGACATTTTAATTGCGTGGTTGATTATATTACTTGTATATAACTGCGTGGTTAATTTTGTTATTCGTATCTTTTCGTTTTATCGTGAATTACGGACAATCTTGTATTTGGACATTTTGGGGTCCCATTCCTTTGTAATCTGTATTCATGTATATTTTTATCTATCTTGAACTGCGAATTAGACTCTGTGACCTGAATTTAAGTTGTAGGTCTCGAAGTCTAGTTTTCAAAAACGTAAATTTCATTTCCTAACTCCTTATAGTTTTTCCTAAAAACGTAAAATACCAACTAGGGGTCTAAACAGATTATTTTAACTAAAGCGTCTAAGATCATTAACCTACTTCGTGTAACCACTTAGACAACTATAATAACAATTAGTGGTTTTTTTTATTAAGTTAATAACAAGTCTAAAAGTTAATAAAAAGGTTTCTTCCTGTCTACACCTACATTATACGACATTTTAATATAATACACACAACATACATAAGTATAACGTTTTTGGACAGCTTAGGTAAACGGTTTTGGTTTTGTCATATCGTACTCATATCAAACTCTTTTATAACAATGTCTTAGTCTAAAACGTAGCTCATGGTGTCTAGTTTTCGAATATGTTTCCGTGAACGTCTAATTCCTCCTAGAACCATAGATATCACAGTTTGAGTGAACCTATGTGTTAACTGGAAAAAATTTATTGCTTGATTCAAGTCGTTAACCGTCAAAATCTATTCTTACACAATTCTACTTTATTCTAGGGGAGCTCTAGGATAGTGAGGACGCTATTTGCGACCTACTTTACAAATCATATACACACATTTCGATAAGGTGAGTCATCGCCCCTTTTACTTACTACTGTTTTTAATGTTTTAAATCGGGGGAAAGTAAAGAAACCTAATTGACCTGAAATAAAATGATTTACGAGTATATTTCATATCGTCTCACTACACGTACCGATTGACTTATCGTCTAAGGAAGACGGCGAACTGCGAACGACTTAGGGCAACGAACGAACGTCTATACGGCCATTTCTTATGCGTTTCATTTACTTCCTTTTCACTTTATGTTTTCATATTTATTGGAGTTAAAATTTTGATGTCTTAACGCGCTGTACCATAGAATCAGATCAAATGTTTTGATTTATATAATCGGTAAACGTGAGCGTTGTAAGAAGGACATGGGGAGAAGACATGTATACAAAACGGTATGGATATAATTATGGGTGTACAACGTAATTATATCCATGACGAGTTGCATATATGTCTACATGACCATGTTTGGAATTTTGACGCGAACAATACCAAATAATCCTTACTCCTTCCATTACTACGATATCTCTTATTTAAAACTACTGTCAACTCACACTAACATACTTCTTTCTTGGGTAGATGGCTCCTCGTACGCTTACTCATGCTCAGGTGGCCGCCATGATCGCGGCACAGCTAGTTGCGGTTGTTCCTAATATCGTTACACAGGTCACGAACGATATCAATCAACAACCACATGGACCACCACCTCCACCACCACCATCTCCTCCACCTCCACCTTCACATGTTTGTACCTACAAAGACTTCCTCAATTGCAAGCCGACCGAGTTTGACGGGAAGGGCGGGGCCCTTGCCCTTAGTCAGTGGTTCAAGCAGGCCGAATCTGTCTTCGACATCAGCAACTGTACTGCTGAGAACAGGGTCCGCTACTCTACTCATCTCCTGAAGGGAAAGGCCCTTACCTGGTGGAATTCGATTATTAGTTCCCGTGGTAGAGAAGTTGCGATGGCTATAACTTGGGCAGATCTCTGAACACTCATGCTAGATCAGTTCGTTTCTCGCACTGAAATGAAGAAGTTAGAGGATGAATTATGGAATCATACTATGGATGGTACTAAATTGACTGCGTATACTGATCGTTATCACGAGTTAGTTCGATTATGTCCTAGGATGGTAGACACTGAGGTTCGTCTTGTTGAGCGCTACATTCACGGATTACACCCGGAGGTTCGCCGGTCACTGAGGGGTATAGACCCTCCTACTTTGCATGATGCTATTCATCGAGCCGAGTCCATCACTGAGGACTTGATCACGGGTGGGGTCTTTTCGTCGGAGAAGCGTATGGATAGGGATGATCAGCTTGGGAAAACTAAGAAGTTTAGACGGGATTCAGGCAGTTCTAGTAGTGGAGTCAAGAATGGTATTGGATATAACGGTACACTCCGCTTGTGTCAGAAGTGTAACCTTCATCATTATAGGAATATGCAGTGTACTTGTACTCGGTGTGGAAGGAAAGGCCACGTGGCCAGGGATTGTCGTACCAGGGCTATTGCTGTTGTGCCTGTGAATGCAGTAAGGTCTAACACATGTTTCGGGTGCGGAGGTACTGGTCATTTTCTGAAGGATTGTCCGCATAAGCAGGGACACGGTGGTCGTAATAATCCACCTAGGATTCAGGGGGCTCATTCAGCACTGAATAATCAGGGTAATAGAGGTCCGAATAATCAGGGGAACCGTGGTCAGAATAATCAGGGAGGTCAGAACAATCAGGGGAACCCAGCTCGTGCTCTTGCCTACTTATTGGGAGACGCAGAGGCTGAACAGGATCCTAACACTGTTGCTGGTACATTTTCTTTAAACGATCACTTTGTTACTGTTTTATTTGATTCGGGTGCGGATGTTAGCTTTGTATCGCTGGACTATGTATCTTTACTTGGGGTAGATCCTACTAGATGTATTCAGGGTTATGAGATTGAATTAGCAAATGGTAGGACGTTTGTATCTCATCAGATTGTGCGTGACTGTACACTTATTCTGTAGAATCACCTATTCAATATCGACTTGATACCTTTCCACCTCGGTAGCTTTGATGTCGTAGTGGGTATGGACTGGTTGTTCAAGCATCATGCCAAAATCATCTGTTTTGAAAAATTCGTTCGTATTCCATTGCCTGACGGTTCCGCGTTAGAAGTATTCGGGGAGAAGTTGATCGAGAAGACTACTAGATTGATGAGTATGCAAATGGGAGAGAGAAGTATTTCCGATGTCTCGATTGTTCGTGAATTTCATGGAGTCTTTCCCGAGGAGTTGCCCGGTCTACCTCCTCTTCGTCAGGTCGAGTTTCATATCGACCTAATCCCTGGAGCCACCCCTGTGGCAAAAGCCCCATATCGACTTGCGCCTTTTGAAATGCGCGAGTTATCCGATCAGTTACAGGAGTTGCAAAATCTGGGATTCATTCGTCCCAGTCATTCTCCGTGGGGAGCACCGATTCTTTTCGTGAAAAAGAAAGATGGATCCATGAGGTTATGCATTGATTACCGCGAGCTTAATAAACTTACTATCAAGAATCGGTACCCTCTTCCCCGCATGGACGATTTGTTCGACTAGCTCCAAGGAGCTACTTGTTTCTCGAAGATTGATCTTCGATCTGGTTATCATCAGTTGCGTGTCCACGAGGCAGATATTCCTAAGACTGCCTTCCGAACTCGCTATGGTCATTTTGAGTTCACTGTCATCCCTTTCGGTCTTACCAATGCTCCTGTGGTGTTTATGGACTTTATGAACACAATCTGTAAGCCTTATCTTGATAAATGCGTTATTGTATTCATCAACGACATCCTCATCTATTCTAAATCCGAGGAAGAGCATTCACTTCACCTTCGTCTGATTCTCGAGTTACTTGAAAGAGAGTCCTTGTACGCCAAATTCTCTAAATGCGACTTCTGGTTGAAAGAAGTCCACTTCTTGGGTCATGTTGTAAATTGCGAGGGTATTCATGTCGACCCGAGCAAAATCGAGTCAGTTAAAAGTTGGAAACCTCCTTCTTCGCAGACAGAGATTCGATCATTTTTGGGATTACCCTGTTACTATCGGAGATTTATTGAGAATTTATCCAAGATCGCCAAACCTCTCACCACCTTGACTCAGAAGAATAAGAAGTATGTTTGGGAGAGGATCAGGAGTTGGCTTTCCAGACTTTGAAGGAACGGTTTTGCAATGCTCCTATTCTTGCACTTCCTGATGGTACCGAGGATTTCGTGGTTTATTGTGACGCCTCAGGACAGGGTTTGGGTTGTGCATTGATGCAGCGGGGTAAAGTTATTGCGTATGCTTCTCGACAGCTGAAGATTCACGAGAAGAATTACACCACTCACGATTTTGAACTTGGAGTAGTGGTCTTTGCGCTTAAATGTTGGAGACATTATCTTTATAGTGCCAAGAGTGTTATCTACACTGACCATAAGAGTCTACAACATATCTTTGATCAGAAAGACCTTAATATGCGACAAAGACGGTGGATTAAACTTCTTAGTGATTATGATTGTGAGATCAAGTATCACCCGGGTAAGGCTAATGTAGTAGCCGATGCGCTGAGCAGAAAGGAAAGAATTAAACCGAGGCATGTTAGGGCTATGAGTATGACTGTTGGATCGGGTATTCGTTAGCATATTTTAGATGCTCAGGTAGAAGCATTTAAGGAGGTGAACTTAGCAGCAGAATCACTTCGTGGATTAGATCGTCAGCTTGAGAAACGGGAAAATGGTGGTTTATTCTTCATCGATCGTATATGGGTTCCGTTGTTTGGGGGTATTCGCACAGTGATTATGGAGCAGTCACATAATTCGAAATATTCGATTCACCCTGGAGCAGATAAGATGTATTTTGATATTCGGGATATGTACTAGTGGCCGGGTATGAAGCGTGACATCGCTACTTTCGTCAGTAAATGTGTCACTTGTGGTCGCGTAAAGGCAGAGCATCAGAAACCATCTGGATTACTTCAGCAGCCTGAGATTCCTGAATGGAAGTGGGAAAATATATCCATGGATTTCATTACCAAGTTACCGCGTTCAACTAGTGGGTTCGATACAGTTTTGGTGATAGTTGACAGGTTGACCAAGTCAGCACATTTTCTGGCTATTCGGGAGGATTACAAAATGAAGAAATTGACCAGGATCTACATCAAGGAAGTTATCTCTCGTCACGGGGTTCCAGTGTCCATTATTTCAGACAGAGACGCTAGATTCACTTCTCGTTTTTGGCAGACGATGCATAAAGCATTGGGTACTCGCTTAGACATGAGTACGACTTACCATCCACAGACCGACGGTCAGAGTGAGCGTACTATACAGAGACTTGAGGATATGTTGCGGGCTTGTATCATTGACTTCGGTGGTATTTGGGATTCGTATCTTCCTTTAGCTGAATTTTCTTATAATAAAAACTACCACTCTAGTATTCGTTGTACTCCTTTCGAGGCACTCTATGGGCGTAAGTGCCATTCTCCAGTTCTTTGGGCAGAGGTTGGTCAGACGCAGCTGGTCGGTCCCGAACTTGTTCAAGATACTACCGACAAGATTTTTCAGATTCGAGATAGACTTCGTGCTGCGAGAGATCGTCAAAAGAGTTATGCAGATGTTCGTCGTAGGCCGCTTGAATTTAGTGTGGGTGATTTCGTCTTTCTGAATGTTTCCCCTTGGATTCACTTCTCTTTCATATTCCGCTTCAATCAAATACAACGCACACGTTTCCGAAGCAAAAAAAATCGCTTCATTACTCCTCCTACCCATAACCAACGGTCTAAACCCAAACGGATCCCTGACTGCGACCAACTTATCTTCAGTTATAAACACCATAGAATACGCCCCTTTTAACTTCTCACACGCTTCAATACTCCTTCAGTATCAGAACTCGTACCAAAAATCAAACCATTCTCTTGTAACTCATGCCTCAACGTCTCCTAATTCACCACATTACCATTATGAGCAAATCCCACACGTCTATGCCGGTAACCAGCAACAAACGGTTGCACGTTCTTAAGCATCGATTTCCCAGATGTAGAGAAACGAACATGACCAATAGCGTTATCTCCAGGGATTTCGATTCGTTGGATACTTCAGAGACTAACCCCACCCTGGTTATGGCCTTCGGAAGTAGTGGTTACGATACCAACGCCTTCTTGACCACTGTGTTGGAGCGCGTGGAGAGCGAGGTAACAAAGACGTGAAGCTTGTGGGTTGCCGTAGATTCCAAATACGCCACACTCTTCTCTAGGTTTATCATCATAATCATCGTCATATTTTTCGTCGTTATCTGATGGGTGTGATGAGACTATGTCGGAGATTGGGTTTTTTGAGGATGTTTTTATTAAGATGTTTTTTGATGAATATGTAGGAGGGAAAGATAACAGGGTTTTGACGATGGGTTTTGAGAAATGGGTCGTGGTTGCGGCGAAGGAGGTGGAGGTGGAGGCGATGGCGGCAACAAATGGTAACATCTCTCCCGGAAAGGTGTCATCAATCTATTCTTCCCTCAACTCCCCCAAACTTGGGTTCTCCAATATATTCAAGTGATCCGTGGCTAAATTCTCCGCCCCTTTCTTATTCTTGATCTCAATGTCAAATTCTTGCAAGAGAAGAATCCATCTAATCAACCTTGGTTTAGCATCCAATTTAGTAAACAAAAACCTCAACACCGAATGGTCCGTAAACACAATTGTCTTACCCAACAACAAGTAAGATGTAACTTTATCAAATGGAAAAACTACCGCCAAAAGTTCCTTCTCGGTTGTTGTATAGTTTTGTTGAGCCTCGTTAAACGTCTTGCTAGCAAGGTAAATGGGACGAAAGTGTGTCTCGATTCGTTGTCCCTAAACAGCCCCACCTCATAGTTACTAGCATCATATATCAACTCGAAGGGAAGTGACCAATCCGGTGAGATTAAAATTAGTGTATTGGTCAACCTTTCCTTAAAAAACTCGAAAGCGTTAGTGCAATCTTCCGAAAAGTCAAAATCGACCTCCTTCTCCAACAACCTCGTCATTGGACGAGAAATCTTCGAAAAATCTTTAATGAACCTCCGGTAAAATCCCGCATGCCCAAGAAAACTCCGAATTGATTTCTCGTTCGTAGGTGGTGGTAACTTTGCAATCACTTTAGGCTTTGTCTACCTCAATCTCGACCTTTGAAATCTTTTGTCCCAACACAATCCCCTCTCTAACCATGAAATGACACTTCTCCCAATTGTGTACCAAGTTCGCCTCTTCATATCTTCCAAGAATCTTGTCTAAATTTGCCAAACATGACTCAAATGATTATCCAAAAACAGAAAAATTGTCCATAAAAACCTCCATTGTTTGCTCGATCATGTCTTGAAAAATAGCAAGCATACACCGTTGAAAGTTGCGGGTGCTTTGCATAATCCAAATGGAATCCTCCGGTAAGAGTAAGTTCCAAATGGACATGTGAATGTTGTCTTATCTTGATCTTCGGGGTCAATTGGAATTTGAAAGTAACACGAAAACTAGTCCAAGAAGTAATAAAACTCATTCCCCGCTAACATCCCATCATTTGATCCATGAAAGGTAACGAAAAATGTTCTTTCCGCGTGGCATCATTCAACTTACGATAGTAGATGCAAACTCTCCATCCCGTCACATTCCTTGTTGGTACTAACTCATTCTTCTTATTCACAACCACAATCATTCCTCCCTTCTTCGGCACACCATGTATTGGACTCACCATGGGATATCCGTCATATTTGGATTTAGCCTCCGTTGTCTTTGAACAACAGGTTTTACATCATCAATAAAATTGATTTTGTGTTTACAAAATTTTGGGCTAATTCCAGGTATGTCGGATATGCGCCAAGAAGATGCCTTTTTATGACCTTTAAGGACTATCAATAATCTAGTTTTTTCGTCACCCGAAAGTGATGACGAAATAACAACCGGTAATAAAGATGTACCTTGAAGAAATGCATACTCTAAATATAACGGTAACTGTTTAAGCTCAAATCTGCAGGTGGTTCCTCAATTGAAGTCTTGATCCTCGTGCTAATGTCCACCTTTAACCCTTCCTTCACTTCAACTTACACTTCTTACCCTTGTCTTCAACCAATTCTTCCATCATCTCGGCTTCCACTTCTAGTATTTCCTGCCAATCTAGGTCATCAAACACATCAATACGAAAACAAGTTACATCAGTAGAATAAGCATTTTTCATAGCCCTATCGAAAGAAAAGGTAATTCGTTCATTCCCAACCCCCAATGAAATTTGTTTGTCCTTTACACGGATGATAGCAGCCGCGGTATTCAAAAATGGTCTACCCAAGATTAGTGGAACCTTACTATCCTCCTCCATCTCCAAACTAAAAAAATCAACTGGGAATGTAAACTTTCCTACTTATACTAGCATATATTCGGAAATTCCTAATGGATATTGAAATGATCGGTCGGCTAGTCTAATACTAATTCTAGTTGGTTTTAAAACCCCCAAAGCAAGTTTAGCATACAAAGAATATGGCACTAAATTTATACTAGCTCCTAAATCTGCCAATGCACTACAACTATAGGTTTCACTAAAATTGTAAGTAATTAAGAAACTTCGTGGATCATCCAATTTTGGTGGGAGCGTGTTTTTGATGAAAGTCGGACACTCTGCATTCAAGAAAGCGACTTGTGCTTCCGTTTATTTTCCTTTTTCCGTCACAAGTTCCTTGATGAACTTTGCATAATTCGACATCCCTGCAATCAAATCAACCAAAGGAACGTTAATATGAACATATTTAATCATATCAAAAACTTTACCGTATTCTTCCTTCATCTTTTCCTTCCTCAAACGTCGAGGATGTGGAATTCTTGGTTTGTAAACTCTGATTGGTGGAATTGCAGGTGTTTACGGTGCTACTTCTTCAATTTGGACCCTCGGTTCTTCCTCCTCTTCATCTCCTACCTCAAACTCAACTATAACATCTTTTCCGCGGTCTGGAGCTCCATTGCGGCGCAATGGGGATGACTGCGTTGCATCCTCTATTATTTCACAAAAAATATGAAGGTCTGGACATCCACTACGTAGCAGTAAAGGCCACTACGACGCAGTACCTGCAAAATTTTCTGCAGTTTCTTCGTCTTCATTCCTGTCTTGATTTCCCCCATACTTAGCTCCCGAGCGTGTCATAATTACGTTTACATGGTCGTCTCTCATTCTAGGGGGTTGATACTTTGAACCTTGATTGTTTGAATTGTTTTGAGCATTTTGAGGTCTTGGTTTTTGTCGAGTGTTGCTCGGTTGTGACAACCATCAGTTTTTCCGTCTCAGTTTAGTCTAGTATGCTTGTAGCTCTTACCTAGTTTTACAAAACACTTTTACTTAAAGTTACCTATACTTGACTTATGTGTGTTTATTGATTTAGAAATTTGTGTATATCTCTGTATGTGTTCATTATCGTGTAAGAGTAGGTGCACAAGTAGTCAGTACCCACTAATTGACCTCCTAGATGAATTAACGATTAATTACGTATTTCATATTACCGTCTCACTTTGTTACGTAAACTTTATTAAACTTGTTAAGAGTGCCCGTGTCCAATACTAATACATAATATACTTAAAACATAATCCAAGTCACGTCTATCTTTATGATCTTCGCATTCGATTGTCGCCCGTTGCTTGTCCGCGAAGTAAAAATCGATTTTTGGAAAATGTCCCACTACGCCGCAGTGGGTGTGAGATGCGACGCAGCGGGCTGCTGTTCAGCTTATTTCGTTTTTTGTTTGTGAGTTGAGTCCGAGCCTTGAACATGGATTCTAGCCATGGGCTTCCAGTGAACAACTTCCCTAGACTAACACCCCTAATTCTTAACCCTAAACATATTCCTTTCATATAAATACTTCACTAAAATTAAAACCCTAATTTTTTTTTGTTTCTCTTCTTGCTGTCGCCAACCTCCTCCATTTCAGCCCTAATTCGTTTTTCCAGCCATCATACCTGTTTAGTCCAATACTCAATCATCATCATTCATCATCAAAGATTTCATTTAGGTATTTTTAAAATTTGGTTTGTTCATTGTGTTCTTCATCTCTAGCCGATTTCACCATAACCATGATCATATTAATCTTCTAATGGAAATCAGGTTTGTTGGATAATCACTAACATCCCCTAATCGATCTCCATGTGTTTGTGTCATCATATTAATCAACGTAAGTGATGGTGGTATTCCTTTCCTAGCCGATTCCTCAATCATATATTTATACATGTTCAATAATCTTGCGTTGTTTGTGGTATTGTTGAATTTCTATGTTGGTCATCCTCTTGGTCGATTTCTAGCAACTATTTTGGGTGGCATTTTCGTGGGTTCAAGTACTCCAAACGTGTCTAGGAGTTCAAGGATCAAATCCTCCAAAAGTCGTTTCATTCCAAGGGTATAAAACCCTAATCCTTGAATTTCATTATGTTTCCGTTTCATTATCTTTAATCATGTTAATGTTGTGATCGGTGTTGTTCTTGGGTGCATATAATCTGAATATTCATCACATTAAATGTACATACAAGTTTCATAAACTAATCGTCACATAGACACCCTAATCTAAAAGCTTATTCGTTGTTAAGTAAAACTTGCTGGTCTGAATTTTAGTCTTTCTTGCTCGATTAGTAACTTTGAAATGATTTTGAATTGGGAACTGAGGTCTAAACCAAGGTTGTAGCCCTCGGAATCTACTTTCTTTAAATGTACTGATCGTCGTCTAATTGTTTGCCAAACTCTCTAAACCTGTAAATTACTAAGTGGGGGTCAAATCTGATATTCTTAAACAATTTCTTAATCAATTTTGAAATAGCTTTCTTGGAAAATCAACATGTACATAACAAATCAATTTTGAGATAAGCATTCTTGAAAAATTAACATGTAAATGAATAGTAAATTCTGAAATGAGCTTTCATGTAAATAATAATCATTTATGCATAATTTTTTGATATTGCATACGTCCAAAGTAGAAGCAATTCAAATTTTAAGCAATATCTTACAACTCGAAAAATTCCAAGTGTTTTCAAATCATTTCTAAATCTAACACTTTGGATGATTTTTCACAAATTTGAGAGCGAGCTTCCATTCTTTTGACTTTTGCAAACAAAATAGAAACCGAATTTTCAAGGGGAAGAAGTATTAAGAGAGAAAACATCAATTGTATTTTCAAAAGAGAAGCTTTCAAAACTTATCGTTATACTCAAATGATGAAATTGTATTTTTAACGAATGGAAAAATATTATATACGATGTGTTTTAGTAGCGGATTTTACATCTCGACTAGAACTAGCACATTCTTGTGGTATTGATCTATTTTTACAAAGTACATTTTCTATCTTTTCCGATAATCTCAAAACAAGTTTTGTTCAAAACACGATTTTTGTCCAATCAATGACATTATTTCGTTTGTATGTATTTTAGTAGCGGATTTCCAAATCTCGGCTAGAACTAGTACATTCATATGTTATTTTGTTAATCGTTAACAAATTTGGTATTTCAAAAATATAAATATTTTTGAACAAAATTACGAACTTAGTTTATCACTTAAGAAACATAGTATTTGGAAGTGTTTAGTAGAGGATTCTCTAAATGTCGACTATCAATTTCGAGTATGATTATCTTATTTGATATTTTGAGTTTGTTTAGGCTTTCAATTGTTTCATATTGAAACCCGTTCTGAAACTGGAAAATTATGAATTTATATATCTAAATACAAACTTAATATGAAGGATGTGAATACTAGTAGCGGATATTCAATCTCGTCTAGAACTAACACATTTAAAGTATTAGATTTGTGTTTGATAGTATTTTCTTAATTAACAAGTGTTTCCGAAATGACAAATCTTTTCAAAATCATAAACTAGCAAATTTGATTAACTAGACTAGAACTAGATATAATCGAAAAAGATGATTTAATAGCGGATTTTTAATCTCGACTAGAATTATTTCATCTTTTAGAAAGGATTTAGCACCGGTTTTTCTTATTTTAGCTAGTTTTTCAAAACACTTGTTTCATCAAACATGGAGAATCGAACTTTGAGGGGGATTTTATCAAATCACTTTTCGAACTACCTCTTAAATGGTTAAATGAGCTTTAATGAATACAATCTTTCAAATGAGCTTTATGAACACATTCTTCTTAAATCTTTCAAATGGGCTTTAACGAAACAATTTTTAAAATGGATATTTAAAAATGCAATATTCTTTCTTGAATACATCAAATGTATTTTCGAAAAAGACTTCCCATAATCAAAAACGTTTTTGTCATAATATTGGTTTTCACTTACTCTTCATACGCTAAGTTTTTGACAATGAAATGCATATGTTGAGGGGGAGCGTCTTTTCGAAAATATGGCAACCTTCCAAGTGTTAAAAATATTTTGTGATTCATCAAAAACACTTTGGAAAATTGTCACCATATCGTAACATAATTTTACATCTTTTGGTTGACAAATGTTTCTCAAAATTTGGCAAAATGTTGATGCACCTTGAGCGTTTTTACATTAATATATCTTTTTTCCATAATCCAACCAGAGCCGGAGGGACTTACCCAAGGAATCACTTTCGAATGAGAGGGTCTTTTAGGTCTACGATTGGAGATTAAAGGTGCAAAATCAACAAAAACATCGTTTTCAAAATGCCAAGATGAGGGTGGAGTTGAACAATTATGAGAGGTTGAGTGAGGAGTGTGTGACACGGTTAAAAGAATGAGAGACCGTTTCTTCACCGATTAACTCGTAGAGTAGCCAAGTTTCTATCGAATTCCATACGTTTATTTTCGGTATTGAAAAACACATAATGTACCCAGTGATGCAATGCACATATACCTCATCGCCACTCAAATTCTTCACAAGAATTTGTTTCAATATTCACGGAGAATTAGCAAATTTCTATCAAATTCTCACTCGGAGAATGTTGATATTGAAACAAGAGAAAACCAACTCCATTTATCGACTTCATTTCATGCACTATTGAGTCTTGTGCCAAATGTTAAACATTTTCTAAGACACAAACGAATTTTCAACAAGCATTTTTTTTTGATATAGCTCGGAATATTTGTAGTAGTACCAACGATATTGGTATTTCACAATGATCGAATGAAAATCCTACCAATGCTAACACTTTTCCAACATTGAACGTAGGCCACAAAATCGACTTCTGATTTTGATTGATGCGTTAACGACAAATCTAAGTGATCTCGTAGCTACTTTACCATGTTCACGACAATTGATACTATTTGAGCTCACAATCAAGATTTCAAACATCAAGACTTCGGAACGACAAGATTTTCTTAAAGTCTTCAAGCATACAATTTTTTCAACGATGATCTCAACGAAGACAAGTTTTGTAAGTCAAAAGTTTCGCAAACAACGCACGGGGAATCAAAATTCATATTAAACAATGGAATATCACCCGATATTTCATTGGTTTGGAAGGATACCTTACCCAAATTCCACTATTTGGGGGAGTATATATTGTTGTGTCACGGCGTAATACACGTTTACATGATGATTACAATAGGTCATAATCATCATGAGGGGGAAGAACGTGTACCAAGGAGAAGAATGTGTAACAAGGGGAAGAATGTGAGTGTAACAAAGAAGAAATGGAAGAATGTGTAAAAAAAAGCAAAAATTGGAATGTACAAAAGGAAAGATTGGGTAAGAAAGAGTAACAATGGAGCATATGGAGAAACGTGTAAAAAATGGAAAGTAAAAAGGCAAAGAATGCAAAGAATGGGAAATTGTGAAAAGAATGAAAGAATGGGAATTGGTGAAAGAAAAGATGGGTACATACAATGGAGAATTTGCTAAACATGAATCCGTATTTGTGAAAGATAACACGGTGCACATAATGGAAAGTTTGTACAAAGGATTTTAAATAAGAAGGTGAATATATTGGAAAATTGTAGTGAATAAAGAAAAGAGGGATGATGTCAGGTCTAGAAATCCTCTCAGCTAGCAATCAGTGTATGAATCACAATTACTAATTGCGGAATTAGTAGTAATTGATCTAAGCCAATAAATGATTTAGAGAATGATATAAAAGAAGAATGAACAAGTTTATTGAATGCCTTAGATGGCGGGAAATTCAGTTACAAATGAATATTCTGTTCAAAACATACATTATGCATGTTGCCAGCTACTATTTATAGTCCTACACTAGCTAACTATTGCATAAATGTTGGGGGTGTGTGACCTTAAGAACTCAACGTTATATCAGTAACCTAGCGGAAATAGACTACCGATTATCTAGCGAATATAAAACCTTCGGAAACGGAATCAAACCAACGATAGTTGATAAGATCGGACCTAAGGAAGACTATTCGGATGATTGTTTATACGTTATAAACGATTTGGAATACCAGAAAAAACAGCAGCAGCAATTCGGCACGAAAGTGAAAAACCCTAGCAAAACTTACCGCGGAACAGAAACTAGCTGGGTATATATAGGCCCAGCTTTTCATCCGTACGAATGTGATCTCATCCGTACGAATGACTTCCTATTCGTGCGGACATGTTCTCGTCCGTACGAATGTAACCTGTTAATAAACACTTTGTTTACTTAACTGATTCGTGCGAAAGAACCTTCATGCGCACGGATATCATCCTTATCCGTGCGAATGAGTCTGAATATTATTAAAACATCACAAAACACATATTTGATTAATTCATAACAACGTAAACGTTCAAGCATATAATTAATCAAACATTCAATATTAATATTCAATCAAACACTATAAAGACTGATATAAACGTTAATTACATACGAATCTAGTAACTAACGAAATGCACCTACAAACTCCCCCTAGGAACTAGATTCTATGTCTTCAGTCTTCAAAAAAATCTTTGCTGCTACCCAAAACATGTCGTTGATCTGCCCTCTTAAGCATGGATCTTGTAAGCGAAACATACGCGAACAATCTTGTTGAAACGCATCGCTTGATCCATATCCTTGACATCAAAGAATATAGGACATTCAAACAGACAAAAAATATCATCATCAGAGAAATTTCTAATCCACATTGGATCAAAAATTCTCAGTGTTTCCCAAACACCTTTACGCTCCATCACGATCACAGCTTCAGTGGTTCTATCATCATAATACCACCACTTGAATCTTCGATGAAAACCAGCTTGCATTTGGCATAGTGGAATCTTCTCCATCACCTTCGGCGCTTGATACTTGACATGCTTCAAAGCTTTACCCGTTCTTCGATTCTTTCGATCTTTGGAGTAGGTAATCTTCGGAAACTGCGGCCTTAGGTACTTCCATTGATTTCTGAACTCAAACCAAAGCTGTTTTTCCAACCAAGTTGCTCTTTCATCTTTCTCACTGTACAACAACTTAAGACGAGCCAACTGCATCATGTCAAAATATGGCAGCGTCTTCAAATCGTGAGCGCTTTTGAAGTAATCTATGCCCCTCTCTCTCTTGACTGCATAAACCTTCAAATCCTCCAAATATGTCCAACTGATTATCTGGCCTTCAGTCTTTGCACCCTTTAAGGAGTAACACTTCGTATAGGCAGGTTGAACATCTTGACGAGGTGGGCGAAAACATTCTTTCATAGCTTGCAGCCATTCAGCTTTCTTGACACTCATTTCTTCTTGATTTGGTGTAGCTTGACTGGCTGTCGGAAGTTTCTCTAACTTCCGATTGAGATCTTCATCATTTACATCAAACATTGCATCGTCATTTGGAAGATCTTGGAAATCATTTGACTGATAGATAGGTTCTGTTGAATCAACATTTTGCTCGAACTCTATCTCATCATCATCAGCTTCAGAATCAGGAGGATTAACATCAGAAACAGATGCAGCTTCGTCAGACATAACGTCATCAAGATTCATCTCAAATGGTTCTGCAATCTGCTCTTTGGACAAGCTATGTACGATCTCTCCTTCTTCTTTGTCGTGATCGACACTAAACTGTATTACCCCCATCTTCATCAGACTCCGTGTTTTCGCTATCTTCACCAGCCGGGTCAGCAGATGCATCGGCTGGTTCGTTGAGTCTGAATATTCCATCATCCCCTGCAATCATAGTGTCTTGTATTTTATTGGTAGCTTCCTCCAAACTCTTGACCTTTTCTTTGAAAAGCACCAACTCCTTGTTCTGATCCTCAATCAACAGCTTCTGAGAATCAAGCAATAAATTTTGATCCTCTATCTTCTTTGACATTTCAGCTCTTTCAGCTTCCCCTTTAGCCATCAACTCATTCAACCTTTTAATTTCTTCATCCTGTTGCTGCTGTCTCAATAAAACACCCAACAACATAGAATTTAAAGTGGAGAGCTGAACAGAATCAGATATCTGCACTGACGACGACGATTGATCTCTTGTGATTGTAGTTGTCGTGGCTGTCGTCATGATAGGCTCGCTCTGTTGAGGACCTTGCTGTTGTTGAGAGGCCATTGGAGGAGGAACTGGAGTTGCTGTGCTGGCAGTTGTCGGTGGAATAAGATCAGTACGTTTCACATGCTTGAAACGTTTTGCAGCTTTTCCTTTGTTACTGATAATATCTCTCAACGACTTTCCTGCAGCTTTCCTTTTCTCTACTGAAGGACTCTGCTCAGTACTCAAAACAACATCGTCTTCATCTCGTAACTCAACTTGAGATGACGATGTACCAGTAACAGGAGATTCAGCAGAAATAACCTCCTCATCGGAATCAGTTTGAGGCACAACTATATCCTCAGTATCTGAATCACTGTCCTCGTGTCGCCATTTCTTGCCGCCAGGACAGACATACTCTGGCTTCGCAAGATGCCCAATCAATCTCTTCTCCTTAGGCTTCTCATCCTTGCCCTTGTGTGAAAGCATGCGTAACATAGTTCCATCATTCATCACGTCTAGTGTAATTGCATCTTCATCATTCTTTGGCAAGTCTGGAATCTTTGCATCCAGGATCATCTGCACAAATCTAGCATACATCAAATACTTATGCTTCTTTATCTCCAAATTCTCCGTCATGTGCTGCAAAATCATTCCCGAAAAGTTAAATGGAATGTTTAGCACCAATGCAGCAAATGCGCTCTGAATAGACTCTCGCATTTCATCATGTCCAGATCTCCGGGTACTTAAACAATGCTGCAACACATGGCATAGGTACTTGTACTGAATGTTGAATCCTGACTTCGTGATCACCCCTTTTTCAATATTACCATCATACTTCACCCTCAGCAGCAACCCTCTGACTAAATATTTGTTCAGCAATGTGGGCATTCTAGCTTCATCATCAAAACCAATAACTTCTCGAATGACTTGCTCATCAACCACAACCTCAGTCCCGTGAACGGAACTGCGAATTTGAACCTTGCTGTCTGCACGTACGACTTCAGCATTTTCCCAGAAGGCTGATACATGACTCAAATAGGGCACATGCTCAGTAGAAATAGCCTTGAAAATTCTTGATCGCTTCAAGAATTTAATAATTCCAGCAAAACGAGTGGCATTGCGAGTTTCCTCGTTCAGATGAGCGCACATGTTGTTCTTCGTACCAATGATCAATCCAGCGCTTTGCGATTGAGAAGATTGAGCCACAGTTGCATCAACAGTAGAAGCAGGGATTTCAGCCATTTTTCCTGCAAACAGAAATATAAACATAGAACGCAAAACAGTTATAATAAAATTCAAACGTTTTAAAGTTTCTGTTAATGGCCATCCGTACGAATGTAGACTTCCTTCGCACGGATCAGCATGTATTCGTACGAATGAGTGAATCAAAACAAACGAATTACATATTTTACATTCGTACGAACGTCTTAAACATTCGTACGAATGAAGCTCATGTTCGCACGGATGAATTTACATTCGTGCGAACGAAGTTCATCGAAACTGTTTGTATTCCAAAATCCTAGATTTCTAAACAAGCAGTTTTAGGTCACAAAAATTGTATCAATACGTTTGCAATCTTCCGATCTACGAAACCCCTAACCCAATTAACCATTACAAACACACATATATGACCGATTGATTAAGTTATTTTCCAGACTTAAAATTCAAGATTTGTCCCCAAAACGATCACTATACCTTATGTGTTATAGATGGTTGGAATCGTAATGCAAAGTTACACAAGAAAACAAGAATCAAAAACTCTTTCCCACACTTTTAAAATCTTTGTGAAAATTGCTCTCTTTCGGACGAATGTAGTTTGAAAAGTGAACAGGTCAGACGGATATCAAACATATATATACCCATATCTCATTCCCACGAATGTGGGAGACATCCGCACGAATGTGGAAGACGTTCGTGCGTTTAACCAACAAACACTCAAATTTAAGTTACCTTTGATTCGCACGAATGAGTTGACTTCCGTACGAATGTGATGATATTCGCACGGATGAAATATTTTCAACCTAAACAATACCTTTCCTTTGATTCGTGCGATTGAGTTGTTGATCCGTACTTATGTAATGTACATCCGCACGAATAAGCTGTCGAACTCATAAACTTAAAATTTCACTCTTCTTCAAAATCAACCACCAAATAAACGTTAAACACACAGAAATTATCAATTTCAGAGAAGATAAACGTTTTGCTCAATGAAACATAATTTCAAAAGATCCTAACCAAACACTTCATTAACGATTATGACTTTACGAATTTGATATTAATCTCTGTTTCACATTTACGTCTCATGTCACGACAAGTAACCGTAAAACTAACAAAATGAAAAATGAAAAACTAAAATTAAAAATCTTTTTGTATTTTTCTGTTTTTGGTAAATCAAAGGAAATTTTAACTACGACAAACTACTGAAATAACAACTAAATAAAACTGAAAATTTCACATTCTTTTTGTGTTTTTCGAATAAGGGATCAGACTGATACTGAAACATAGCATTGTCATTCATTTTTCGTAGTAACTATTAACATATGAGTTGACGATTATTGGTATATTTGTCCTCTTAAACTTAAACAAACATTCACTTGACATTTTATTTCAAAATGGTTATCTCGCTAAGATCTCTCAATATTTTGAACATAGAAATCAACACACAATTTGTATTTTAACAGTCATCAAAATTATATCATAACTAGAATTGCACGTATGTTTGTGTATTTGTCCTCTTAACTTTTCAGCCTTTTCAATTCTATCTTCATAAATACCAAACGTAATATCATAATATTTATTTCGTATGTCAGTATGACATCCACTGCACAGGCAATAAGGACCAGTGATTCTTGATCGTTAAAACGTTTAATTTACACCATTCGGAGAATAAGCACTTCGTCACCCTTTATTTGGAATGCTCGAGTTATGATCATTCTTTCGACCTTATAACTCTGTTCATCCATCAAGGTATTTTTGAAGATTTTAAGTACTTCGTCACCCTTTATTTGGAATGCTCGAAATATGATCATTCTTTCGACCTTATATTTCTGTTCATCCATCAAGGTATTTTTGAAGTTGTTTACTTATCTCTTACTTTGTATTTGATCTTGAATAGACTGAGTCTATTTTGGTGTTCACATAATTTCTTCAAATTCTTTGATCTTGATCAAATCATTCAAGAATGTTATCCCAAAATCACTGAAATGGCCCTTAATTGCTTCAATAAATACTGACATACTGTATTTATTTTCTGATATTACGCCTAATATTTACTATCATCCAATTGATCCAGCGAAAAGCCACAAACACTACGAGACAAAAGCTAATCATAATATTTGAGAAAATTAATTTCGACTGTTGTATGTTGTTTACAGTGTTCTCAATTGTTATTGATCTCCAGATATCATATCCATAATGATTTAAAATAAAATTTGATATCTGCGACAACCCTCTTAAAATGATTAATTTTGTCAAGTTTCAGTGAGATAAGCCTACCAATATATCCTACAACTGACATGTATAAACGTTATGTTCAGCATACTTTTTGACAATTTACATGTTCAGTTTAATTCAGTATTTCCTCACTTCCCCCGTTTTTTTTTTATGACTCTAAAATTCTAAAAATAAAAATCTTTTTGTATTTTTGAAATTTTATAATAACTGAAAAGAAGAAAATAAAAATAAAACTAAGAATAAGAATAAAAATAAAACTAAGAAAAATCTTAACGTAGTGTACAAAAATTAATCCCGGTTACTTGTCCGACTTAGGTTCTTCAATTACGTCACTCTTTTTGACAACACCATTTTCCAGCAGTAAAAACCCAAACCTAGACTTATCAAATGCTTTTGTAAAAATATCAGCTTTTTGAAACATTGTTTCGATATAGATGACATCAATTAAGTGTTTTTCAAAGCAATCACGAATGAAATGATATTTTACGCCTATGTGTTTGGTTTTAGGATGGTGCACGGGATTCTTAGTGACAGCTATGGCAGCAGAATTATCAACATAAATAGGAGTAGTAGTGATAGACAAACCGTAATCACGCAGTTGTTGCTGAATCCAGATAACCTGAGAACAGCAGCTAGCCGCAGCTACGTATTCAGCCTCACATGTGGACAATGCTACAGCGGTCTGTTTCTTGCACTGCCATGTTATGAGACGCGTTCCGAGAAACTGACATCCTCCTGAAGTTGATTTAGCATCCTTCTTGCAACCTCCATAGTCCGAATCACTGAAAGCAGACAATTCAAAATTATCATCATTAGAATACCAAAGACCTAAATCTGGAGTACCCTTCAGATATTGCATAATTCGCTTCACTGCTTGAAGATGAACAACAGTTGGTGCTGCTTGGTATCGGGAACACAAGCACACAGGGAACATAATATCTGGACGAGAAGCGGTGAGGTACATAAGAGAACCGATCATGGAGCGATAGAGTGACTGATCAATTGGCTCCCCCGTAGCTTCTGGTGATATCCCGTGATTCACCGATAGGGGAGTAGAGGCTGACTTCGTTTCCGACATTTCAAACCGTTTCAAAATGTCGTTGACATATTTTGTCTGATGTATAAAGATTCCCTCTGCAGTTTGATCTACTTGTAGCCCCAAAAAGAACTTAATCGGACCCATAGAACTCATTTCGAACTTGCTTGTCATAACCTCTTCAAATTCCTTACACAATTCTTGATTGGTAGAACCAAAAATGATGTCGTCCACATACACTTGCACCAACAGAATATCGTCACCTCTTTCCTTAATGAACAGCGTACAATCGATAACACCTCGACGAAAACCATTGTCGATCAGATGATTTGCAAGTGTCTCATACCAGGCGCGCGGTGCTTGATGCAGACCATAAAGTGCTTTATCGAGAATATACACTTTATCCGGATGTAATGGGTCTACAAAGCCTGGAGGTTGGTTAACGTACACTGTCTCTCGAATATTCCCGTAAAGAAACGCACTCTTCACATCCATCTGGTAAACGGTGAATCTCTTGTATGATGCGAAGGCTAGAAAAATTCGAATCGCCTCCAATCTCGCAACTGGAGCAAACACTTCATTATAATCCAGTTCAGGTATTTGTCGAAAACCCTGAACCACTAGCCTTGACTTGTTTCTAACAACTATACCCTGATCATCTCTTTTGCAACGGTGGACCCAACGGCAACCAAGAGACTTTGCACCTTTTGGCTTAGCAACAAGCCTCCAGACACCCAGCTTCTTAAATTGTAGGAGTTCCTCTTGCATCGAATTTATCCAATTGTCATCCAAAAGAGCTTCTTCAATATTAGCCGGTTCAATCTGGGAAATAAAGCATGCATGTGCGCAGTAGGTGACATCCCCAGATTTAAACAGGTCAACGTAGACATCGCTTTGAATTTGTCTTCTGGTGCGAACTCCAGCTGTGTGTTCACCTATTATTTTTGAAACAGGGTGATCACGTTCAGTTCGTGTAGCCGGAGTATGAGGAATATCGACATTTGGACCCAGATTAGTAACATCAGGATTTTCAACTTGCTCATTCACAGTAGCTGAGCCATCAGAATCTGAACCATCATCATTTGCGTGGTACTCTGCAGTATGATCTTGAGTACCAGGAGGAGTAGCAGCTGTTGGAGTTACTGGATCGTGAGGAATAGGATCTTCCAAATCTTCTCTGTGAGAATAATACCTTGCAACATCTTCATCGGAAAACTCTGGAAGATTAAATGATTCAAATAACGAATCATAGTCAAACATCCACGGATATCCTTTGGAAGGAATAGGTTTAGAATACTTCTGAACGTCCACCTCATACCATTCTTCAATAGCTTTAGTAGCTGGATTCCAAACTCTCTTGTTAGGAGTGCTGTATCCCAGAAATATCCCTTCTACTGCCTTTTCATCGAACTTTCCCTCTGATTTACGCTTGAGCATAGTACAAGGAGCTCCAAAGGGTTCCAAGTACTGCAAGTTTGGCTTTCTCTTCTGCAACAACTCATAACAGGTTTTCTCATGACGCTTTACTACTAGCACTCGGTTTAAAGTGTAACATGCATTAGCTACCGCTTCATTCCAAAATCGTACTGGCAGTGATGAATCAGCCAACATAGTCCTAGCTGCTTCAATCAACGTTCTGTTCTTCCTTTCTGCAACCCCGTTCATTTGTGGAGTATAGGCTGCACTGAATTGCTGTTGAATTCCTCGATCCTTGCAGAAATCCTCCATCCTCTGATTTTTAAACTCTGTACCGTTATCTGTTCTAAATCGTCGAACTTTCAACTTATACAGTGTTTCCAATGTCGTAACTAACAGCTTGATATTCTCGAATGTCTCTGATTTTTCCCGTAAAAACATGACCCACGAGAATCGAGAGTAATCATCAGTCACCACTAAACAATATTTGTCTCCTGCCACACTCGCATATTTAATTGGTCCGAAAAGATCCATATGTAAAAGATCCAGTGGAGTGTCGATCGTGTGAAACTTCTTTGCTTTGTGAGACTTCTTGGACTGCTTTCCCTTTTTGCACGAAATACAAACTTCCGGCAACTGAAAACCTTTCACATTTACTCCCATAACCAAATCCTTATGCATCAGATGATTCATCTTTCTCAAACTAAGGTGTCCCATGCGTTTGTGCCACAAAATCGATTCACGTTCAGTAGCTTTCGAGACAAAAGCTTGATGTTCAGTCGAATTCACAGTAGTCTTCGACATGTCGAGCACATACAAATCTCCAACCCTTGGTGAAGTTGTAATAACCAACTCTTCCGGAATCTTGAACTCTTTCTTCACAATGTAACATTGAAGATCATCAAAAATCACTTTAAACTTCTTGTCGCAAATTTGAGACACAGACAACAAGTTGTTGACAAGTGCCTGAACAAAATTCACTTTATCAAAGCTAATCTTGTTATTTGCAACCAATCCCTGGGCTGAGATAAAACCTCCCTTATCTCCAGCAAACGAAACATAGCCCCCTTTAATAGATCTGACATTTGAAAGTAATTTCATGTTTCCTGTCATGTGCCTAGACGCCCCACTATCAACAATCCAGGTATTCTTGATAGGATCATAGACGACCTGCACATCAAATTGAAAAGATTAGTTCGCGATGCAAACCCAAGCCTTAATGGCTGTGGGTTTACCATCACCACCTAAAACCTGTAAGTCTACCCATTTTCCCGTTGAACCATCAGGTACATCTGACGGTCCAGCACCCTTAGGTTTCCATGACTGTGATTCATGAGTAGAACGTTTGACATAACCAGTTGATTTATGAGTCGGTGATGGTGAACGTTTTTCAATTTGTTTAACAGTAGGTTGCTGTTTGGATTGACCAGCAGGAAGCAACTCACTGTTTTGTTTTGGAAATGATGACCTATTGTTTGAAAATCGGTTTCGATTTGGGCTAGAAAAACGATTTCCAGTGGACATTCTATTTTGGTCAAAATTATTCCTAGGCCTTTGTTTCAAATTTGGACAATTATAGTTAACATGGCCTTTCTCCCCACAATCAAAACAAGTTCTCCATTCGTTAAGATTTTGAGAACTTCGCGTCATTCTCCGGTGATGTGTAAGAGGTTTGGAGAACATAGCATTAGGACGCATGAAGCCGTTATGTTGTTGAACATTTTGTGGCTTCTGGGGATTGGTGGTTGTCTTTCTCAAGTGAGGTGGTATGAATTTTACTTGGTCAGTTTCTTTTGTCTCAACCTCTACTGGTGATTCCCCGGCTTTGACAAATTTTGGTCCTTTAGGTTCAGGTCTTTTCAAAATGCTAACTTGTTTAGGTTTACTCGAAGTTTTATTCGGTAACTGACAACCCAAACCCGTTTTATTTGGTAACTTGCGACCCAAACCCGTTTTATTTGGTAACTGACGATCCAAACCTGAACCCTTTTCTTCCTCATCTGAGTCAGAAACCCAATCTTCAACCAATACAGTTTCTTTAACTTTTTCGGTTTTAGCACTTTGAGCATTTGAAGTATCTTTGGAACTGACAATAGGTGTTTGGACAATCGGTGTTTGGACAGCTGGGTCTGGTTGTTGAAGAATGAATTCAATATCCCCTTCCTCCTTTGGAGCCTTAATCAATTTGTTAAAGATTGGAGGTGGACATGTTTTATAGTCAACCAGTGGTTTCCCTTCCCCATTCTCAGGACGTTTTTCTTTCAAGATATGATCTAAAAGGTATGATGCGGTGGAATAACTTCTAACTTGTTGATTTAAAGTTTCAAAACTGATTTTGATAGAAGCATTTTCACGTTTAAGGGCATCAATGTCTTTTAAATATTTGTTAATGGAGTCCTGTTTGTTTAACAACGCTATTTCCAAATCACTAACTTGTTTTGCCAAGAGTTTGTTCTTTTCTGAAAACAGTTTTTCATTTCCTTTAACAATTTTGTTTTTACGAAGTTCCTCAACAAGATTGTAATTTTCTTTTCTTAGCTCATTTACTTGGTCGTCTAAAACAAAACACCTAGAACAGGAAGTGATTTTAGTTTCAGATTGTACCTTTGATGACTCTGCAGTACCTGCCATCATTGCAAACTCCCTCTTTGTCTCTGGTGCTTCCGATTCTCCCGAAGATTCCTCAGATGATTCTTCAGATGTAACAGACTCCTCCCCGTCACTTTCTTCATTTAGATTCAAAATCTTCACAATGTTGACTTCAGCATCAGATGGATTGTTTTCAATTTGAAATTGCCAATCCAAACCTTCGTCAGATTGAAAAACCAAAGCCTTGACATCTGAATTTTCTGTACCAGTAGAGATATTTGAACCAGTCGTCACCAAAGCAGTATTCTTGTTCGCCTCAGGAGCATTTCTGTTCACATTCCTGTTTTGTTGATCTCTGAAAGGATTCTGAACAGTCCTTGGTCGTTTTGGCTTCTCACATTGACGAGCAAAATGACCTTTTTCTCCACAGTTGTGACAAGTAATGGCAGACATATCGAAACCATACTTAGTCTCCTTGTTGGCACCGATTGTGTTCCCAGTCCTTTTCACGTACTCTTTTGCTCTCCTAACCAGATTTGCGAAACCCCACATAATGTCGATTCTTTCCATCTCATCACGATCAATCTGCTCATAATCTTCCCCAGTCAAGTTGATATTTCCAATTTTACCCTGCAGCAAGTTATCATAAGAAGCTACTAAGGTAGTTAACATAGCCATATCTTCGGTTACACCATCAACATTTCCTTTATGAAAGTGCTCGATTTTCAAACTGGTAGAAGCTGATTCTGAAGTAGCTTGAGCTTGAGACTTCTGAACAGGAGTGCCTTGACTTGAGCTTGAGTTTGAACCGCCAGAATTTCCTGAAGTACCCGAGGTGTTAGCAGAAAAAGCTGTCTTCAGTGGAGCATGAGTAGGAGTGGCTGGAGTGGGATCAGCGTAGTATAACGAAGGATCTTGAGTGTGTCCCTTTCTCTGAGCACGAAACTTGTCATCCTGCTCCTTTTCTCTCAGCTTGGTAAATAGATCATTTAGAGTAGTGCGAGCAAGATAGCCACTTTCCTTTAACATCTCAATATACCCATTCCAGCTGTCTGGTAAAGCATCAGCAAAACATTCTACTCGTTCTGCACCAGTTGTAACCACTGAATATCCGTGCATCTCACTAATCAGATGTTGAAAACGTCTGATAAGGTCGAACAGTGATTCTCCATGTAAGCAAGTAAAATTGTCGAACTCCTTCTTCAGTGCTCTTCCCTTCATTGACTTCAACTTGTTGTTTCCCTCACAGTCTAACTCAAAAGCATCCCACAGTTGTTTCGATAACTTGTAAGTCTTGTACTGATGGAACACAGATCTAGGAATTGCCTGACATAAATACGAATAAGCCTTCTTCTCAATATCATAACTCTTCCTTTGTTCCTCAGTATATCTGTGAATGGGAATAAGGTCTCCATCTTCGTTAATCGGTTCAGTATACCCATTTTTAATCATGTCCCACATTTTTGAGTCCAAACCGTTGATATGAATTTCGAACCTAGGTTTCCAGTGTGGGTAGTCATCCATTGAAATTAGCTTTGGGACCTTGTTTATACTTCAAGTTTCAGCATCATTAATTAAAATCTCCGACATTTTAGAATTTGTACTAGCCATAGCGTATTCCATTTTAAAAAGTGAAAATTTAAACTGCTTCTCCTTCGTGCGAATGAACTGCTTTGACTCGTACGGATGAGATACTGATACGCACGAATGAGAGTGATTCGTACGAATGAGACAGATAACCTAAAACTCTATACGAATGAGTGATTCGCACGGATGAACAAATTGATGCACACGGATGAGTTCCTATTCGTACGGAGGAAACCTATTCGTACGGATGAACTAAAAGTTTAACTTTTAAGCAAAAATTTTAGATTCGCACGAATGAATCCTAGATCCGCACGGATGAATTCCTATTCGTGCGGATGAGAACTTTTCAAGAACTACGTTCGTATGCGCCGCTGAAACTTTAGGGTTTTGCTAAAACTCGATCTACAGGTCGATTTTCTAAACCAAAACGTTTCCTATCTGCCCAGAACTTAACCTAAACAACCCAGAAACGTTTTAAAACAATAAAAACACCTTTTGAACGTAAAAATTCCAAACGAAAGTTTCAATCATAAACCGAAAAATCTTAAAGAAATCACTAGAAGAACGTTGATTTCTACAACCAACGCTCTGATACCACTTTGTTGGGGTTGTGTGATCTTAAGAGTCAACGTTATATCAATAACCTAGCGGAAATAAGCTATCGATTATCTAGCGAATATAGAACCTTCGGAAACGGAATCAAACCAACGATAGTTGATAAGATCGGACCTAAGGAAGACTATTCGGATGATTGTTTATACGTTATAAACGATTTGGAATACCAGAAAAAACAGCAGCAGCAATTCGGCACGAAAGTGAAAAACCCTAGCAAAACTTACCGCGGAACAGAAACTAGCTGGGTATATATAGTCCCAGCTTTTCATCCGTACGGATGTGATCTCATCCGTACGAATGACTTCTTATTCGTGCGTACATGTTCTCGTCCGTACGAATGTAACCTGTTAATAAACACTTTGTTTACTTAACTGATTCGTGCGAAAGAACCTTCATGCGCACGGATATCATCCTTATCCGTGCGAATGAGTCTGAATATTATTAAAACATCACAAAACACATATTTGATTAATTCATAACAACGTAAACGTTCAAGCATATAATTAATCAAACATTCAATATTAATATTCAATCAAACACTATAAAGACTGATATAAACGTTAATTACATACGAATCTAGTAACTAACGAAATGCACCTACAATAAATGCAACCCTTATGTTTATTAAAAAACATTTCGGGTGAAACATAAACTTACAACTCAGTTAGGTCAGTTCGGGTAAACTTGAACTTAATTCGGAGAAGAATTAGTTCACCCGAACATAAACCTTTCCCAAATTTATTAATCAATTCGGATGTTGAACACAGTTCACCCGAATTGAAACTACTCTAACCTAAACTATGACTTGGACATTTTGGAAGCTTCACCATCACTCTTTGTTTGCTCCAACAATCTCCCCCTTAGATGATGCTTCCAAAATCCTTGCCTTGCTAAGTTTGAGCTCCCTTCCCATCTTCAACATTACAACAATTTACTTTCCTTTCCTTTCTCCTTTGCTCACCTTATCCAACTCTATAAAAACACACTCCACTGCCATCATTCCTTCAGTATCATCCTGTTCCATCTTTTCTAATGGAAGCTTTGACAGTGCAATGATATCTTCATTTGTTAGATCCCTAATATCACCCATATCATACAATTTTTGCTGCTCTCCATCGTCCCTGTCCAATACCCATTCACATGTTGTATAATCAGCCCACCATCTCAAGATCTTTGCTCTTTGATTCACCACTTTGATCCTCTTCAATGGTGATATATGCATGGTCATTATTTTCCTTTTAGCCATGAACTTCTTTCCAAAATTCACAAATCCAGGTCTAGAGCATTCTTTGATGAAGTTCTCATATTCATACCCATGAGCATAGCCACCATGATTGATCATTGGTAATTTGCATAATTGCCTTGCATCCTCCTCTGAAATTTCTCTGAGCTGCTCTGTTGTCTTGTAAGACTTGGTCATTGTACCACTTACACTTTTCCTTTTAATGACTATTGCACCAGTGTAGTGGTCAAATCCCCATCCTACAATTGGTGGGAGGATACCCTTCTTCAAATTCAACAACTTTTCTCTTTCTGCTCTCAATTTGTCTTGTGATACATCCTTGATTCTTGATCCAGAACTGCTACCTTCTCCTTGAGCATGAGAATCAACATCAACAGGGAAACCATATTGATCAAGGTCCCGTCCATCATCTGCAGTCTTCTCTATCTACTCAGATATTTCTTCTATCATGGCATTAACAGCAGGATCATTCAAGTACTAATCATCAGGTAAAGAAGATGATTGAGATTGAGAAGCTTGAGCAGGTGCACTTTCTTTGTCTTGAACAAATGGTTGATCTTGGACACGAACTGTTGGTTGAGAAGATTGAGCTGGAATATGTTCTTGTCTTTGAGATGATCCAGAAAACCAAGGTTGTTTCTCCGTGTGTTGAGCAAATCCTTCTATCTTTAACTATGTCCTAGAATGAACATCTTGACTCTGTTTCTCCACCAAAGTCTTCAATGTCACTCTATCAGATTGAATAAATTGATCAGCTTCATTTGCAGAAGAATCTTTAACATTTGGATCCTCAATAGCTATTTCCATTTTCCTTTTCTGCAATATTCCCTGAACCATCTTTTCTTTCTTTTCTTTCAGATCTCTAACCATCATCTTTGTCTGAATATCCATCCAATTCTTCTCAAGGGTTTCCATCTTCATTTGTCCTACAGATCTTGAATTCATGCCCCCAACCGTCACAAGGTAACTCTTCAAATGAATCTCGTATTGTCTTTCAGAAAGTTTTTGCTTGAAGTCCAACATTTTCTTCTTCAGACTAACAACTTTGGAAGGTACCAATAATGATGATTTCACTGCAAAGCATTTAAATCTCCCTCCAACTCTAAACTCTAAATGTGCTAGTACTAGCAACTGTTTCATCTTCAGCAACCTTTTCCACTTCAGCCTCCTTTTCAACTTCAGCCTCCTTTTCAACTATTATTTCTTCCTCCTCTTGTTTCACTTCACTTTCTACATTCACATCATCTTCTGCATCAATGTCAATTTCAATAATAAATCTTTCAATCTTTTCACCCCATATCTCTTCATTCCAGACATCATCAGTATTTCTAAAGTTTGACTCTCTTTCCTTGATGTGAATACAGAATAGATCATTAGCAGTCTCATCAAACAATCCTTCAAATATTCCCTCAAAATGCTTCTCAAAAGTTTCTCTATCAACTAATTCTCCATATTGGTCCACCACTCTAAACCTCCTTTCTTTATTCTCAAGTTGGTACATTTCATCATCCGAATTTATTTCAACATCACCCGAATCTTTATTTTCTTCATCCGAACTTTTCTCTGCTTCACCCCAATTTTTGTTTCCTGCATCAGAACTTTTTGCACCTTCATCCGAAATCTTTTCTTCTTCATCAAAACTAACATCTTTCTCCCCAAATTTTCCTTCTTCTTCAACCACCTTCTCTTTTCCTTTCCTACTAACTACCTCCATTTCCACAACTTCAGCAATCTTACCAATAATAGAAAAGTCAATGCTCATGCTTTCACTTTCACTCCCCCTCACCTCAGATTCACTTCCAACCTGCATACCAACTTCTCTTTCCACATGCATACCTTCAACATTCATATCCATTCCTTCGACATCCATATCTATATCCATATCTCCCCCCCCCCCCCCCTTTTGGATGCATCATCCTGCTTTTGGATCTCAAGCCCTCCATAATTACTCCATTCACTGCTTGTTTCCACCTTAGTTGATTTATCAATGAGGCTTTCCTTTTAACAACATTTCTAACTCCTGTGTTTTCTGTGTAAGCTCCGGATTCTTCTTCAAATTGCCTCATGTACCCCTTGTTATGGATGTGTACACTTGAATAGGAGAAGAAACAGATTGAGACATAGTTTGAGAAGTTCCAACAATAGGAGAAGATACTGAAGCAGGTTGTTGGATAACTGGTGATCTTGGAGGTGGAGAAGGAATAGGAATGACTGGAGATTTAGGATGTTCCGTCTCAGCTTGAACATGCTCTTCTTGATGTTGTTGCTCTTGTTGGACTTGTTGTTGCATCTCATTTCCAACCATTTCTTCCTGTAGCTCTAAACATTCATTGATTGCTACCCTGGCTTGCTCAATCATATGAGGGAAGAAAGGTGTGAAATGCCCAGAAAAGACAACCTTGGCCTTGGAGAAAGATTTCTTCATGTTATTCATGATTTTCCAATTCATATTCTCATCCTTTAGAGTTGGGCCTTCAAGCACTAATCCTTGAATTTCTGACTGAAGTATTAGCTGAAGAATTATGGATATAGTAGGAATCTTGTTGCATTTCCCTTAGCCATTCTTTGCATGTTGTCCATTATGTAGCCAGAAAAATTAAACTACCTTTGAGTAATGATGCAGACAAATGCAGAAGCTAATGTCTGATTTAGCTCATCAAATCCTCCAGAACAGCCTGACATGCAGCACACCATAATGTTGATTAAATATCTCCAATTGAAAGAAACTCTAGCTTTCTTCACCATACTTTTAGGAAAATACCCCTCATATCCTATTTGTCTGTATATTGTCTTTATTTCATCCATACCAAGCCTTTCTACTCCTCCAGCATCATTTAGCATTAAGACCCTCCTAATTACATCTTCAGTAACACTCACTACCTCCATCTGAACAGTTGATGAAAGTGTTCTAACTCCTTCGATTACTTCAAATCTTGCATTTGTCCATAATTCTTGTAAGATGTCATTGTATAAGATTGGACTTTCAGAGATAGCATGCCTCAAATTAGAATTGATCAAAGATCAAAAATTTATCCTCCAATCCTCATCCACTTCAGGATGGCGCATATCAATAAAAGCTGCAACATTATGCTTTGATTTGAAATTTAGAGCCATATGTAGCAAACACATCTTGTTAGAACCATATACATGATGAGAAACAAATGAATAAATTCATATATACAAAATTATATCTTAATTAAATGAAACAAGATAATACGAGAAACACAACCAGAGAATCAAGCAAAATCAGTCTAAAAATATCTAGAAATCGAAGAGGTGGTTCTAAAACTTAATCGCTCATTGGAATAAACAATAATAAACTGTATTGAGATTATAGATTTAGAAAAGACTTAGAGAACTGCAATTTGCATTATTAAAAATGATTATTTAAATTTAAAGTAATTAAAAAATGAATTAAAGAAAATAATATATCTAATTTCCCACCAAAAATATCCCGAAATAAAGAATAGTACCTCCGAATTAAAATTTAATATTAATATTTTTGAATCGAATTAAAAATATGAAAATCCGAAATAAAACATTAAAGACTCCGAACTAAAAAATAAAGCCCCGAATTAAAAATAAAGTCAACAAAGTCAACACACCCCGAATTAAAAGAATAAATCCGAATTTGAATAAGGTCAGAACTGAATTACATATAATATCCGAATTTAAAATTTAATTCAAAATTAACTCTGTCTGGGTTTAAAAAAAAAAACATTTAAACCCAGAACTGATTCATTTCAAATCATCAGTCAATCTTGAAATATTTTAAAAATCAAAATTTCAATTTCAAGATCAAAAACTTATATTTCAGAATTTCATAAATTAGTTCATAAGAGCAAATTTTCAAAAGAAATGAAATGTATTATAAAATGCAGAAACCTGTATTTGTGTTAGAGTTTATCTTGTGTCAAAAATTCATTAAATGCAGGTTTTAATAGTTTAAAAAGGACATAATAAACAATAAAAGTTTTCAATTCTTGCCAAGTAGAAATAAATTAAACAAATATTTTACTTAAATATGACATTTATATCATATTTACTTAAAAACAGAGCAGTTTTTGTGACATATTTTACTCAAATTATTTGACTGAACACATGACTAATCTTCAACCTTTATTGAGAGTCCCCACAATATGATTTCTAAACCTTATTAACTGCTTCTTCTCTCAAGATATTTTTGATTAAATGCATGTTTTTTATGTTCAAATTGGACTTAGTACTATTGTTCAACTCCTTCCCCTGTCTTTTCCGTTTATCAAGTAAGCATTAAGGATCTTAGAGGACAATAGACTACTTTATTAAAATTTTGGACTTATTCACCTGTCTTTGCCATTTATCAAGTTAGCATCAAGGATCTCAAAGTGAATAAATTATTAAAAAGTCACTTTCAAAACTTTATAGTTTTATAATAAATAGATTTATATGCTCATATTTACTGAAAATATGGCATTCTTTTTGTTTTTACACTTGACAATCACTAAACTCCCATTTGAAAATTATTAATTTTAGTGATTTTATGCAGTGAATAAACCACAGGTTGTTAAATTTTTCAAAATACAGAAATATGTGCATTTATGAAAACATTTGGTGTCATGAAATTCTTTAAATACTGAACTATGATAAATTATTCTGTAATTTATGTTTATGACTCATTTCTTAGAAATTTTGTTTCGTGAAACAATTTCAAATTTTACACTGTTTTTGATTTTTTCATTTTCTGAAACAAATTCAAAACATTGCAAATAGAATAGAAAGAAAATCTTTTTGAGTTGAATCTTTACAAACAGAAACCACATATTTATTAATCAATTCGGGTGTTGAACACAGTTCACCCGAATTGAAACTACTCGAACCTAAACTATGACTTGGACATTTTGGAAGCTTCACCATCACTCTATATTTGCTCCAACAGATGAAATACGGAGTATATATATATATTATAATATATATATATATATATATATATATATATATATATATATATATATATATATATATATATATATATATATATATATGTGTGTGTGTGTGTGTGTGTGTGTGAAAGAAAATAGGAATGTTTGATGAAAAATGCATTGGATCAAATGGAATGTTTTGAGAAGCGAAATGTACATGAAAGAACATATTTAAGAGAAGTTCTCGGTTTTGGTTGACTTCTCGGGTTTTGTGGAGGAAAAGGAATTGTTCATTTGCGAGAAGATTAATGATAAGATGTCAAGACCAATCATGCTTCAGGAAGTTTCAAAAATAAGTATTAATTCACGAAACAAATGAAATGTGACTTCAAAGAAGATATAATCAAGATTGGAGAATAAATGAAAGTAAACAAAGTTTGGAAAGTATAAGAGTCTTAATGTACAAGCTTCAAGGAGAGTTCAAATGACCAAGAGTCAAACTTTAAAGAATAAATAGAAGCGACAACATGACAAGCATGCAAGTAAATAAGATTGTTCATCATCAACCTACAACGAAGTAACACATCAACTCTCGGATAGTTGATTACAAGTATGTGTTGAGGGGGAGCTAAATGAAAGATCAAAACATCAAAAAATTGGAAATGATTATTCAATCAAAAAGAAGCTTCAAACAAAGAAATCAAATCAAGCTTCTACAAGTTGAAAGATAAATTGAAACTACTCAATTAAGGGGGAGCGTTCCACTTTATGGTTCAAACGGCCAAAGGAATTGAATGTTTTTCTTCATCAGAATCAAGAAATCAAAGATTACAAGTCTATATTCAACATCCGTTTGAAATGAAAGATTCTTCAAGTCAACTTTTCAAAATGTGCTTTTCGCGATGCAAAGATTCAAACGCTACTCTGATGAAATCTAAAGTTGAATTTGAAGATCATGAAGATAAAGGAAAAGGAGGAGATCGTTAAGACTATCATTCAAGGTTCGCCAAAAAGAGATGTTGGGTGACTATGTTCTTAAGAATTCTTCAAAGAGCAAGACCTTCGGAAATACTTTATCGATGACATATTCAACACAAAATCAAGGTCAAGCTTTCAAGAGAAAAGAAAATGATTCTTCAAGAAACTTATCCATAGATACAAAAGTGTCAAAGATTACAACAAGCTACTCTGATGAAATCCAAAGTTACGGTTGAATATCAAATCAAGCATCTATGCTTTCAAGATAACAACAAGGAAGATGATTCAAGACAAAGACTTCATATTTTAAATAACTACAAATAAGGGGGAATTGTTAGGAATAATATATTCATAATATTGTATTTGTATTTGTTATTTGGGGCATAATTGAAAAAATCTAGGAAGTCTTTGTAGCTTATTGTTAAATCTACTTTCTCTCTTAAAAATTACTTTCTCTCTCTAAAATGATCAGACCTAACACCAACCATATCCATCATGATTTTAATACGAAAATGACTGAATATCGCATATAAAAGTATATGTAAATATGCGATATCATTTCCCGAACCGCTTGAGAAGACATGGGCTTCACTACTATCTTCTTTCCCCCATCTTTCAACTCATAATCATTGTTCCTTCCTTTGTGTACGACATTCCTATCGGATTTCCAAGGTCACCCCAACAAAATGTGACAAGCATCCATGGTTGATCTCGTTGATCAAAATCGGTAAAAACAACTTGGTTTGTAAAGATCTAAGAACCAAAGTTGTTTCCACATTGGGAGCCACATAACTTTATTCTTCTTCCTTATAACCATCATACACAACCGTCTATGTCAACTCCTGCCCTCCCTTAAACAACTCATCTCTACAATTCACCGCTTCCCTCAAAGTGGCAAATCTCTTGTTTATACATGCATTCTGAAAATGCCCAAATCCTTGGAATTTGAAACACCTAGTCTTGGATAAGTTGTTTTTCCTCGATGCACTAGACACTTTAGGAACAAAAAGAGAAGAATTAACCAATGGTGCACTAGAAGATCCACTTGTATACCTACCGGAGCGGTAGTCTTAACAGCAAACAACGATTTAAACCCTTGTTTGGTTTTTGCTTAATCCGGATTCGAACTACCCCAAAACTTCAACTTTCCTTGGGCTTCCACTTTCAAACATAGTCCACATAAAGTATCATAATACGCATATGGGTACAATTCAACGACATTAGCTATGTTATAGTTCAACCCACGTAAAAATCGCGCCATCTTTTGTTCCTCAAGTTCTTCCAAATCCCCCATTAAAGACGGGTTTTTCAAACTCATCTATATACTCCCAAACACCTAATTTTCCCTGTCCGAATTCAACAATTTTACGATAAATAGATATACGATGTGTAGTTGGAACAAATCTTTTACAAAGCTTCCGTTTTAATGATTCCCATGGTGGAAATCTTCCCTACTAGCACGGATTCTTTTGTTCTTCAAGCATTCATACCATAATGAAGCAGTACCCCCCAATCGAAGCATAGCATACTTGCAACGCTTTCCATCACTTAAATCTTTAAAATCGAACACTCGATCAATTTTCTTTCCCATTCCAAATAAACTTTCGGGTCAGCTCCACCCCGAAATTCTGGTCACTCTGTCACCTAAAATTCATTTGTTGCCCCATTCTCCCCACCAATCAAGCTAGATAACGCGGTCTAGAATTGAAACAATGGTGAACTGAAGCAACAATTCAAAAGAAAAGGATAAAGCCTTGTTTATAATCGAAACAATTAAACCCTAAAACAGAAAAAGGAAAGTGATAAAAGTCAGTTTCTTCCGCTGAAGTCCCACTGCGCCGCAGCGGGAGGTGATGCACCGTAGCGACAAATACCACAACACAATTTCGACCCAGAATCACCCTCACTACGCCGCAGTGGAGTTCTCTGCGACGCAGTAACGCTTCAACCTACTCCCAACTTTCTGCCAACTTCTAGTTGCGTCGTGGTGAGTCTTGATGCGTCGCAGTGAGTCCCCGGAGCGAAATCTTGAGCCAAATAACCTTCCCAAGTCACCTAACAAACCCGAGCCGTGTTTCCTTCATATGCCTCCATTCCAATCATAAGTACTACCTCTTGACCATCCGCAACAGTATCAGTTGGAAAACTTTCTCCCACCTAGAGAATATTCCACCAAGAATAATAATAAAGTATTGGAGAATGGTCCATACATATTAATATAATATTTGAGAGAGTTTTTATAGGATATGGATGCCCAAGATAAATTTACTATGTTTTAAAAATACATATTTGATCAAATTTGAATTTTAATTAAATAATATATATATATATATATATATATATATATATATATATATATATATATATATATATATATATATATATATATATATATATATATATATATATAAACCTTAAGGCTTGCCTCAATGGTTATCACCTGCCACCTTTGTGTCGGAGGTCACGGGTTCGAAACCTAAGACTGGGGTGGGTGACCTCCCAAGAAGATTTTCTACCAATGCTCATGGCTCTCTCAGCAGGAGTGTTTTAACGGGACCAAGACAACGTGCACGCTGGGTCGGTCGGTCACAAAAGTAACACGGGTTTGAGAGGGCCCGCCAATAAACCTATATATATATATATATATATATATATATATATATATATATATATATATATATATATATATATATATGTGTGTGTGTGTGTGTGTGTGTGTGTGTGTGTATGTGTGTGTATGTGTGTGTGAGCGTGCGTGTGCGTGTGTGTGTGCGTGTGTGTGTGTGTTTTGACCAAAAACTACTTAAAGTAATTCCGTGATCAAATTAGTTGAGTGAGGTAGGGTGTTGTGGTAAGTCATTACATATTGTGTTTTGATTCCTTACATTGCTATCTCTTTCGAAATCTTATTCGATTTTTATCCCTAATTTTCCTTTAGGTTATACGGAGTTTTCACCTTGGATTTAAAAGAAGTTAATCGAATCAAGTGAACCTGTTGTTCCTTCTTTTTGCATCATAAGGATTAGCTTTCGATTTAGAAGTATGTGTGTGTGTGTTTTGAAAATGTGATTTCTTCATGTTTAAATAAAATTATGTTTGTTATTTCTCAAGTTTTTAATTTTAATTTTTTATTTGGGTTTTTTGTTGTTGTTACATTTCGATCATTTGAAGTACTTAATCTTGTTGCTGAAACATACGAAAAATGTATTACAATGTCTGTTGGAGTACCCGTAAGTGTCATATATTTAATAAGAAAAATGATGTCATACTTACTATACTTCTTTGATTGTTTTAGCTTTTGAATGCCTCCATCATGTTTGGTCGTGTTCCTAAGAAGAGTGATAGTAAAGAGTATTATAAAGTTACACAAAGCGCAACTCAAGATATAGTGAAAAACTTCATAAAAAATCAGATAACTTTCTTCCGATTTTCATTTGAGTTAATCATCCTTTTTATAAATTAAAAAGGATTTCTAAATCATATACGATACGATAATAGTTAAAATGAGATATTTTTATACTTAAGTAAAAAAGAACATTTTTCTTATTTATTAAGATATTAAACGCCTTATATTTGGAATTTGTATTGTTGTTATGTAGTGGGTTATGTTTTGACCAAAAACTACCTATGGCAATTTCGTTGTGACAACCGTCACTCTTCCGACTCAGGGTAGTCTAGTATGCCGATAGCTCTTACCTAGTTTTACAAAAACTTTAAATTAACGTTCCTTATACTCTACTTATGTTTGATTATTGATTTAAACATGTGTGTATACCTCTGTATGTGATTGATATCGTGTTAGTTTAGGTGAACAAGTAGGTAGTACCCACTAGACGAGCTCCTATACGATTTAACGAGAAATTATCGTGTTTCGTGAACTTGTCATTGTTAAGACTTAAGAACTATCGGATTCGGATCATGTCAATATTATATCTAACCAAATGTTCTAATCTACGTCTATTATATAATTTTCGCTTTGTGAATCATTCGTTACGTTTACGGGGAAAATCACATTTTGCTGTGCGGACTGCGCTGCAACGCGAGACGGATTCAGTTTATGTCCGAGCTTGTTTGAGTATGTGCCACCGATTGAGTCACTTGGGCTAGACTTAGGGTGCACTAAACCCGAGTCATGGTCCTCTTTAACCAACCCACTTATGGTTCATCACATAAATAACTAACAAATCATCACCCTAATTCCATCATTTGCAACCAATTTCTCCATCCATTGCAGCCATCGATCTTGATTATTGAAGCAGCGTTATTCGTTTACCATCATCACCATCTTTGAAATCAGCCTTTTTCTTCATTATTTGGTTGTGTAATTAACTTTCAAATCTTGGGTTCTTTCTTTTTTGGCCAAAGATCAAAATGTTATTTCATGATCATGTTTTCATATTGCAGCCATCATCTTCATTCTTTGAGATCTTAGATCGATCATCATCACCTTGTATTCAGCCCGTATCGTGTCATAATCATCATTCGATCATCGTTATTAAGTCAATGTGAGTGTGGTGTTATTTTCCCTTGTTGGCCGATATATTCCCTCATTCATTCTTTCATTCGTTTTGTTCATGTAATCCTGTGGTTTTGGTTGATATTGTGTTGATGGAATCCGTGAACAATCCCATCAGCCTAGGTGTGCATTTTGTGGCCTCACATCCGTTCATATTCAAGGCTAGGAGTCAAGTCTTAAACCCGTTCTAAAACATTTCAATTCGAGGGTATAAACCCTAACTCTTGATTCCCTTTTTATGTTTCATGGTGTTATTCTTAAATCGTATTATGCTTATGTTGAATTTTGTTGTTCGGGTGTTTGTAACCTGAACTAACATCACGTGAATTGTATCTACAAGCTTCATAAACAAATCGTCAACTAAAAACCTAATCTAAAAACTTATTCATTAACATTGGAAACTTGCTGATTGTGACATCCGTCTAAATTTCAGGTGAATTTCGTATTTTATATCTTCGAGATATTTGTTATTGTTCTTAACTGTACTTTTACCGTAAACGTGTTTGTGACCGAATCGAAATCAGAATCAATAAATGAATCCTAATACCAAGAAAACACATAATGAACTTGCCTAAGTTCATTTCATAACAAATCGTAAACTTTCCACTAACGAAAATGCTTAACGATAACGAAAATGAAAGACGAAAAATGTTGAAAGACTGTGCGGTGCGCTACACCAAGTCTTAAACCCGTTCTAAAACATTTCAATTCGAGGGTATAAACCATAACTCTTGATTCCCTTTTTATGTTTCATGGTGTTACTCTTAAATCGTATTATGCTTATGTTGAATTTTCTTGTTCGGGTGTTTGTAACCTGAACTAACATCACGTGAATTGTATCTACAAGCTTCATAAACAAATCGTGAACTAAAAACCTAATCTAAAAACTTATTCATTAAGATTGGAAACTTGCTGCTTGTGACATCCGTCTAAATTTCAGGTGAATTTCGTATTCTATATCTTCGAGATATCTGTTATTGTTCTTAAATGTACTTTTACCGTCAACGTGTTTGTGTCGGAATCAAAATCGGAATCAATAAATGAATCCTAATACCAAGAAAACACATAATGAACTTTCCTAAGTTCATTTCATAGCAAATCGTAAACTTTCAACTAACGAAAATGCTTAACGATAACGAAAACGAAAGACGAAAAATGCTGAAAAACTGCGCGGTGCGCAGCACTAAGAACCTAGAACGACGCCCTCCTTGGCAGATCAAAAAAATTTATTTCTTTTGTGACTCATTCTTGCATGTAACACAAAACCTACACCTTTCCAATATCGTTTGGACCTCTCTAATGTCCATAGATTGCAATCACAAACACCCAGACCTCTCATCTCTCTCTCACAACTTCAAACACAAACACACACTCAATACACACATTTCATACATTTCTCTCTAAAACTCCACTAGTTCCAGCCACATATTGCAAAGGAAATATCCTAAAAACACACTAAATCACCTACTAAAAACGTTCTAATAATCAAGGGTAACAAGGAGTATTCATCCTTTGGGTCAAGAAAACGTTTTTCATCCATTTGAAGCTAGATTCTCCAACATATCATCTTCCATTCATTTCTATCTGGTAAAAAACTCTTCTAATTTTTATTATTACTCACTAAACTCATTTCATGTAAGATCAAGCATATAAAAACATGTTTTTGTGAAGTTTTATAACCATTTACATACAAAAACGAGTTTTTATAAATCATTACTTAGATCTTAGTTTTTGTGGTTAAAAAGTTGATATAAACTGTTAAATGATGTATTTTGAAGTTTATATCACTTGCATGTTAGATTAATGACCTAAAAACATGTTTTTATGAAGTTTCATAACGATTTATATACAAAACGGGTTTTTATAAATTATTACATTAATCTTTATTTTTGTGGTTAAAAAGCTTATATAAACTGTTAAATAGATGTATTTTGAAGTTTATACCAGTAGCATAATTAAAATCTACCATTAAAATAACCATTTTCACAACAAAAACGAGTTTTGGAAAATGATCAGACATCAAGGGCGTCGTCCCTGCTCTTTAGGGCGAGGCACCCTTCTTTTTACCGTTTCAAAAAATCTCGTTTGATCGATAAAACCGTAACCTCGAACTTATATATTTAGAAACTAAATATATGAAACTGTAATAGACAAAATATTAGGTTTTAAGTGACTTATTGAGCATATGAAATTGTTATTATGTTTGTGAATATAAGCAATTATTTGTTATATAAATTGTAGGCGGGAAAGTGTTGAAAATTTGGAATTACAAAGTATAGCGCTGGAGCGCTGCCCGTTTTTCGTTAGATCTTAACATAATCTTTAGGACTTAAGTATTTTTCGTTGACTAATGATGATATAATTTAATAAATTATATAACTTACTCGAAACTTGGTATGTTCTAGGCCTTATTTGATTCTGACGGGTTCGATTCCTTTCTGCACGAGCTTTACTCTTCACAATACGTGAGTTACATCCCCTTTTATTTACTGTTTTTATACAACTCTTTTTGGGGGAAACATGAGAATTAAACATTTTATGAACTTATATGCGTATGCTTTTTATTTGCCACACTCGGCACTCGTATAAACGTATTGATTGATTGTATGTCATTATATCGCCACACTCGGCACCTCTATTGACTCTTGATGAGAATATAATTGCTCGTAAGTGCCTACTATCAGTTTTAAATTGAATTAGTGCCCAGTTTTTGTTACACATTATTAGATTTGCTTAAGCCGTCTAGAATTATGGGTATCGATACTTAGGAAAGGATCGTTCCTTACTTAGATGGAAGTCTAAGTACATATTACTAAGATCAAAAATACTCCTCGTAGATAGTGCGGTGTAAGGGGCCTCACGGTCAGTTAATCGGTTTAGTGTGAACACTTATGGTTATATTATGCCAAGAGGTTGAATAAAATATTCCAATCAATAGTTTTATTTTCTTTTACGCATATCTTTGCACGTATATTCATATAGAGATACGATGCCGCAAACTATATTCTTTACGCGTACATATTTAGAGATATACGATTTCGTAAACATTTTTACAAGTATTACTATATTTGTCCGTGAACATTCTTATAAGTATATACACTTTCAAGCACTATATCGCTTCATTTCTGTTGATAAATATTTTATACTTATATACTTGTCGTAATTCATTTTTAGTCGAGGACTAGAAAACTGTATCTCACTCACTACTTTATGTAGTTGACACTTTTTCTAATGTTTTAGGAAATCAAGTGTAAGGACACGAAGTGCATAGCTTTTGGACGGGTCAGGCAAGTCACGTGTATTATGAATCGGGAGAAGACAATGTTTATTGTCTATTTTGGGAATGTTGTTGAAATGTTGCTTATGTATTTTGTTGTAATGAAATACTAAACACTTGGTTATTTTCGAACTTGTAAACTTTTTATTACTTAATTCAAATGACTTGAAACCGTTTATATTTACTATGACTCGTGTTATGATATCGATGCTCTTCATACCTCGTGTTTCTGCTTTAGCGGGGTGTGACAAACTTGGTATCAGAGCACAAGGTTATAGTGAATACGGGTTTTCAAAAATTTTAAAATTTTCGAAAGAAAACTATAACCAAGGCTTTTTCGAAAAATCATTTCACGAGTTTCAAACTTTAGTAGATTAATTCCGTAAATGCACGATTTGTTACTAACTACGCGCAACTTGATCAAATACGCCTAGTTTGAAATAAATTATGCAAGAGCGGAACGTAATTGCTAACGTTAACGGTTTTCGAGTCAAAAATTCCCGGTCTCACTGATTCCCGATTCTCACATGACTGACCCGTACATGCATTTCATTTACATTTTTCCCTTTTCCCCTATACTCACGTGTACCGTTTATTCGCAGTTACGACATTTCTCGCTCATCTCACTCATGTTCGCAGTTGCACTCCCACTCCCGAGCAGAGTTCTCCAACGCAGTCTCGGACGACTTCACGGCTTTGGAGATTCAGAACCACAGCACGACGGACCCATCTGAGGAGAGTTCGATGGCGTTTACCAGTAGCCATGGCACGTCCATCCCGAGGACGGTTTTTCCAGCCGCACCACCACCGGCTCTGGTTGCATCTCTACAGCAACGCGGACCACGCGTTAGGTTGACCACTCGCAAGCAGGTCACCCTTCCGGGTCGCTTACCGGATCGTATGGTCGGACAGACGACTCCCGATCCAGCTAGAGCCACGCCTCCTCAGATGCCGCTGCACACAAAGGACCCCTACGCAGTCGACCATGGACCGCTACCGATGAGAGCAGCTCCACGGTTACTCGATGAAGCGTCCCGACGGCGCAGGACCGTCTCAACCGCCGATGATGCCGCCTGGTCAGAGGTTCTCCCCTGCCGAGTATCACGCACTTCTCCGAGACCTTCAGGGTCTTACGGAGGAGGCTGAGTATCAGGCTCAACTGTTGTTTCATGTCTCAGATGCCGCTCACCAGTTGTCTTAGTAGTCCATTCGAGTCATCTCCTCGACTCAGTCTACTTCTAGGACTGTTCAGCGCCTCGTGAGCGCATATTTTGTTATGGGAACTCTAATCGTCGTCATCTTGATGAAGGTGTTCCTGGATAGGCGCCATTAGATATTTCATTTTTATTTTTTATTGTATTCGTATTGTATTCGTACTTGTATTTGTATTTCGGATTATCTTTATCATTATGAACCTTGTAACCCAACTACTATTGTTATTGAATGAATTTCTATCTTTATATTCCCGTACTTGTCTATTATGCTTGAATTGAATTGTCATTCCTTGACCGTATAACGTGCGTGCGCTATTTATCTTTCCTTAATTCTCCTTACATTATCATTGTCGTTAGTCATTTTTGAAATTCTTATCGCTTATTCCTATTTGTGCGTTCTAAATTGGTTTTCCTTTTTTGTTGTAGAATCATGCCTCCTAAGAGAAACAATGCTAGCCTCATAGCTGAGCAGGTTGCGGCGCAACTTTATGCTGCCATTCCCAACATGATCGCCCAGATCACTGTTGGGATCAACAACAATGGAAACCAGGGAAACCAGCAACAAAACAACAACAACAACAACAACAACGACCAACACCAAAAAGAAAAACCAAAACCAAAACCAAAATCAACACCAAATCCCCAACCCGAACCAACAAGGAGACCGCCCTGGTTGCACCTACAAAGGTTTTATGGCTTGTAAGCCAAAGGAGTTTCACGGCACCTCTGGTGTTGTAGGGCTACTCTCATGGTTCGAGAGTATCGAATCAGTCCTACACATCAGCCTATGTGCTGAATCAGAGAAAGTGGAGTATGCCTCTTGTGTTCTCCACGGACGGTCCCTATCATGGTGGAACCTCGTGGTCCAAACCCGAGGACGAGTCGCCGCCTATGCCCTCACTTGGTACGAATTCAAGAAGCTCCTCATGGAGGAATACTGCTCCAAGGGTGAGATAAAGAAGCTCGAGGCAGAGCCTTGGAACCACACGATGGTGGGCAACGACATCGACGGATACACTTCCCGCTTCAATGAGCTGGCCAAGTTGGTACCACGAATGGTAACACCGGAGGAGAACATGATCGACCGTTACATCTCCGGTTTTTTCTCCTGAAATAAGAGGGATGGTCATCTCCTCGGAACCACTAACAATCCAAAGCGCAGTTGTCCTTGCACAACGCTTGACGAATAACCTCCTCTCCTCACCCGCAACCGCCAAGAAAGAGGACGGTGACAAAAGGAAAGCTGATCACCCACCTAGAAGGAGTGATCGAAACAAGAGATCCCGAACCACACGCAATTATGCAGTAGTCGCCACACCACCAACCGGAACCCGAAATTACACTGCGCCACACCCCAAGTGTAACAAGTGCAATTACCACCACATCGGGAACTGCCCGGTGTGCGAAAAGTGCCAGAAGGTGGGGCACTTCTCCAAATACTGCTCAGAAGGAAATAACAACCGAGGAAAGAAGTCGGTGTGCTTCGAATGCGGAAGTGACAAACACTTCCGGAATGCCTGCCCCAAACTTCAAAACGCTCAACAACACTAGGTCGGGCAAGGCCGCGGTCGTGCATTTGTAATCACAGCCGAGGAAGCTAGACATGACCCGAATACAGTAACGGGTACGTTTTCAGTGAACAACAATTATGCATCAATACTATTTGATTCAGGAGCCGAGAGAAGCTTTGTGTCCTTAGAATTTATACCCCTTATCAAATTAGGATCTAAAGTTCTTAAGGATAGCTTCACCATAGAATATGCTAATGGGCAAGAGTTTGAAGCTAAGGATGTAATCTTAGGATGTTCAATGTGCCTAACCGATAAGATTTTTCCCATCGATCTGATTCCCATTGAGCTGAAAAGCTTCGACGTCATCGTCGGAGTGGACTGGTTATCTCGTTTCCGATCCGAGATCGTCTGTTTCGACAAATTTATATGAATACCCCTCTCATACGGAGAAACCCACATTGTACAGGGAGACACGCCTGGACAACAACTCCGTATAGTCTCAATTCTGAAAATGCGCAAGTACCTCGAGAAGGACTGCGACACTTTCTTAGCACACGTTGTCGAACGTAAACCCAAGGAGAAACGCATGCAAGACATCCCCATAGTCAAGGATCATCCAAAGGTCTTTCCAGAGGATTTACCTGGGCTACCGCCACACCGACCAGTGGAATTCCGAATTGACCTCGTCCCTGGCGCAGCTCCGGTTGCCAAGACACCGTATCGTCTGGCACCACCCGAAATGCAAGAATTATCTGAACAGCTGCTGGAACTCCTAGATCATGGTCTAATTCGTCCTAGCACGTCCCCCTGGGGAGCCCCAATCCTCTTTGTGAAAAAGAAAGACGGGTCCTCCCGGATGTGCATTGATTACCGTGAACTCAACAAGCCAACCGTCAAGAACCGATACCCTCTCCCTCGAATCGATGATCTGTTCGACCAGTTGCAGGGTGAAACTTACTTTTCCAAGATCGATATCCGTTCAGGGTATCATCAGGTTCGAGTCAGTGAAACCGATATTCCGAAAACCGCTTTCCGAACCCGCTATGGGCATTACGAATTTCTCGTTATGTCGTTCGGTCTGACCAACGCACCGGCAGTGTTCATGGATTTAATGAACCGGGTGTGTAGACCGTATCTGGACAAGTTCGTGATTGTATTCATCGATGACATCCTCGTCTATTCATGGAACAAGGAGTATCACGCGAAACACTTGAAACTCATCCTAGAACTCCTTAGGGATCAGAAATTGTACGCCAAATTCTCTAAATGTGAATTCAGCCTCCGAGAGGTACACTTCCTTGGTCATGTGATCAACCAAGAGGGAATTCATGTAGACCCAGCTAAGATTGAAGCGATTGAGAAATGGCAAGCCCCAACAACTCCTACGAAAATCCGACAATTCCTAGGATTGGCGGGCTATTACCGAAGGTTCATTGAGAATTTCTCAAAGATCGCTAAATACTTGACCGAACTCACTCAGAAAGATAAGGATTTTATTTGGGGCAAAGAACAGGAGGAATCGTTCCAAAAGCTTAAGCACAAGTTTTGCCACGCACCGATTATGTCCCTACCGGAGGGTACATATAATTTTGTGGTGTATTGCGATGCATCTCACCAAGGTATTGGTTGCGTCCTTAAGGAAAACGACAAGGTCATCGCATATGCATCAAGACAACTTAAAGTACATGAGCAGAACTACACAACACACGACCTAGAGCTGGGAGCGGTCGTGTTCGCTTTAAAAATTTGGAGGCATTACTTATACGACACTAAGTGCACAGTTTTCACGGATCACAAAATCCTTCAACACATACTCAATCAGAAAATGCTCAACATGACGCAGCAGAGATGGGTAGAACTACTAAGCGACTACGATTGCGAGATGAAATACCACCCCGGTAAAGCAAACGTAGTAGCAGATACCCTGAGTCGAAAGGAAAGGGTAAAACCATCACGGGTTAGAGGAATTGGGATTCAAGTTCAGACAAGCCTGCAAAAACAAATCGCTAGAGCTCAGAGCAAAGCACTGAAACTCGAAACCTTAAGGACGAAACCCTGCATAATCATGAGAAGGATTTCGAGCTCAAGCCGGACGGAATCCACTACTTCAAGAACCGAGTGTGGATTCCGAGGTCCGATGTCTTTCGGAAACTCATATTGGATGAGGGCCACCGTTCCCGATACTCTATTCGCCCGAGATCCGACAAGTTGTACAAGGATCTTCGGGAATACTATTGGTGGCCAGGCATGAAGAAAGATATAGCTTTGTACGTAGCTAAGTTTCTGACGTGCTCTAAAGTGAAGGCAGAATATCAGAAACCGTCAGGTCTACTGCAACAGCCGGAGATTCCCTTATGGAAGTGGGAACAGATCTCTATGGACTTCGTCACCAAGATACCCCGTACGTCAAGGGGGAACGTCACGATTTGGGTTATCGTGGACCGATTAAAGAAATCCGCACACTTTTTACCCGTCCGAGAGAACTACTCGATGGAAACGTTCGCTCAGGTATACATCAACGAGATCGTCTCTCGTCACGGAACGCCTCTCTCCATAATATCCGACAGGGATAGTCGGTTCACGTCCCGATTTTGGAATGCACTTCAGAAATCTCTCGGGACGCAACTAGAACTTAGCACAGCATACCATCCCCAGACCGATGGTCAGAGTGAAAGGACGATTCAAACGCTTGAATATATGCTAAGAGCGTGTGTAATTGACTTCGGACGAAGTTTGGACGCTCACCTGCCCTTGGTCGAGTTCTCCTACAATAACAGCTACCATGCTAGCATCAAGTGCTCTCCATTCGAGGCCTTATATGGACGCAAGTGTCGGTCACCGCTTTGTTGGCTTCAGGCCGGCGAACGACAACTAACAAGGCTCGACATCGTCCAGGAAACCATAGACAAAATCACTACCATTCGGTAAAGGTTGAAGACTTCTCGAAGCAGAAAAAAGAGCTCTGCCGATAACCGAAGGAAACCCCTCGAGTTCCAGGTCGGCGACAGAGTGCTACTAAAGGTATCGTCATGGAAAGGGTTCATCCGTTTCGGGAAGCGCGGAAGGCTAACGAGGTACACCGGACCATTCGAGGTGATAGAACAAATCGGTCTGGTAGCCTATCGACTCCAACTCCCACAAGAACTTTCCAACATCCACAACGTTTTCCATGTCTCGCACTTGAAAAAGTGTTTATCCGATGAAACTATCGTGATTCCGCTGGACGAGGTTCAGATCGACAACAAACTGAACTTCATCGAAGAACCGCTTGAGGTTGTAGACCGAGAGGTCAAACAAATTAAGCAGAGTCGTATTCCTATCGTCATGCTTCCGTGGAATTCCCGACGAGGTCACGAATTCACGTGGGAACATGAAGACCAGATCATTCAGAAGTATCCACACCTATTCGAAGAATCTTCCTCCCGATGAGGTGAACTCAATTTCGGGACGAAATTTTGTTCAACCCGGGGAGAATGTGACATCCTTCTAAATTTCAGGTGAATTTCGTATTCTATATCTTCGAGATATCTGTTATTGTTCTTAACTGTAATTTTACCGTAAACGTGTTTGTGTCGGAATCGAAATTGGAATCTATAAATGAATCCTAATACCATGAAAACACATAATGAACTTTCCCAAGTTCATTTCATAACAAATCATAAACTTTCAACTAACAAAAATGCTTAACGATAACGAAAACGAAGGACGAAAAATGCTGAAAAAATGCGCGGTGCGCAGCACTAAGAACCTAGAACGACGCCCTCCTGGGCAGATCAAAAATTTTTAGGGCTTTTGTGACTCATTCTTGCATGTAAGACAAAACCTACACCTGTCCAATGTCGTTTGGACCTCTCTTATGTCCAGAGATTGCAATCACAAACACCCATACCTCTCATCTCTCTCTCACAACATCAAACACAAACACACACTCAATACACACATTTCATACATTTCTCTCTAAAACTCCGCTAGTTCCAGCCACATATTGCAAAGCAAATATCATAAAAACACACCACATAACCTACTAAAAATGTTCTAATAATCAAGGGTAGCAAGGAGTATTCATCCTTTGGGTCAAGAAAACGTTTTTCATCCATTTGAAGCTAGATTCTCCAACATATCATCTTCCATTCATTTCTATCCGGTAAAAAACTCTTCTAATTGTTATTATTACTCACTAAACTCATTGCATGTAATATCAAGCATATAAAAACATGTTTTTGTGAAGTTTTATAACCATTTACATACAAAAACGAGTTTTTATAAATCATTAGTTAGATCTTAGTTGTTGTGGTTAAAAGGTTTATATAAACTGTTAAATGATGTATTTTGAATTTTATATTACTTGCATGTTAGATCAATGACCTAAAAACATGTTTTTATGAAGTTTCATAACGATTTATATGCAAAAACTGGTTTTTATAAATACTTCATAAATCCTTATTTTTGTGGTTAAAAAGCTTATATAAACTGTGAAATAGATGTATTTTGAAGTTTATACCAGTAGCATAATTAAAATCTACCATTAAAATAACCTTTTTCACAACAAAAACAAGTTTTGGAAAATGGTCAGACAACAAGGGCGTCGTCCCTGCTCTTTAGGGCGAGGCACCCTGCTTCTGACCGTTTCCAAAAATCTCGTTTGAGGTTACTTATATATTTAGAAACTGAATATATGAAACTGTAATAGACAAAATATTAGGTTTTAAGTGACTTATTTAGCATATGAACTTGTTATTGTGTTTGTGAATATAAGCAATTATTTGTTATATAAATTGTAAGCGGGAAAGTGTTGAAAATTTGGATTTAAAAAGTATAGCGCGGGAGCGCTGCCCGATTTTTGTTAGACCTTAACATAATCTTTAAGACTTAAGTATTTTTTGTTGACTAACGATCATATAATTTAATAAATTATATAACTTACTCGAAACTTGGTATGGTCTAGGCCTTATTTGATTCCTACGCGTTCTATTCCTTTCCGCACGAGCTTTACTCTTCGCAATCCGTGAGTTACATCCCCTTTTATTTACTGTTTTTATACAACTCTTATTGGGGGAAACATGAGAATTAAATGTTTTATGAACTTATATGCGTATGCTTTTTATTTGCCACACTCGGCACTCGTGTAAACATACTGATTGATTGTATGTCATTATATCGCCATACTCAGCACCTCTATTGACTCTTGATGAGAATATAACTGCTCGTAAGGGTCTACTATCAGTTTTAAATTAAATCAGTGCCCAGATTTCGTTACACACTATTAGCTTTGCTTAAGCCGTCTAGAACTATGGGTATCGATACTTAGGAAAGGACCGTTCCTTACTTAGATGGCAGTCTAAGTACATATTACTAAGATCAGAAACACTCCTCGTAGATAGTGCATGGTAAGGGGTCTCACGGTCGTTTAATCGGTTTAGTGTGAACACTTATGGTTATATTATGCCAAGAGGTTGAATACAATATTCCAATCAATAGTTTTATTTTCTTTTACGCATATCTTTGCGTGTATATTCATATAAAGATACGATGCCGCAAACTATATAATTTAAGCGTATATATTTACAAATATACGATTCGGTAAACATTTTTACAAGTATTACTATATTTGTTCGTGAACATTCTTTCAAGTATATACACTTTCAAGCACTATATCTCTTCATTTCTGTTGAGAAATCTTTTATATTTATATACTTGTCGTAAATCAATTTTAGTCGAGGACTAGAAAACTGTATCTCACTCACTACTTTATGTAGTTGACACTTTTTCTCATGTTTTAGGAGATCAAGTGTAAGGACACGAAGTGCATAGCTTTTGGACGGGTCAGGCAAGTCACGTGTATTATGAATCAGGAGAAGACCTTGTTTATTGTCTATTTTGGGAATGTTGTTGAAATGTTGCTTATGTATTTTGTTGTAATGAAATACTAAACACTTGGTTATTTTCGAACTTGTAAACTTTTTATTACTTAATTCAAACGACTTGAAACCGTTTATATTTAATATGACTCGTGTTATGATATCGATGCTCTTCGCACCTCGTGTTTCCGCTTTAGCGGGGTGTGACACCGATTGAATTTTTTACCTGTCTTACTCGAGCTGTAGTTTTTAAATGATTTTAAATTTGTAACTTTTGACCAAACCAATATTGTAGCCCTTCAAATTTATTTTCTAGAAATGTAAGGCTCGTTGTCTAATTCATCGTAAAACTTCCTAAAACTATAAATTACTAACAGGGGGTCAAATCTAAGTTTAAACGATTCGTTAGGATTAAAGACATGAAATTGTGTAACGATCTAGAAACCTTTTAGTTAATGTGTAATTGGTTATTATCACTTATTAACAGGTACTAAACATATTAATAATGGTTAACCTTGTTTAAATATTCAATTTATGACTTAAAAACGTTTTACAACTCGACTTATAAAAGTGAATGGTTTTGGACAGATTGTATGACCCGTTTAGTAATGATCACAACTTTCTCATAATTAACTCTAATTGACCAAAATCATAGTCTATAATGTATCCCTCTGAGTCTATTTTTCGTATATATATATATATATATATATATATATATATATATATATATATATATATATATATATATATATATATATATATGTATGTATATAAGATTCATCGTTTAACTCTTCCTAAAACTCAAGTTATAACGGTTTGAATGAACATAGGTACTCACTAGAAATTTTATCGTCATATCTAAACTTAAAGGATAAACTCATTAGTATATTCTAATTGGATTTATTATTTGGAAGAATTAAACACGATAACTAATCGAGTCCGGAACACGATAAACTTATTCTTACGATTCTTTACTTATATTCATTTAGGGGAGCTCTACATCTAGTCGGGACATAGCTTTGTGACCTACCTTCTATATACATACTAATTCACACTACTCGAATAGTGTCACGTACTTGCTTGACAAGGTGAGTTCATTTCCCTATCTTTAATGTTTTACATGTTTTAAACAATCGGTGGAAATTAAAGCTCAACCAAACGTGTTTAGACAAACGTTTTAAACTTCCTATAAATAGACGTTCTATTTATAGATACTTTCCACTTTCGGAAACTTGCCATTTTTGGAAACTTACTATTATAGATACCTTCCACTTTTTGAAAGTTTCCACTTTCGGAAACTTACTACATTTGGAAATCATAAAATGTGTAACATAAACCTAATGCATTTTTCAAAACTTATATGAGTTTTTGGTTGTGAGAATTACTTACCAGTATACCTTTCCTACTGGTACACCCTAGTCAGTATACCTTTCCTACTGACGTATCAGTAGACCTTTCCTACTGATACTACTTTCTCATTAGTATACATTTCCTACTAATGATGTGTGCTTACGGTAGTGTGGCTACTACGGATGTTGCTAGTTAGTATACCTTTCCTACTGACATTACTTGATTACTAGTATACCTTTCCTACTAGTGATATTTGCTTACGATGGATGGATGAGGATGATTATTTCTTATCACATACATGCATTAGTTGCACATTCTTTTACTAAAATAGTGTTGAGATATGTTTTTCTTACTATTACATTTTATACTTACTCAATGAACTCGCTCAACTTTATGCTGACTTTTAAGCTGTACTTTCAGGTAAGGAGCAGGCATATGACTTGACTTATGAGTTGGACCCTAGAAGACTTCAGGCTTGCATTGCATTGTGGCATTCCTGTTTTGACTATCTTTCTTTGGGATTTTATTTTCGGGCTTGCATGCCTATGTCCTTGATACGATAGGTTGGTTATTATTGTTGAACATATTGCTTGTGGTGTTTGTCGGGTTTCGTGTACCAAGTATTTTTACCTTGAGTATGGCGACGTCATGACATACATTATTTTCTTTTATCATATACATTATATATTTATTTACAATTGTGTTATGATGATCGCCAATCGGCCACACCCTGCGTTTCCGCCACTGGCGGGGTGTGACATCCGTGATCAAACTAGTTAAGTGAGGTAAGTTGTTTTGGTAATCTGATGAGTGATCACAATATAATTTTATGAAAACAGTTAATAAATGCGTAAAAAGTAAATGAACACTGAGGTGTACAAGGAAAGCCCTTAATCCGTTTGGATTGCCGGCATAAAACCTCGGGAATGGATAATGATCCCTTGCCTTGTTGATTTTATAAATACGAACAATAATGACTACAGAAATTAGCACAAGTGATCGATTCTAAGTGTTTGTTTTGTAATTCAGGATAGTATTCCGGTGTTACTGCGTGTGTCCTATATCGATCATTTCCTCTATGTATAGTAAAAAGAAAATAACAACTATAGAGAAATAGGCGGGATCATCCCAGCTCCAAGATATGTGGGATCTTCATTAGACTTCTTCTCCAACGTGTATTTCAAGTTTTGCATGCTTTGACTTAGACTATGTTTCCAACGACTATATTGTCTTACTGTGGTACCTGCCAAAATACGAGTAAAACGTAAAGAAATATAATAAGGAGTGTTAGTGATCATGAACCTATTAGGGATCCCGTGATCACGTAGACTACTGTGATCTGTGATCTCGAGTTAATCTGCAATGATCACGATTTTGTGATCATAGACAAAATAATTTACCCATAATAATTGTCCCCAAGTTATGGTACCGTTGAGATTTTAGCGGATACTATAACTTCCTAATGATAAAGATTTGACTGGTCCTCGGTAACTGAACCCTCATTAATCTCTTCTCTTAACAAACATAAAACTCCTCATCTTCCTATCTTCTTATGCATTTCCTGTGTCACATGTAACCTCTCTTTCATCTATATTTTATTCTGATCATGTCGTCCAAAATCAGTCTATGCGATGAACTCGCCAACGATTTCATTGACCGAGGAATTGTCCAGAACCCTGCCCTTTGTAACTTTTATGATTCCGATATCAACCGTATGAAATCCAGTCAATCATTTCCTTCCACCGCCGTTTTTAGAATGCATGAACCCTTTTCCCGCTCTGAATTTAGTTCAAAAAATTGGGTATGCTTTCCCGAATATCCCTTCATGATAGGCCTCAAATATCCGTTTCCTTCTTTGATTACCTATTTATTTCATCGATCTGGGCTTTGTTTATGCCCAGCTTATGCCCATGGCTTGACGGATCCTTTCTGTTATTCAAAACATGATTGACTTCCACTCCATCGATTTTGGTGTTCCTGAACTATCCTTAACCTATAGCTTGAGAAGCTATGGATCGGGATACTATCTTTTCCAAATTAATCCTAACCAGACCCCACTTGTTATTCGTTCTACCCAAAATGACTCTCACTGGAAGAGCAAATTTTTCTATGTGAGAAGATATTCTCTTCCTAATGGAAATCTATTTCCTTCCTCTTGTGTTACTAAGGGTAGGAACTTAATCTTCCAACTCGGAATTCTAATTTGACTTTTAATACTAACCTATGATTTTTTATTTCAGTGACTCTCAGAAAGGTTGTTCCCACATCCACCGATTCAACTACAAAAATAAAAGAAGAACGAACCTTTTTTGCACCCTTCCACTCTGAAAGTACAGGATCTCGAGATATTGAACCGGCCATGTCTGGTATATTTTTTTTCTCACTGGATATTCTTGTTCATTTTCCTGCAAAAACTTAATATTCCATTTTATACAGGATCTGGCAAATCTTCTGCTCGTTTTACCCTTGCTGATATCGATACCGATCTTCAGATGAAGCGAGAAAAGGCTTCAGTTGGTCCTTCAAAAGGACATGCATCTCATTTACGTTCCAAATCCAAGAAGATGAAATCTACCGATGTGATAGACATTGATGACTCTTCTTGCAACTTTCAGACCATCGCCAAACAATGTTCTCAGGTATATCAAGTTTTTACTTGAATATTTAACTCAATATCTTCTAAACTTTTCCACACACAGTCTTTAGAACAGATGGTGAAAATGTATGACAAATGTCAAGAGGTGATTGAAGGAATGAGGAAGATGGCAACTGCAAGCAACGCAGTCATGAACAGAGAAGCTGCTAAAATGACAAGGAACTCCACGGCCTAAATAATGAAGTTGCAAAAGCTAGAATTCAGCACCGCAAAGAGATGGAAGAGGTTGGGATAAATGTAAAGAAGGATGTCGCCATTGCCGTTTTCAAGGCTCGAATCATGTTAGTTGACCAAGCGAAGGAGAAGGGTTTTGATACATCTATTTGGGATCTCCAGTTGTGGAAGGATAAGTTAGCAATATTGACCGCTGATGGTGTTGTGACTCCAACAAGAGCTAGTAGTGGAACAGAGATGGATATCATAATAGCGGGGGATGAAGCAACGAAAGAAACCCCAATGGGTAGTGAAGAAGACTTAGAGTAGGTTTCGAGTTTGAAGTTTAAAGATTTTGTTTGTTTCTTGAAGATTTTCTTTTTGTTTAAACCTTTTTTGAAAAAATGTAAGATCACTTTGTGATCCTTGATAAAATGTTTGATAGATCTTAGAAGAACTCTAACTCCAAACCTGGCACAGAGCGTTCTATATCTTGTACACGATGTGCTCATAATCATTCATAAGGATGTCCCCATTCTTGAAAAATTAGACTTAGCCTTTCGCACTAGTGGTCAGCATAGAACTTAGATGAGACCGTGGATCAGAATAATGATCATAGGACCTTTAGGATCACGAGATCAACTTGATGATAACAATATTGGGCCTTAGCCAATTTTCGTGACATGATAATGTCATAACCAAAACATAACCGATGATCATGATGATCATGAAAAAATTTGGGACTAAACTGATGATCACTTGGGACTTCACCAAACTCGTGACATGATAATGACAAAACCAAGGAATAATTAATGATCATGAGAAACTTGGGGACTAAGCCGATGATCACTTAGGGGAACTTGGGACTCCGCCAGTTTAGTGACATGTTAATGCCAGAACCCTTGGTAACATGAAGTTGTTACAACCAATTGCATGACATGACAATGTCACAACCATTTGGATTAACACCATCGTGCACATAGTGTAAACAATTCATTTTGGTTGGATTCTTAGGTTAATGATCATGAGGGTGTATAAACCCTTTTTCTAGAAAGGTGAATACCTTCAACCTTTAGAAGAGATTTGTTATCTCGTTAAACTTTAGAGAGGTTGTCAACCCCTATCTTCAAACGACGATGTCCAAACTACAAAACAGTAAAATCTTGGGTGATGGCGGGTGTTAGTTTTTGCTAACACCCCTCCAATGCTTAAGTTAGTAAGTGTGATAACAAAGAAAAAGAAATGAAAATAAAAAGATAAAATATAAAGATAGAAAACATATCATTTTAAGTTAACCAAATTTTACTCTGTAACTTACATATGATAGGCTTTCAAGTGGATGGCATTCCATGATCTCGGCATAATGCCTCCCTCCATTGTAGTTAACCAGTAAGCTCCTTTGTCGGCTTCAGAATCAATCAAGTTAGGACCTTCCCACTTTGGTGCACGCTTCCCACCTGCTGGATTCATTGTATTTTGAAAAGCTTTCCTTAAGACCAAGTCTCCTACTTGAAATCTCCTTATCCTTATACTCTTGTTATATGATCTCGAGATCCTTTGATGATATTCCGCGATCCTTATCTTAGCGAGATCCCTAATCTCATCCACCGTATCGAAATCATCTATTAACATCTTTGAATTCGCCTCAAAGTCTTTGAACTTGGACCCAGCAGTTTAGATCACCATTTTTTTGGGATCACGACTTCAGCTCCAAATACCAACGAAAAAGGAGTTTGACCTGTTGCTCCCTTAGAAGTCGTTCTATCTGCCCATAATGCAAATGGTAACTCCTCAGCCCATTTTCCTTTCTTGTCAGTCAATCTCTTTTTTAAATTGTTGATGATGATCTTGTTGCTTAATTCTGCTTGGCCATTTGCTTGTGGATGAACTGGTGTTGAGGTGATCATCTTAATCCCCCAAATCCGACATAATTTCGTAGTTCTCTTCCCAATAAATTGAGATCCGTTATCACATATGATCTTAGCAGGGACTCCGAATCATGTCAAGATATTCCACTTAATGAACGCTACCACCTCTTTTTCTCTTACTTGAGCGAATGCTTCAGCTTCTATCCATTTCGAGAAATAATCTATCATTGCCAGCATAAATACCTTTCCTCTTGGAGCCATAGGTAATTTTCCAACGATATGTGTTCCCCATTCATTAGTGGCCACGGAGCTAAGATCGGATACATTGATTATGCCGGCTGGTGAGGAATGTTCCCATTTCTTTGTCAAGGATCACACTTCTGGGCATATTCTCTAGCGTCACCTCTCATAGTAGGCCAGTAGTATCCCGTCCTTAAAATTTTTAAGAAGAGTGCTCTTCCTCCTGTGTGATTTCCAGAATCTCCTTCATATATATCTTTAAGTACCTCTTGTGCTTCATGATCCTCCAAGCATCTCAGATATGGGCCTACAAGATATTTTCGATATAGTGTCCCTTGTATTAAGATAAAACGAGATACCTTCATCTTGAATGCTTTGTGGTTCTTCTTGTCATCAAGGATCAGGTCTTCCTGCAGGTATCTCACAATAGGAGAGGTCCATGATCTTGAACTATCCTTAGCATTTTGTCTTTCAGGATCATCAATGTTCAAAACCTTTGACTTCTCATGAGTATCTTGATCTATCGCTGGGATCATAACGTGTATGATTGGAATCTTACAACCTGGTGGGATCCTAAGAGCAGATCTGATATTTGCTAGAGCTTCTGCTTCAACGTTTTCCTCCCTTGGTACATGTTCAATGTTAAATATTTCGAAGCTTTCTGCAAGCTTCTTAACAATATCCAAATATAATACTAATTTCTCTCCTCTTACTACATAAGATCCACAAAAATGGATAGCAATTAACAAAGAATCAACATAAACTTGAAGATTTTTTATCCCCATATCTTTAGAAAATTGTAATCCTGCTATTAACGCTTCATATTCGGTTTTATTATTTGTTGCTTAAAATTCACATCTAATTGATTGTGGTATGATATTCCCTTGTGGCGATTTTAATATGATCCCTAATCCGGTTCCTCTTACATTGGAAGCACCATCAGTGTATAAGGTCCATTTTTCCTTAATTTCTCCTAGTTGTTGTACCTCTAATTCTACTTCTTCTATGAGATAAAGTCAGCTAAGGCCTGGGACTTAATTGCAGTTCTAGGTTCATATATTAAGTTCAAAGCAATTAATTTTACTGACCATTTAGCTATCCTACCTAACATTTCTGGTTGTCTAAGTACATTTTTTATCGGGTACTTACTCTTAACATGTATAGGGTGTGTTTCGAAGTAATGCTTAAGTTTTCTTGAAGCCATAACTAATGCTAATATAAGTTTTTCAAGATGAGAGTACATGGTTTAAGCATCGAGTAAACTTTTACTTACATAGTATACCGGGTGTTGCTGACCTTTGTGATCCCTAACTAACACCGCGCTTACCATGTACCCCAAGAATTTTGTTGCCTCTACACTGAAGTTCCATTTTTCCGGGTTCAACTTCATGTTGTACTGATCCAGGATCTCGAATGCTACTTCAAAGTCTCTCAGGTGATCCTTTGCTTTCTTTGATTTCACCACTATATCATCAATGTAAACCTCGATGGTATCTCCCAACTGATCTCGGAACATCATATTGACTAGCCTCTGATATGTTGCACCTGCATTCTTTAATCCAAAGGGCATAGCATTATAACAATAAATACATGTATGAGTCATGAATGTTGTGTCCTCTTGGTCCGATGGTTCCATATGAATTTGGGAATCCTGAAGAAGCGTCAATGAATCTTAGTATCTCGTGACCAGCCGTGGCATCCACCATTGATTCGATATGAGGTAAGGGGAAAGGATCCTTAGGGCATGCTTTGTTGAGATCAGTATAGTCCACAGTTACTCTTCACTTTCCATTTTTATTTTGTACCTCCACAACGTTCGCCAACCATCTTGGAAATTTTACTTCCCTTATCATCCTAGTCTTTAATAATATTTTCACATCTTCTTGGATGATCACGTTTCTTTCTGGAGCGAACTTTCTTCTTTTATGTTGTATTGGCTTGAAGCTACGATCAACACCAAGTTTATGAGTGTCAGGTCTTGAAATCTTCACAGCTCACAATCAGTGAATGAATACAATTACTAATCGCGGAATTATTAGTAATTGAACTATGATTTGAAAGATTTAGAATATGAAATCAATGAATAACGAAAGAGTTTATTAGAAGCCTTAGATGGCGGGAAATTCAGTTACATATATTTTCTTTCTCAAAACTCGTACATTCTGCATGATCTCTACCTCTGTTTATAGGCCTCCTCTAACTAACTATTACATTAATTCCACCCTTATTTTTATTAAAAAACATTTCGGGTGAAACATAAAATTACTACTCAGTTAGATTTAGTTCGGGTTAGTTCACCCGAACTTAATCCTTCCTAAGTTTACACTTTATTAAACAATTCGGGTGATGAACACAGTTCACCCGAATTCAAACTTCACTATACATAACTATGACTTGGATATTTTGGAAGCTTCACCATCATTCTTGTTTGCTCCAACAATCTCCCCCTTGGATGATGCTTCCAAAATCCTCACCTTGATAGTATTAAGCTCCCTTCCCATTTTCAAACTGTTATATCGGCCTATCTTCCTTTCCTCCGACCTTTGACAACTTTATCCAACTCTATAGCAAAACATTCCACTGCCATTCTTCCCTCTATATCATCAGGCCTCATCTTTTCCAAGAAATTTTGGACAATGTAATGATGTCTTCATTTGTTAGCTCCCTGTTATCACCCATATCATATAATCTCTGTTCCTCTCCATACTCTCTAACCATAACCCATTCACCTCTAGAGTAATCAGCCGACCATCTTAGAATTTTGCTCTTTGCTCAACCACCTTGATTCTCTTCATTGGTGTTATATGCATGGTCATCCTCTTTCTCTTGGCCATTAACTTTTTCCCAATGTTTACAAATCCCGTTTTAGAAAATTCATGTATGAAATTCTCATATTCATATCCATGAGAATACCCACCATGTGTTACCATTTTTAGTTTGCACAACTGCATAGCATCCTCCACTGAGATTTCTCTTAGCTACTCTGTAGTCCTGTAAGACTTGGTCATTGATCCACTTAAGCTCTTTCTCTTGATGACTATTGCACCAGAATAATGATCAAATCTCTAGCCTACAATAGGTGGAAGAATGCCCTTCTTCAGATTCATAATTTCTTCTCTTTCTGCCCTCAGTTCACCTTGAGACACATCCTTGATTCTAGATCCAGAAGCACTTCCTTCTCCTTGAGTATGAGTATCAGCATCAACAGGGAAACCATATTGATCAAGATCCCCTCCATCATCTGCAGTTTCCTCCACCCACTGAGAAATTTCTTCTATCATTGTAGTTACTATAGGATCATCCAAATAATAGTCTTCAGGAAAAGAGGATGATTGAGATTTAGAAGTTTGAGCAGGTGCATGTTCTGTTTGTTGAGAATATGGTTGAGATTGAACTGGAACATTTGGTTGTGAAGATTGAGTTGAGACTTGTTCTTTTTGTTGAGAAAACCAGGATTCTTTCTCCATATATTGAGAAAATGGAGATTCTTCTTGCTTTATTTTAGTCTTAGAGTGAACATCTTGACTTTGTTTCTCAACTAAAGTCTTCAATGTTACTCTTTCTGTTTGATCAGTATCATGAGCAAAAGAATCTTCAACAGTTGGATTATCAGTGATCTTTTCCATCTGTCTTTTCATCACTTCCTCCTGAATTTTCTTTTCTCTTTTTGCTTTCAAATCAATGATCATCACCTTTGTTTGAATATCCACCCAGTTCTTTTCAAGAGTTTCTACCTTCATTTGACCAACTGACCTGGAACTCATTCCTCTAGCAGTTACCAGATAGCTCTTTAAATGAGTCTTATATTGTTTTTCTGAGGGATTCTGTTTGAATTCCAGCATTTTCTTCTTTAAACTTACTACTCTGGAAGGAACCAAAGTTGAAGATTTGACAGCAAAGCTCTTTACTCTTCCTCCAATCTTAACAGTGCTTGCACTAGCAACTGTTGTTTCTTGAGCTACCTTTTCAACTACCACTTCTTCTTCTTGTTTCACTAGTATCTCTTCATCCATCTCTTCTTCTACATCACTATCCAGTTCAATAATCACCTTCTCATCCTTTTCACCACCCAGTTCTTCATTCCATATATCTTGAGTATGTGCAAACTGTGGCTTTCTTTTCTTAATGAAAATACAAAAAATTTCCTCAGCAGATTCATCAAATAGGCCTTCAAACATTCCTTCAAAATGTCTTTCAAATGTTGCTTGGTAAACTGATTCACCATGCTGATCCACAACTCTAAATCTTTTCTCTGGTTTCTCTGTTTGTTCCATTTCATCATCACCAAAACCTTCTTCTTCTTCACCTGAAATAAGTTCTTCATTGCCAGAATTCTTTCTTTTTTCACCCGAACTCTTTTCTTTTTCACCCGAAATATTTCCTTCTTCACCCGAATGAAACTCTTTTTCGCCATCCTTCTCTTCATCTACCTTCCCTTTTCCTTTTCTGCTTACAACCTCCATTTCTACATCTTTAACTATTTTACCAATTATTGACAGGTCAATATCCATGCTCTCATTTACACTTATACTTTCACTCCCCCTTATTTCAGACTCACTCTCAACCTACACTTAAGCCTCTATCTCCACAGTCATTCTTTCAATATTAATATCTCCCCCTATTTTGGATGCATCGTCCATAGGAGAAGACATATTTCATTTATCTCTCAAGATGCTCATTATCACCCCATTAACTGCCTGCTTCCATCTTAGTTGATTAATCAATGTAGCTTGTCTCTTGACCAGTTGTTCCAACTCCTATGTCTTCTTTGTTTGCTCTATAATCTTCATCAAATTACCTCCTACTCCACTTGTTCTTGAAGTATAAACTTGAACATGAGTGGGAACAGTTTGAGAAACTGTTTGAGAAGCCACAATAACAGGAGAAGAAACTGATGAAGAAGCCAGATTAGCCACTGAATCAGATTGTTGAATGGGTGATCTAGGAGGAGGTGAAGGAATGGGAATAACTGGAGACTCAGGATGTTCAATTTGTATTTGTGCTTGATCTGCTTGTTGAGCACCACCTTGTTGCTCTTGGTGAACATGTTGTTGCTGAACATCTTCTACCATCTCTCCTTGTATCTCCAAGAAAGTATTGATTGCTACTCTAGCTTGCTGAACCATATGAGGAAAGAATGGTGTAAAGTGTCCAGAAAGGACCACCTTAGCTTTTGAAGAGGATTTCTTCATGTTGTTCATAATTTTCCAATTCATATTTTCATCATTTAAGGTAGGACCCTCAAGCATCAACCCCTGAATTTCAGAATGAAGAATAATTTGTATGAACCTTGGGTATAACAAAAACCTTGTTGCACTCCCCTCTATCATCCTCAACATGTTATCCATGATATACCCAGAAAATTTGAATCTTCTTTGAGAATGCAGATGCCAATGTCTGATTCATTTCATCAAATCCTCTTGATCTTCCATACATGCAACAAACAAGGACATGAATCAGATACCTCCAATTGAAAGAAACCTTTGCCTTCTTAACCATACTCTCAGGAAAGTCTCCTTCATAACGAATTTGGCGACAAACAACTTTTATCTCATCAAAACCCAGCTTCTCAATTCCTTTGGTATCATCTAACTCCAATACTCTTCCTATAACCTCTTCAGTTACAATAACTTCCTCTCTTTGAACATTTAAAGAGATAGTTCTTACTCTATCTATCACTCCAAACCTAGCATTTTCCCAGAATTCTTGTAGCATGTCACTGGACTGGGCTTTCAGAAATTGATGTTAGATTGGAATTTATTAGAAACCCCAAAATCAGCCTCCAATCTTCATCTACTTCAGTGTGGCTCATGTCTACAAATGTTGCAACATTTTGTTTGGATTTATAATTAAGAGCCATCTGTAACAATCACATATCGTTGGTACTGAATTATTATAATAAAACATGATGAAAAATAAATGAATAACTTCTTAAAAACTGAAAAATACCTTACTAAACAAGGAAACAAGGTACCAAGAATATCATAAAGAGATAATCGATCAAAAACACACTTAAACTCTCTAGAATACGAAGAGACAGTTTTAATCTTAATCACTCAGAGGAATAAAGAATAATAAACTGTTATTGAGATTAGCAATTTAAAACCGGATAAGAGATGCAAATTGCACGATTAAAAAATAATTATTTAAATTTTAAAGAATTAAAAATGAATTAGGGAAAATAATATGATTAATTTCCCACCAAAAGTCACCCGAACAATAACCCGAATTAAAATTTAATAATAATATTTTTCAACCGAATTAAAAATATTAAAATCTGAATTAAAACTTTAAAGACCCCGAATTAAAAAATAAAGGTCAACAAAGTCAACACAACCCGAAATAAATGAATAAACCCGAATTAAAATGAATGGTCAAGAAAGTCAACACAGTTACCAGAAATGAATTACAATAATATCCAAATTAACTTAATTCAAAATTAACTCTTTAAAGTTGTATGGTAAAAATTGTGAACCCAGAACTGATTCAATTCAAATCATCTAGTTAATCTTGAAATAGCTTATAAAACAAAATTTAAATTTCAAAATCAAAAACTTATATTCCAGAATTTCATAAATTAGTTCATCAGAGCAATTTTTTCAACAAAAATGAAATGTTTTATAAAATGCAGAAACCTGAATTTCTATTTGAGTTCATCATTTGTCAAAAATTCATTCACTACAGATTCTAATATTTTAAAAAGGATATAATATACAATCAAACTTTTCAATTCTTGTTAGGTAGAAATAAATTGAATTAATATTTTACTTAAATGTGGCATTTATATCATATTTACTTAAAATCCGAGCAGTTTTTGTGACTCATTTTATTCAAATTATTTGACTGAACACGTGACCAATCTTCAAACTCTATTGAGAGTCCCCAAAATATGATTTCTCAACCTTATAAACTGCTTACCTTATAAACTGCTTTTTCTCTCAAGATATTTTTGATTAAATGCATGTTTTTTAATGTTCCAATTAGACTTAGTACTATTTTTCAACTCTTTCCCCTGTCTTTGTCGTTTATCAAGTAAGCATTAAGGATCTTAGAAGACAATAGACTAGTTTATTAAAAGTTTGGACTTATTCACCTGTCTTTGCCGTTTATCAAGTTAGCATCAAAGATCTCAAAGTCAATAAATTATTAAAAAGTCACTTTTAAAACTTTATTGTTTTATAATAAATAGATTTATATGCTCATACTTACTGAAAATGTGACTTTCTTTTGCTTTTCTACTTGACAATCACTGAACTCCCATTTGAAAGTTATTAATTTTAGTGATTTTTTCAATGAATAAACCACAGTTTGTTAAAGTTTCAAAAATACAGAAATATGTGCATTTATGAAAATATTTGGTTTCATTTAATTCTTTAAATACTGAACCATGTTAAATTATGCTGGAATTTATGTTTATGACTTATTTCTTAGAAATTCTGTTTTGTGAAACATTTTCAAATTTTGTAATGTTTTTGATTTTTCATTTGTTTTTAAAAAATATCCAAAACCTTTCAAATAAAATAGAATGAAAATCTGTTTGAATTTTATCTAGACATACAAAAATCAAATATTTTTTGGTTTTATCTATACAAACTAAAAACTCAAATTTTTGGTTTTTATCAATACATATAGAAAACACATATTTTTGGAGTTTTCTTGAACAGATATGTTCCCAGAATTAAAAAAATAAAACCATAAATAAAAAATAAAAATAAAAGGAAAAACCACCCGAATTAAAGAAAAAACACTAGCATAATTTTAAAAATAACCAAAAATAATATCCGAATTAAAAGAAAAATAATACCAGAATTAAAAATATTTTTGGATTTTTCCATTTTCTCCCCCTCTTTTTGTATTTTGAAATAAAAATAAAATAAAATGCAAAAAGATATGTACAAAAATCTTTTTGAAGAAACATTCAATCTAGATTCATTAGACCAATAGCCTGAACAAGAGAATTGAATCTTGATACATCAAATGCCTTTGTAGAAAGGTCTGCTAGTTGGAGGTCTGTATGAATCTTGACTAAATGAATCAAATGTTTTTCAAAGCAGTCACTTATGAAGTGATGTCTAATCTCAAAATGCTTAGTTTTGGAATGTTGCATAGGATTCTTAGTTATGAACATGGGAACAATGTTGTCTATGTGGATAGGGGTATTCATAAAGTTAAGACCATAGTCTAGCATCTGATTCTGAATCCATAAAACTTGAGATGTACAAGAACCAGCAGCAATATATTCAGCTTCAACCGAAGACTGAGAAACAGATGTCTGTTTCTTGCATTGCCAAGATACTAGCCTAATTCCTAAGAACTGGCAACCTCCTGTAGTAGATTTCCTATTTAAGTCGCAACCTCCATAATCACTATCAGTGTAGGCAGAAAAGTCAAAGGTGGAATTCTTAGGATACCAAAGGCCTAAAGAGGGTTGTCCCTTAAGATATCTACAAATCCTTTTAGCAGCAACTAAATGAGAAACCTTAGGAGCAGCCTGAAACCTAGCACACAGACACACTCCAAACATTATATCAGGTCTACTAGAAGTCAGATACATCAATGAACCTATCATAGACCTATATAAATGTTGGTTAACACTTTCCCCATCTAAATCTGGATGCAATTTGGCCCTAGTGTCAACAGGAGTGGAAGCAGATTTACAATCAGTATAGCCAAACTAAACTAGCATATCCTTGACATACTTTGACTGATTGATAAAAATGCCATTCTCTAACTGCTTAACCTGTAATCCTAAGAAAAAGGACATCTCACCCATAGAGCTCATCTAAAATTTGGATTTCATAACTGACTCAAATTCCTTACATAAATAATCACAATTTGAGCCAAAAATGATGTCATCTACATAGATCTGAACAAATATTGATTCCTGGCCAACTGTTTAATAAAAAGAGTCTCATCTATTGTCTCTCTTAAATACCCATTATCAATCAAATACTTGGACAATGTTTCATACCATGCTCTAGGATCTTGATGTAATCCAGACAAAGCCTTGTCCAGTTTGACTACATGGTCATGGAATTGAGGTTTCAGAATACCAGGAGGTTGCCTAACATAAATTGTTTCTTCAAGAACTCCATATAGAAGGTTGATTTAACATCCATTTGGATAAACCTTACAGTTCTTAAAGGCAGCATAAGCTAAGAATAATCTTATTGCCTCTATCCTAGCAATTGGGGCAAAGACATCATCATAATCAATACCCTCTTCCTGGGTATATCCTTTCACAACAAGTCTTACCTTATTCCTCACTATAATCCCCCTATCATCTCTCTTAACTTTAAATATCCATTTTACACCAAGCACATTCACTCCTACTGGTATTTCTACCAAAGTACCTACCTCATGAACCTTAAACTGTAACAGTTCCTCTTGCATAACTTCTACCCAACTATTAATGGTCAAAGCAATGTCTACATTCTTAGGTTCTAGCTGGGACAGAAAGCTAGAAAACAATCACAAATTGGCTAAGCCAGAACTACTTCTAGTCTTGACCCCATCATACAAATTTCCTATAATATTACTTAGAGGATGAGTCTTGTGAACTTTTAAGAACGAATGAATTTCCTCAGTAATATTAGTAGACAGATTTGTTTGATTAGGGGTAATATCATCAAAGAATAAAGATTCAAAATTTGCTTCACTGGGTTGTTCATGGCTTGGTTCAGGAGGAAGAGTCTGAATTTGTGCACCAAAATTGAATTGTGCCTCACCCGAATTCTTCTGCACCCGAATTGTTCTGAATATCACCCAAATTTTCTTCTATCTCCATTTGTGCACCAGAATTATCTTGTGGTCCACCCGAATTTTCTTCAACTTGGTCTTGAACACCCGAATTAACATGTGGATCACCAGAATTAATATCATTAACATCCTGTGCATCAGAGATATCTTCAGTAGAATGTAGTGCACCCGAAATATCATGATTCACATCAGATTGCATGTCTTGAGCATGTACAACATTTTCTTGATCTTCAGAGTTTACTGGAATGTCTTCTTCTTGAAGAATGTCTGCATCAGTTTAACTCTCTGCAAGATCTTCACTTATAATTTTTGTATCCTCTAATGAACTGGTGTGATCTTGATTTATTGTAGAAGGGCTTTCACTTGCATATGCTGGTCTTCCTAGTTCAAAGTCATTAATGTCTTCAGCATTTTCTACATTCTCTTTTGATACTTGCACTTCATCTGAAACAACTTGACAAACACCATTAAAGGAATTCACAAATGTTTCTAAATCAAACAACCATTCAGCACCTGAATTCCTAACATTCTGTGTATATTCATTGAATATCACATTGATGGATTAATCTATGGTCCTAGTTCTTCTATTATAAATCCTATAAGCTTTAGAGACACTAGAATATCCAAGGAAGTAACCATTATCAGTTTTAGGATCACATTTTCCTAAGTGGTCTTTGGTGTTTAATATAGAACATTGACAGCCAAAAGATCTGAAGAATCCTATGAAAGGCTTTCTCCCAGAAAATAACTCATAAGAAGTTTTTCCTAAGCTCTTAACTATATGAATCCTATTGTTCACATAACACATGGTATTTATTGCTTCAGCCTAGTATGTGACAGGTAAAGAAGATGCACTTAGCATGGCCCTAGCTCCCTCAATTAAAGTCCTGGTTTTCCTCTCAGCAACACCATTTTTTTGGGGAGTTCTACGGGAGCTATATTGTCTAGAAATTCCCTTAAGTGCACAAAACTCATTAAAGGTGACATTCTTAAATTTTGTGCCATTATCACACCTAATAATCTTAACCTTTATATCACAAAAGTTTTCAATTTGAATAACAAAATCTTTAATGAGCTCTGATATTTCACTTTTGTGACTCATGAAAAAGATCCATGAAAATATTGAATAGTCATCAGTGATAACTAAACAATAAGATTTCATGCCAAGACTCTTCACACTGACTGGACCAAATAAATCCATGTGTAGAAGGTGAAGGACAATATCTACTGAACTTTGAGTCTTTAGTTTAAAACTTGATTTATGTTGTTTTCCTTTAAGACATGAAATACAATGGTTAAGTAATTGAAAATTCTTTTTAGGTAATCCAGAAACTAGATTATATGTGACCAGTTTATTCATGCTTTTAAGGTTGACATGACAAAGCCTTCTATGCCATAAATCAGACTCTTTTTCAGTAGTTTTAGATATGAAACAGTTTAAAGATTCATTTGATTGAACAATATTCATATCTAAAATATACATGTCTTCTCATCTTGGTGTTTTCAAAACAATCATATCATCTGGGATGACATATTCCTTTTTAAGAATGTAGAAAAACTCTTTTGTGAAAGCAGTGGTATAATCATTATCACATACTTGAGACACTGAAAGCAGGTTATAATTTAATTCTTTAACAAAGTTGACATGTTCCAGAGTCAAAGGTCCATTTGTCACCTTTCCTTGATCGGTGATTAATCCTCCCATGTCTCCACCAAATGATACATTTCCTCCCATAAAAGCAATGAAATTTTGGAGCAATCTTATATTCCCTGTCATGTGTCTTAAGCAACCACTATCAACTACCCATGTGTTATCTTCTGAACTACTAGTGGATTGCCCCTGACACAGATCAGAACCAGTGAGATTTCGGAACCCAAATTTTTGTAAATTTGGAATGCCATCCTTTAAATTTGTTAAAATTGAAATAATCATGCATTTTTCTCTCAAAAATACAAGTTGAATAATCTGAATTTAATTTTTGATTACCCAAATTAAACTTATCCATATCCGAATTATATTGTGAACTCAAAATTTTATCCGAATTTAACATTTGTTTATCCGAATTAAAAGTTTGTTCACCACAATTATTTTTGAAAATATGTTTATCCGATTTAATTTTCATTTTACTTAAACATATCATCACCAGATTTGAAACTTTTTAATTCGGATATAGAATATTTTAACTTGGGTAACTTTAAACCATTTAACAGTGCAGGGTTAATTCTACCAAATTTCAGAACATTCACATCCTTTGATTTTGCATTTTTCTCATCTATGTACTTTTAGAATTTAACCAACATTCTTCTACTTTATGTTTCTTTTTGCATGTCAAACATTTTTGTTTTCTCTTTGATTTATTAATTTTGAACTTTTCTTGTTTAACATTCTCACATTTAATCACGGATTCATTCACACAAACAGGCATACAATCATTCACACATTCAGTAACAGGTGTATTCAACACAAAATCATTCAATACAAGTTCTGTGACGTCCCGTCAATTTGAGGTACTTGATTTCCGTCATTATTTATGTGACAACCGTCAAAATTCAGGTACTTGTTCGATTAATTAAATCAGTTCGAAACGTTAGTTACTCTTTTATCGCGTTCGCTTTATCCTAGTTCGTAACTTTTGAGTCTATACTTTGTCGGAACTAGTGTCGGAATAACTTCCGGAATCAAATTATAAGTCCTAATACCAAGAAAACACCTATTGAACTTTCCTAAGTTCATAACTTATCATACTTAAGAACTTTTAATTAACGAAAAGGTCCAACGAAGCAAAAACGTGAAAAACGAAAAATCTGAAAGGCTGAAAAATGCCCGGTGCGCAGCACCTAGCTGCAGGTTTCAAAAAAATTACAGATTTGGTCCCTGCCTCGTTTTTACACATCCACCACCCAATTCCACCAATCAAACACGACCCTTTTACTGCCAAACAACAGTCCCAAGAGCAGTATCATTACCATCTTTTATTTTCATTTTATTTTCATTTTACAAAAATCATTTACACATACTAAAAACACACACACTCCTTCTTCTCTCTAGTTTTCTCCCAAAAACTCAAGGAAACCAGAGATATTCCACCATTAAAATCCATTTTTAATCCATACAAATCGTTCTAAACTTCAAGTGAAGCCAAGGGGTGTTGTTTATTTCGAAAAAGGACCACGTTTGCAAAGATTTTTGGAGCTCAAATCCGACCAAACTCATCATCCAAGCTTTTCCTTCGGTAGATTTCTTTATTTTTACTATTCTTACATAAATAATCAATTGCATGTAAGATCTAACGGTTGAAAATATGATTTTATACAAATCTTTGACTTTTTATGGTCAAAAACGTTTTTAATCGAAATACTCATTAGATCCACGAATCTGTGGATAAAAACACTTTAGAAACTGTTAAAATGATGTTTTAAAAGATATCTACTGGTTGCATGTCGAAATCCTGAAGTCACAAAACGTTTTTAGCAAGAAAAACACAAAACGGGATTGAGACAGCAGCTAGGTGCGCAGCACCTGTGCGCAGCACCGAGCTGCTGTCCTCCCGAAAAATCGTCGTTTTACTCGTTTTAAGATTTTGTTTACATTCTGGACTTTTACCGATATCACGTTGGGACTGAGACAAATAAAAATAAGTATAATGGTGACTTGTATTGGACTATTTGGACTATAATGAGCTATAATATATGTGATATTGTGTTTTAGGTGATTTGTGAGCGGAAGTGATGGTACAATTTTTGGGCATGAAATTTGGGCGCGGAAGCGCTGCCCAAATCTCCTCAGAAATTGTAAATCACTTCAGCGAGCAAAAGCACTTAAGATATAATAATCTAAAACGTTAAATCGGACTTTTGGACAAAAACGTGACAATTACCTTTACGGACTATTTTTAACTATACTTAACTTTGACACTTAAAGTTTAATAAAGTTTTACCTATGTTATTATATAAGAACATAATAATATAACAACTCATTAAACTACCTTGGTATTAATAGGCAATCCGTGATTCCCGGCTTACACATTCCGACCGAGTTTCCAAGTTCTCGTTCTCTTCGCAATCCGTGAGTTACAACCCCTCGTTTTATATATATTTTACATGAATTTGGGGGAAACATAAGATTAATTGCATTTTTAAGCCTTATGAAACAAATTGCAAAATATCAAACTTTGACTTTTGACTTATAAATCTTTGACGTTCGACTTATTAAACTTTGACTTTCGACTTATTAAACTTTGACGTTCGACTTATTAAACTTTGACTTTTGACTTATTAAACTTGACTTTTGAACGTACTTGGACTTATTTGAACGACTATTTGAACTCTTATGCGTAAATTATTTGACTTTACCTAGACTTATTGGTCACTCTCTTTTGACTAAACTAATTATTGATGCTTGTATGCGTACCAACCCTTGATGGAACTATAACACGATCTTAAGTGATGGACGTACGACTCTCTCTGTTTTACAAATAAAATTTAATTAGTGCCCGACTAGTTTAGACTTAGACTTTCACACTATTAACTACTTAGCCGTATAGTAATTATGGGTATCGATACTTAGGAAAGAACCGTTCCTTGCTTAGATGGCAGTCTAAGTACATATTACTAAGTTCTGAATAACTTTCCGTTTGAGAGGCGGGAAGTTGGGGCCGTTCACGGTTGGATAATCGGATTAGTGTGAACACTTAAGTTATAGATGCCAAGAGGTTGATACAAGAAAATCTAATTAGTTACTTACGCATAAACTCATAAATTTTTAGCGTTTGGTATACGCTTCTACTGTTTGACTAAAATTGACTATATTTGGTCTTTACAAACTTAGGGCACCAGTCCGCCCATTACTTGGACTTTAAAGTATATATAAACTAAGCGACTTTTTCTCCGCTAATCTCCTTCTTGGAAATGTCTACTTTTATATACTTTACTTACATTTTTGGTCGACTATTTAAACTGTAACTCACTCACTACTTTCGTAGTTGACACTTTATCTTATGTTTCAGGAAATTAGTGTAAGCATGATGTGCATGGCATGGACGGGTCGAGGCGGTCACGTGAGATCTTCTTTGGGGAAAGACTTGGCCATTTGTTTTGGGAATTTTTAATGAACTTTTTAATTGTGAATCAATGTACTAAACTATCGTGTCTTGGTCGTTTGAATGTATTTGTAAGCACTTTTATTTTTAAATTAATGACTTGATTACCGTTATGTTTTTATATGGCTTGTGTAAAGATTTTCCAGCTCTTCACATTCCGTGTTTCCGCTTTAGCGGGGTGTGACAGACTTGGTATCAGAGCACAGGTTATAGAGAAAAACGGTTTTAAAAATTTTTCAAAAGTTTTCGAAACCAAACTATAACCAAGACTTTTCGGAAAATCACTTATGGGTCTAAACTTTAGAGAATTAATTTCGCGATTGCATATTTATTTTCAACTACGCATGGCCTGATCACCCATGCCTAGTTCAAAAGAGATTATGCAAGGACGGAACGTAATTACTAATGTTAACGGTTTTGAGTCAAAAATTCCCGGTACTGTCTTTTCCCGATTCTCACGCGACTGACCCGTACATGCATTTCATTACACATTTCCTTTATCATTTCTTGTGTCTTCTAGTACTCACGAAATTCATTGTTCACAGATTCGTCATGTCTCACTCGTCCCGATCGCTTTCACCGTCGCACTCCCAGTCTCGCTCCTTGCCTAGGGCAGCGTCGCCTTCCGAGGGCCGTACCGCTTCGGAGAGCCAACGACACCAGACCACTGATCCTGCGGAGGACACCTCCATGGCTATTTCGAGCAGCATCGGGTCCAGCCCGAGGGTCGTGCTACCGCCCCCTCCTCCGGTACCCGTTGCCGCCACACTCCACTACCGAGGCCCACGTACCAGGTTGACCGCGCGAAAGCAGGTCATCCTCCCGGGCCGTTTGCCGGATAGGATGGCTGCCCGCCAGGTGGGACCATCCCAGCCTATTCCATCACACCTACAGTTCGGACACCCTCCAGAGGTTCCACGGAACCCTACCATGGACCACTACTCATGGGAAAGACAGTTCGAGCGCGAAGAAATGCAGCGCGCCAGAGACGCTGAGGCCGCGAGGCAAAGGATGCCTCCTACCCTTCAACCTCCCCCACCGGCCGCATTCCTTCACTTGCATCGCGAAGTGCGGGGATTGGCTCAGGAGACCCAGAACCAGGGACACCTCATCAGTGAGGTTACCGACTCCGCTGAACGGTTGTCGGAGCAGGCGTTGCGATTCATCGCATCGACCCGAGCTACGGCCCGTACTGTGCAGCGCCTCATTGGTATGTGCCTGGTGATGGGCACGTTGATCGTAGTTATGGCAGCGAAGATGTTTCTGGATAGGCGCCATTAGTTTTTTCTTCATTTGTATTGTACTTAGTCTAGTCGTAATTTTCTCTTTGTACACGACATAGACTATATTATCCTTCTTTCATGTATTGTGACGATATTTTCTCAGTTCAACATTTGTACCAACTTTATTATTATTTATGAAGTTCCTGTCTTTTAACTTTATGCTTGTCGTATCTTGTGAATCTTGTGCTTGTTACGATCATTATAATTCTATCTCTTGAATTCTAATCTTGCGTGTACTACTTGAACAGTCATTTTAATCCCGTGCTATAACTATCTATGGTTACTTGAATTATATTCTTATCACCTTCCATTCATGCGTTCTAAACTAAATCTGTTCTTCTGATTGTAGAATCATGGCTCCTCGCACCAATGCTAGCATCATTGCTGAGCAAGTTGCTGAACAGCTGAACGCGGCTATGCCCAACATGATCGCTCAGATCACCGCCGGAATCAACGCCAATGTCAACAATCACCATCAGCAGCAGCAGCAACAACAACAGCAGCAGGACAATCAAAACCAGAACCATAACCAGCACCAACACCCGAACCCTCCTCCGTGCAACTATAAGAGCTTTATGGCATGCAAGCCCAAAGAATTCCACGGCACGACTGGTGCTGTAGGTTTGGTCCAGTGGTTCGAGAGCATCGAATCGGTCTTACACATCAGCCGATGTGCTGAGGCGAACAAGGTGGAGTACGCGTCCTGCGTATTCCATGGTCGAGCTCTGTCATGGTGGAACACTGTAGTCCAAACCCGAGGACGGGACAATGCCTATGCCCTTCCCTGGAACACCTTCAAGAACTTGCTCATCGAAGAATACTGCCCAAGAGGGGAAATTAAGAAGCTCGAGGCTGAGCTGTGGGACCACAAGATGGTCGGGAATGATATTGAGAAATACCCTACCCGGTTCCACGAACTCGCCCGATTGGTTCCAAGGCTGGTAACCCCTGAGGAGAACCGGATCGACCTGCACATCTCCGGTCTAGTTCCGGAAATCCGAGGTATGGTCATGGCAGCCGAGCCTCAGACCCTCCAGAGTGCAATCATCATGGCCCATCGTCTTACCAGCAACCTCCTCACCGCCCCTGGATCCTCCTCAAAGGAGTCAGGTGAGAAGAGAAAGGCTGAGTCCACCCCGAGAAGAAGTGACCGCAACAAGAAGAAGACCCGAAACTATGCCCTGACTGCTTCACCTGCACCTGCACCGGCACCTGCACCGCCAGCTAAATCTGGGTCTTACACCGGGCCACACCCAAAGTGTAACAAGTGTAACCTTCATCATCTCGGGAACTGCCCACTATGCCTCAAGTGCCAAAAGACGGGACACTTTGCCAAGTACTGCCCTGACAAGACAATTGCTCCAGCCCCGAAACGGTCCTGCTATGAGTGTGGAAGCGACCAGCATCTCCGCAATACCTGCCCTAAGCTCAATCGGACTCCTCAGAATCAAGGAGGGCAAGGTAGGGGCCGCGCTTTCGGACTAACGGCTGAGGAAGCCCGTCAGGACCCTAACGCTGTTACTGGTACGTTTTCCCTCAACAACCATTCTGCTTACGTATTATTCGACTCAGGAGCCGAAAGAAGTTTCATTTCCTTAGAATTTAGACCCCTCATAGAATTAGAATCTAAAATTCTTAAGGATAGTTTCACCGTTGAATATGCTAACGGCCAAGAATTCGAAGCTAAGGACATAATCGTTCACTATGCCTATCTGACAAAACCTTCCCCATTGATCTAATTCCTATCGAGCTTTCAAGTTTCGACATTATTGTTGGGATGGACTGGCTATCTCGCTTTCGAGCGGAAATCATTTGTTTCGATAAGCTTATTCGTATCCCTCTTTCGGAAAAAGAGACTCTCGTCGTTCAGGGAGACAAGCCTGGACGACAACTCCGCATCGTATCTTCCATTAAAATGCGCAAGTACCTCCAGAGGGACTATGACGCATTCCTTGCCCATGTCGTCGAGCGAAAACCTTCTGAGATTCGACTCCAAGATATTCCTGTGGTCAAGGATCATCCCGAAGTCTTTCCCGAGGATTTGCCAGGGCTGCCACCTAATCGACAAGTGGAATTCCGAATAGACCTCATTCCTGGCGCAGCACCGGTTGCCAAGACACCGTACCGTCTGGCACCACCCGAAATGCTAGAACTGTCGAAACAGTTACAGGAACTCCTAGACCATGGTCTTATTCGTGTTCGTCCCCCTGGGGAG
>CAJVGC010000589.1:11003453-11178430 GCA_910822075.1 Senecio squalidus | reverse complement strand
CAAGTGCGCGCCATTCGAGGCTCTCTATGGGCGTAAGTGCCGGTCACCGCTCTGCTGGCTAGAGGCTGGCGACCGACAACTTACGAGACTCGATATCGTCCAGGCGACCATCGACAAGATCACCACTATTCGTGAACGATTGAAGACGTCCCGTACCCGACAGAAGAGCTACGCTGACAACCGAAGGAAACCCCTCGAGTTCCAAGTCGGCGACCGAGTACTCCTCAAAGTATCACCATGGAAAGGGGTAGTCCGCTTTGGAAAGCGCGGTAAACTGAGTCCGAGGTACACCGGTCCATTTGAAGTCATTGAGCGTATTGGCCCCGTTGCTTATCGTCTTCAACTCCCTCAGGCTCTCGCGAATGTTCATAACGTGTTCCATGTCTCACACTTGAAAAAGTGTCTGTCTGATGAGACCATTGTCATTCCTCTTGACGAGGTCAAAATCGACAGTAAGCTAAACTTCATCGAAGAACCGCTCGAAGTTGTCGACCGCGAGGTCAAGCAACTTAGGCAGAGCCGTATTCCGATAATCAAAGTTCGGTGGAATTCTCGACGTGGTCACGAATTCACATGGGAGCGTGAAGACCAATTCCGTCAGAAGTATCCACATCTGTTCGAGAACTCTTCTTCCTGATAGGACGTACTAAATTTCGGGACGAAATTTCTTTCAACCCGGGGAGAATGTGACAACCGTCAAAATTCAGGTACTTGTTCGATTAATTAAATCAGTTCGAAACGTTAGTTACTCTTTTATCGCGTTCGCTTTATCCTAGTTCGTAACTTTTGAGTCTATACTTTGTCGGAACTAGTGTCGGAATAACTTCCGGAATCAAATTATAAGTCCTAATACCAAGAAAACACCTATTGAACTTTCCTAAGTTCATAACTTATCATACTTAAGAACTTTTAATTAACGAAAAGGTCCAACGAAGCAAAAACGTGAAAAACGAAAAATCTGAAAGGCTGAAAAATGCCCGGTGCGCAGCACCTAGCTGCAGGTTTCAAAAAAATTACAGATTTGGTCCCTGCCTCGTTTTTACACATCTACCACCCAATTCCACCAATCAAACACGACCCTTTTACTGCCAAACAACAGTCCCAAGAGCAGTATCATTACCATCTTTTATTTTCATTTTATTTTCATTTTACAAAAATCATTTACACATACTAAAAACACACACACTCCTTCTTCTCTCTAGTTTTCTCCTAAAAACTCAAGGAAACCAGAGATATTCCACCATTAAAATCCATTTTTAATCCATACAAATCGTTCTAAACTTCAAGTGAAGCCAAGGGGTGTTGTTTATTTCGAAAAAGGACCACGTTTGCAAAGATTTTTGGAGCTCAAATCCGACCAAACTCATCATCCAAGCTTTTCCTTCGGTAGATTTCTTTATTTTTACTATTCTTACATAAATAATCAATTGCATGTAAGATCTAACGGTTAAAATATGATTTTATACAAATCTTTGACTTTTTATGGTCAAAAACGTTTTTAATCGAAATACTCATTAGATCCACGAATCTGTGGATAAAAACACTTTAGAAACTATTAAAATGATGTTTTAAAAGATATCTACTGGTTGCATGTCGAAATCCTGAAGTCACAAAACGTTTTTAGCAAGAAAAACACAAAACGGGATTGAGACAGCAGCTAGGTGCGCAGCACCTGTGCCCAGGTGCGCAGCACCGAGCTGCTGTCCTCCCGAAAAATCGTCGTTTTACACTTTTTAAGATATTGTTTACATTCTGGACTTTTACCGATATCACGTTGGGACTGAGACAAATAAAAATAAGTATAATGGTGACTTGTATTGGACTATTTGGACTATAATGAGCTATAATATATGTGATATTGTGTTTTAGGTGATTTGTGAGCGGAAGTGATGGTACAATTTTTGGGCATGAAATTTGGGCGCGGAAGCGCTGCCCAAATCTCCTCAGAAATTGTAAATCACTTCAGCGAGCAAAAGCACTTAAGATATAATAATCTAAAACGTTAAATCGGACTTTTGGACAAAAACGTGACAATTACCTTTACGGACTATTTTTAACTATACTTAACTTTGACACTTAAAGTTTAATAAAGTTTTACCTATGTTATTATATAAGAACATAATAATATAACAACTCATTAAACTACCTTGGTACTAATAGGCAATCCGTGATTCCCGGCTTACACATTCCGACCGAGTTTCCAAGTTCTCGTTCTCTTCGCAATCCGTGAGTTACAACCCCTCGTTTTATATATATTTTACATGAATTTGGGGGAAACATAAGATTAATTGCATTTTTAAGCCTTATGAAACAAATTGCAAAATATCAAACTTTGACTTTTGACTTATAAATCTTTGACGTTCGACTTATTAAACTTTGACTTTTGACTTATTAAACTTTGACGTTCGACTTATTAAACTTTGACTTTTGACTTATTAAACTTGACTTTTGAACGTACTTGGACTTATTTGAACGACTATTTGAACTCTTATGCGTAAATTATTTGACTTTACCTAGACTTATTGGTCGCTCTCTTTTGACTAAACTAATTATTGATGCTTGTATGCGTACCAACCCTTGATGGAACTATAACACGATCTTAAGTGATGGACGTACGACTCTCTCTGTTTTACAAATAAAATTTAATTAGTGCCCGACTAGTTTAGACTTAGACTTTCACACTATTAACTACTTAGCCGTATAGTAATTATGGGTATCGATACTTAGGAAAGAACCGTTCCTTGCTTAGATAGCAGTCTAAGTACATATTACTAAGTTCTGAATAACTTTCCGTTTGAGAGGCGGGAAGTTGGGGCCGTTCACGGTTGGATAATCGGATTAGTGTGAACACTTAAGTTATAGATGCCAAGAGGTTGATACAAGAAAATCTAATTAGTTACTTACGCATAAACTCATAAATTTTTAGCGTTTGGTATACGCTTCTACTGTTTGACTAAAATTGACTATATTTGGTCTTTACAAACTTAGGGCACCAGTCCGCCCATTACTTGGACTTTAAAGTATATATAAACTAAGCGACTTTTTCTCCGCTAATCTCCTTCTTGGAAATGTCTACTTTTATATACTTTACTTACATTTTTGGTCGACTATTTAAACTGTAACTCACTCACTACTTTCGTAGTTGACACTTTATCTTATGTTTCAGGAAATTAGTGTAAGCATGATGTGCATGGCATGGACGGGTCGAGGCGGTCACGTGAGATCTTCTTTGGGGAAAGACTTGGCCATTTGTTTTGGGAATTTTTAATGAACTTTTTAATTGTGAATCAATGTACTAAACTATCGTGTCTTGGTCGTTTGAATGTATTTGTAAGCACTTTTATTTTTAAATTAATGACTTGATTACCGTTATGTTTTTATATGGCCTGTGTAAAGATTCTCCAGCTCTTCACATTCCGTGTTTCCGCTTTAGCGGGGTGTGACAATTTATATTTTATTCGCGATTGATTTCGACCCTTGTATTCGCTTTGTTTTGCTCACGATTTACTGTTATTGAGTATCGAGTTTTACGTATTTGCTAAATTGTCCCTCGAGACGTAATAAATTTTATTTATCTAAGTGCCAATTAGTTAGTATCCTCATAATTATAAGTTAGAAGGTTTATGCCAAAATTGTCGGTTATCGTATTCTTTATCCGCGAGTTATCGCACTTTTGCTCTTGTTTACTCCTTTGCCGAAATCGTGCGAATCTCGAAATCGAAAGTGAAAATATAAAATTAAATGAACCTAATATAAAGTAAATCATAGTATGAACTTTCCTAAGTTCATCGCAAAAAGAATCGGGAACTTTCGGCGAACGAAACTCCTTAACGATCGCGTAAACGAAAAAGCAAGAATTCTGGATTTTGGCCTGTGCTAAGCACCTACCTTGGAGGTGCGCAGCACCTACCTTGCTGGACAAGATTTTTGTCTTTTTGTGTGAGTCATTTTTGCATGTATTCTTGTTGGGCACTTCTCCCAAACGTGTAAGACCTGAAATGTAGCAGAGAAATCTCATTTGGGGTGCCTAAACCCACCTCACAACTCATTTCTATCATTACACAAACACCTTCAACTCCATTTCTCTCTCATTTTCCATACACTTTCTTTTGTTTTCTCTCATTTCTCTCTCAACATACAACACATTTCCAGAAACTTTGAGCCACAAATAAACCATTTGAAGAAGGACTAAAGTCTAGAATCATCAAAGGAACAACTTCCTTTTGATCTCCATCAACTTTTGGTAAGGTTCTTCATAAGTTTTCTTCACTTTTCTTCCATTTTCTTCATTTTTCTCTTCATTTGTTAGAGATTCTAACACCAATCTATTTTCTTTTGCATTCCAAGCTATTGTCTTCCATTTTACATATCATTGGGAAGATCCATCTAGTTTTTCTTGAAGAGAAATTTCTTTAATATTGGTAAGTAATCTTTTACCGAAAATCTCTTCGAAAACGTTATTTATCATCATGCATGCAAGGATCTAAACTAATGGTGGTTTTATTTTGTGTTTTGGAGCTGTGATTTTTTCCATCATCACACCACCAAAAAGTTACTTTCGGGTTTATCTACTCAAGCTTAAGATCTTGCGATTGTATTTCGGTAAAATCGACATTTTTCCCATATTCATCTTTTTATGTATTCCGTTATTATTTTCCTTGTATATTTTGGGTTTTAGCCTTGAAAATGGTTAGGAATAATATATTAGACCAACACTTGTGAATATTTTGGTTATGGACAAAGATTTGGACAAAAATATGTAAAAATGTATCTATTACCGAAATTAACATATTGTATGTATTAGTATGTAAAATGGTATATTTATATATATGTAACACTTGGTAAATATATTTGGAACATAATGTAAGTTGTTAACAGTAAGCGTTTTAACCAAAAAGTCTTTAAACGATCGGATTTCGACAAAAACGATAAAGTTCAAAATTCGGAAATGCACCTAGTGCGCCGCACCCCATGTATGGTGCGACGCACCGGGCTATTTATCCTTCAAAAATTCAGCTCTTTGTGGTATTCGTTTTTTAACCGTCTTGACGTTTTGGCTCCGTAAATTGTCGTTTTAAAGCCTCCGTTTTCATGTTACATTTCTAACAACTCTAAAACACTATTATAAATATACTAATATATATATAAAAGTAACATATTATGATAAAATATCGTCTTTGGACTCAAAGACGCCAACGCAATCAAAAATGCCGAATACTTATTCAAAACGAACATATTTCTTACATTTTGACAAATAAACATTTGTTACACATCGTAATCTAAAGCCATCAACTATTACTTTTGCGATAAACTTTATTAAAAACATTATATAAAGTCATTTTTCACTATATTTTGATAAGTAAAGTCTTTTAAACCTTCAAAGCGTCAAAGTGAGATTTTCGCGACAACTTCGATTGTCTTTCAAATTATCTATGTTTCAACCTAAACTAGTTGTCTTTAACTTTGCAAAATCAACATTTTTGACATTTGACTTTTATAAGTCAACATCCTTGACATTTGACTTTTATAAGTCAACAATGTTGACATTTGACTTTTCTAAGTCAACTTATTTAACATTTGACTTTTACAAAGTCAATAACTTTAACCTTGGTCAATCTAATAAAACCTCGGTATTCAATATTCCTTTCGAATCGAAGTAATCATTCGTTTCCAACGACATTGTGGACGTGAAAGACCGATATCTTGCCACTCGCCCTTTTTGACGCGGAACATCGTCTCCCGAATACGTCGTTTTGATCTAAATTATTAAATATTGGAATATTATATTAAACTTAATCTTAATCGACAAGGCTAAACCGAGCTATACTTATAGAGATACTGAGACTATATTATTTACTGTTTTAGGGCACTTAGACGGTGGAATTGTGGTCCCGTGATTGTATTTACCCGAGATTTGCTGAAGTTGTTTTGTGAGTTATTCGTAGCCCTTGTCTTAAATACTTTTGGGCTGTAAAGCGTATTTTAAACTGTCTGTGTATATTTTAAACTGTCTGCATTAATGCGGAAATATTACTGATTATCTTGTTTACCCAGTGAATTTGGTCTGCCTTAGTTTTAAGCGTTTAAGCCATGGTGGCTCCCCTCTAATACACTCGTTAAGCTTTTGCCCGTGGTTCATATGTATAGATCTGTATTGGGTTATGTACCTAACCCACATTCCTCTGTAGGCTGCTACTACGAGCGGATGTTATGACCGTAATATTAAACTGTATGATTAAACTGTTTGCCTTTGGTTTAACGCACCTTAGGATAGGGGATTAAACTGATTGGTTCAGGATCGAGATGTATGACTACTTAGGCATAGTACCTTTCACTTTTGGATAAATACAAGATATATGATTTTAAACTTACTTGTTGCTGAAATTTATCGATGGGTCACTTTTTACTTAAAATTGCGAATAATTCACCAACATGTTGTTGATGTCGTTTTAACGCTTTGCAGGAAATTGAGGATTTTCGTGGATCATGCCATAGTTGTTTTTGGATCGCTTGCTTTTGTGGAATTTGAATTTATCTTGTTTATGTAATTTCCATGACGATCCATTTGTTGAGTTCTTTTGAAGTTGTATTGTATTTGGCGTCTTATCGCCCTTGACTTATGATGTATTTTTAACATTTGGCATGATCTATCTAATTTGATGTTTTGTTTATCGGTTATATTGTTGTAATCTTGACTTTGATATTATAACTGGAACGCTCCGCGTTTCCGCTTCCAAGCGGGGTGTGACAAGTTCATCCACAAAAACATTTGAAACATTAAAGTCATGAAACATAAAGCATCTTTCATTTTTACAATCATGAACTGGTGCAACATACACATCCTCTATTTCTATTAGTTCTATTTTTTACAAACATCCACACTTCCTTCACAAAAACCTTCCTATACTCCTGAACTTTCTAAATTTCTACCTGCTACACAATTAAAAATTGTATTTAGACTAGAATCAGCAGGCAGATTATTCACATTATTCACAGATGAACAGGTTTCAGTCATATCTATTTGAGCATTTAAAGTAGATGAGTCATCAAAGCAATTTTCAATAAGCAAACCACTCTTGAATAATGTATATTCAGGCTTAACTGAGTAGTTGTCATTGAATGGAGGAGGTACTGCATTGAATCCAATACCTGCCTTTGCTTTACGCACCATTTGATGCTCAATGATTCCATTCAGAGTCTTTGATGATAGGTTGAATTTCTCAACATGATTTTTGACTCTTTAGAATCATTTGAAACTTTTTGAAATCTTTCAAACAAGTTTTCATGCTGAATTTCCAACCTTCCCAGTTTTCCTTTATATGCATCAACATCATTCATCAAAGACTCTATTCTTTCTTTATAAACCATTTCTTTGTTTAAAAATTCTCTTTGATGAAACTTTATTAAATCAATCTCTTTAATTAAATTGAGATTATGTTCTATTGTATGTTTAAAAGTGTTTAAACAAGCTAGAGTGCAAGTGTTGGAAAGTACCTCATTTGTGGTGATAGAAGAAATTTTACTCATTAATGCAGACACAGACTTGTTCTTATAGTCCTCCTTAGAAACTTCGTCCCACTCACCAAAGGTGATTAAAGCCTTCCCACTTGAACTTTCCTTTTCTTTCCCATTCTTCATCTCAAATCCAGTTATCTTCTTCTGCTCAGCTTGTTGATTGTTTCTCTGATAGCCATTGTTGTTGTTCATCCTTCTTGGGGCTCTGCATTCCCTTGCAAAGTGCCCATAGTCCTCATAGTTATAACACTTCACCTTTGATTTTTCAAACCCCATCTTCTCACTAGTTTCCTTCCTGAAGTTATTTCTCCTAGTCCTCTTAAAAAATTTGTTTGCCCTCACACTGACCATAGCCATCTGCCACTTCAGATCTATCTCTTCTAAGTCATTCGGATGAAGTTGTTCCAGGTCTTCTCTTGCCAATTCTTCTTGATTAACACTTCCAGCAACGAAAGCTTCATAGCTCGATACAAAGGCCTTGTAGAGAATCTCCTTATCACCCATTCCAGAAGTTCCTGAATTTGCAGATGGTGTGTGATGAATGTTGGCTTCATTATTTTTACCAGGAAAACCATTGTAAGCATTTGAATTGTAACTACTTGACATTTGATTTGGTGGACAACAGTTTGCAGAATGGTAGCTCCCTGAGTGATAGCTTGCATAAGATTGAGGTTGAGACTGTGCTTGACTAGAGTAGTGAGGTGGATTCATTGGATCTGATACTTTCAATGCACATCCAAATGAAATATGTGACTGTTTCATCTCATCCAGTTGCATATCCACTTCATAGGATTGCAAAATCCCAATAAGTTTAACTAGAGTCATAGCATTTAGATTGACTTCCCTCTTGATTATAATCACCTGAACGGCCCATTTCAGTGGAAGAGACCCCAACAACTTTTTAACTATGTCACTATCCTTCATCACTACCCCATAACTCTTCAAGTCACTCACCAATAGAGTATATCTGCTAATCTGCTCAGACAGACTTTCACCTCTAATGTGCTCAAATGCCTCATACAACTTCTTAAGCATGTCCCTCTTACTCTCCTTAAGCTCTAGGCTTCCATCATACCTTAATTCCATGGCATCCATTAGCTCCTTTTTGATACACAGTCTTTGAAATTGTTATAAATCTCTGTTGGTAAAGCCAAAATGAATGCTCCTAATGCCATGAAATCTCGGTCAATGAGCTTGTTATCAGCCTTAGTATATCTCTCAGGATCAACGTCAATCATTCATGTACCTCCCGTCTCCTGTATCATTGGCCTATGAGGTCCATTGACTATAGACGTCCAAATTTTTCTATCACCGTAGTATACAAATGCCTTGAACCTCAGCTTCCACATCATGAATGTTGGTGCAATATCTGTGACCGTTGTTCTAGATTAATTAAGTATTTAGTAATAGTTTATTTGAGTTTGTAATGGCCCAATAACATTGTATTGTTAAGTGGGCTATTTAGTCTGTTATGGGTGTTAATGGACTTTGCATAGTCCAGGAGCCCATTAGTGGCCCAAGCCTGTGAACATGTCTCTATATAAAGAGACATTGATTTTAGGTTTAGGGTTAATCAATCAGTTAGTTAGTGAGCAGAGACAGACTGAGAGAGTTCTGAGAATACTTTATTGTAATTGAGTGATTCAATAATAGAGTATTTGGAATTCGGTGATTCGCATTTGTCATTTACTGCATTCGTTTATAGCCTGTGCGTTTATTGATTACGAGATTCCGCCTCGTAGTTAGTATAGTTTAATCCTGTAGATCGGACCACTGGGACCTACAATTGGTATCAGAGCAAACACACAGATATCTTTTTTTTTTTGGCAGCGGTGGAAATCAACTCAAAAGACAACACAAACACACAGATATCTTTTTTTTTTTGGCGGCGACAGAGAAAATAAAATAGCAGCGATTGAAAAATTAAACGGAATAAGCGGCGGCGAACATCTGCATCATCTTCGTCACTTCAGAAATCATCTTCGTTTCAGGATCGTCGTAATCATCTTCGGCAGGACGAATATCAAGTTCGGTTGATTTTTATTTCGGTTTTGAATTTCATCTTCGTGAGTTAAATCATCTTCGGCAGTGAATCAATTGAAGACGAACATCATCATCTTCGTTTGTTTGTGTTCGTCTGATGTTCGTCTGACATTCGTTAGAAGACATCTTCGTGGCAGTGATTAACAGGACACGAACATCTTCTTCGTTTGAAGACTTCTTCGTCAATCATCTTCGTCAATAACCTTCTTCGTCGTTTGATGTTCGTCAGTGTTTAACAGGTTGTTCGTTTGATTTTTCGGTTTTGACTTATCTTCGTGGTGGCAGAATTGTTAGTATTCATATTCGTTTTGGGTGTTGTTCGTGGAAGTGTTGCTTGATGTTCGTATAGACACTCGTTCGCAATTGATCCTCGTTTCTACAATCCGATTTGGCAACCGATTTGGAAACCGATTTGGCCCTGTCTTGGAATTTTTATTGGGCCTTCTATTTGGGCTTCTTTAATTGGACTGGATTTTTATTATTGGATTTGGACTGATTATTAGACTTGGACTGTTTATCGGACTGAATTGAACATTCTATTCGGACTCGTTTATTGGACTTTAATTAATTTGGACGTAATTTACTTGGACTTAATTAATTTAACAAAAAATAAAGAAATGAATTCTTTAAAACTCGATAGTCCAACTGATGAACAAAGCTTAAGTCCACGAGCCTTCTATTCCAGGCAATATTGTGCATTCAAAGCTGAAATTAACGAAAATTTTGAAGATACTGTCACCAGATACACTGATCTCCTTGCAAAACTTGGCAAATATCGTATATATTTTGGAGATGTGAAAACAATAGAGAGATTTTTGGAGGCTTTGCCTAAGCGTTGGGAGGTATGGACAAAATTTATAAAAGATGAAACCGATTCTAATTATTATCGTCAACAATTAACTCTGTGGAAGGTGATAGAAAGATTAAGAGCATATAAATCAGCATCAATGTCATCTATTGAGGAATTTCGCAGTGAAGCCCGTGGTACTGCAGGTTATTCTAGTATTACAGGTGAAATTAGCTCGAATGAAGAGGATATTCAAAATATTGAAGATACTGAACATGAATCAGAGGTTTGCAGCTATACGTTGGACCTATCCAACAAAAACTTTGTTGAAAAGATGGTCGACCTCAAAACCGAGAAGTCAAAGGTACTTCTTGATCTTCAATCCGTAAAAGAATTATGCAACTCTTTTACAACCTTAACTCTTCAAAACGATAAATTGACTAAGTCAGTATCCGCTTTGGAATCTCAGCAAACTGAATTCAGACAAACCATCTCAAATTTAACTTATCAAAGGGATGAATTTTCAAAGCAATATCATAAAACTGAGACAGATCGAACGGAACTTTTATCGAATGTCGGTCTTTTGACACAAAAAATTGACATATTATATGAATGTATTGAAACTGAAAAGAAAAAGTATGCTGCAAAAGTCCAAGAGTTAAATGACTGTGAAATAAGGTTAACTGAGCAGGAAAGGAAGATCGAACAGTTCCGCACTTCTTCCAGTACTTTGAACTCCATCTTAAGTCGTCAACGCACAAGTGGGAATACTGCAGGTTTGGGATATAATGAAACACCTCCACCTTTTAATCCCAATTACAATTCTCTTAAAGCTGAATGTGACATGAAGGAAAACAGTGTTGACTCTTCTTGTGAGTCCTCCTCTACAAGGGACGATCAAACTGAGTCAAGTGTTTCGGAGACAAAAATGAGTACACTAGCTGAAAACTCAAAACCCAAACAGCCCATGGATGACTTGAAGTGTTTTAAATGCCGGGAACATGGACATGTGGCTTCGGTATGTCCAAAGAAGAAGCAAAAGCAGGCCAACAGATCGCCTTCTCCGGAGAAAGAGCAAGCTAGCAGATCGTCTTCACCGAAGACTAATCGAATGGCTCATTCATATTCACCTGTACGCAAACAGGTGCAGCCTGTTCGAAAGTCAATGGCTCGATCATATTCACCTGTACGGAAACAGGTGCCGCAAAAGTGGATTAAGAAACAGGAACACACGGGTGTTTCTAATGATCGTTCATATCAACCGCGTCCCTTTCGACCGTCTTTTAGAACTTCTAATCCATACTGCCCGAGTCAGAGAGAACATTCCTTTTATCAGCAGTCGAGATCCTTTCGTCCACCGAGGAACCACCTGAATTCTAAAGTTCAAGCTACTGTGACTAAAGATGATGGTTTCTTCAAGGAATTTCTTTACGTAAACGAAAGAGGACAATCAAGACGCGTTATGGCATGGGTTCCCCACCATAACTGATTATTGCTAATTTAGCTGAAAAAAAATTATAGTCGACATGAAAAGCTCAAAACTTTAGTGTCGATCTCTTACAAAAAAAAAAAAAAAAAAAAAAAAAAAAAAAAAAAAATAGGTTTTACTAACGTTTGTTTGCAGGTTATGAGGCGCGTACAAGACTCTACTCTTGAAAACTGCTGTTTGAGACGTTGTTCATCGTCAGACAGCTCAGGGGGAGTTTTGTTGTCATTTATGGAAGCTCGAAGAATACAAGCACAAGTGATGAACTTAGTTGAGTCAAATTGTGAAAAAGACTCTGATAAAGAACGAAGCTCACAACAACAAAGGGACCTGCCTAACTCTTCACAAGCATTAACAGAGAAGACTAACTCTTCACAAGAGCAAACGGAGAAGACTGTATCTTCACAAGCTTAAACGGAGAAGACTGAATTATTGCAACAATTCAGGGGGAGTTAATCAAGATAATGATGAGTTAGAAGAACCGGCAAGAAACACAAGGAGTAAAAGACTATTAAGACTTTGAGCGTATAACGGAATCTAGAAGCAACAGTCAAGGGGGAGTTTGTTGGTGCAATATCTGTGACCGTTGTTCTAGATTAATTAAGTATTTAGTAATAGTTTATTTGAATTTGTAATGGCCCAATAACATTGTATTGTTAAGTGGGCTATTTAGTCTGTTATGGGTGTTAATGGACTTTGCATAGTCCATGAGCCCATTAGTGGCCCAAGCCTGTGAACATGTCTCTATATAAAGAGACATTGAGTTTAGGTTTAGGGTTAATCAATCAGTTAGTTAGTGAGCAGAGACAGACTGAGAGAGTTCTGAGAATACTTTATTGTAATTGAGTGATTCAATAATAAAGTATTTGGAATTCGGTGATTCGCATTTGTCATTTACTGCATTCGTTTATAGCCTGTGCGTTTATTGATTACGAGATTCCGCCTCGTAGTCAGTATAGTTTAATCCTGTAGATCGGACCACTGGGACCTACAATGAAATCCTGACCAGGTAGGAACTTAGGAGGCCTACCACCAGATCCTGTCTCATTATCATAATTGACTGCACGAACGTTTGTTGGAATAACAGACATTTTGATATGATCGATTGATTTTTCTTCGGATGATTAAAAACTTAATTCGGATGAATTCAACAACCCTAAACTGAATCTAACTCTCTTAAAATCACTGAAACCTTAACAACTTTCTCTAAACACTATTCTTTAATGCACAAAACACTTAAATCGATTGATCTAATACAATTACTCAAAAACCAAAACCTTACCGCCAAAATTCAAATTCCAGAAACTCTAACTGAACGTTGATCTTAGATGTTCTAAATCTTCAAGCTAATCCAAACACTCCGACTGTAGCTAAAGCTGAATCAAATTGAATTGATAACCTGATACCACTTGGCAGGTCTTGAAATCTTCACAGATCACAAACAGTTAATGAATACAATTACTAATCGCAGAATTATTAGCAATTGAACTATGATTTGATAGATTTAGAATATGAAATCAATGAATATCAAAAGATTTTATTAGAAGTCTTAGATGGCGGGAAATTCAGTTACAGATATTTTCTTTCTCAAAACTCGTACATTCTGCATGATCCCTACCTCCATTTATAGGCTTACTCTAACTAACTATTACATTAATGCCACCCTTATGTTTATTAAAAAAACATTTCGGGTGAAATATAAAATTACTACTCAGTTAATTTAGTTCGGGTGACGAACACAGTTCTCCCGAATTCAAACTACACTATACATATCTAACTAAATAATATGTATTAAAATAATACCTTAGGATATTCTATAAAGTTGTAGGTGATAAGGTTGTTTAATTAGATAATCAGCAAAAAATATGTATATAAATATACATTTTATAAAATCGAATATATATATATATATATATATATATATATATATATATATATATATATATATATATATATATATATATATATATATATATATATATATATATATATAGGGAAAAGTGAATATGGGGCTGTTACACATGTAAGCATACATGCAAAACTCATCAAAAAATATGTCGTTTTATAAAAAATTCTTCAAATCTCTATAATTTTAATCATATTTATTAAACTAACTTTACAAATTTTTATCTATTCACATCTTTTTCTTCATTAATCGTGTCTTTCAAAAATGTAAGTTTTTTTTGTCATCACTGGGCATCTATCGAAGTCATTATTTATAACTTTTTCATAATAAACAATGACCCCCTGCATTTCGGGGATCACCTCTCTTTTGATGAATATATGACAAATCAAGCGTTGAAAAGCATTTAAACCACAAAACGACATAGTTTTTAATAAGTTTCGCATGTAAGCTTACATGTGTAATAGCCCCATATTCACTTCCCCATATATATATATATATATATATATATATATATATATATATATATATATATATATATATATATATATATATATATATATATATATATATGATTTTGTTTGTAAAAAAATAACAAATCTGATTTTTATAAACAATAATAAAATAATGGAAACTAACTTTATGTATTTAGTCCGGTTAAATGTATTTAATACAGACTGACAATAATTGTGACAAACTGTCAAATTACTGAACTGTTCTGACTCATTTAAAGAAATATAATGTTACCCTTGTATTATTGTCAATTGATAAATGTAGCCCAAAATTGTTTAACGTGAAATTTTTTTATCTAAAAAACCGTCCATCTATGCTAGACAACTTCCAACATAGAAATGAAATGAAAAAACTTTGAAATAATGAAGTAAATATTTTCCGGTGTTCACACCATTTACATTTCCAGGGCGCAAAATGGGCGTGAACCAACCAAAAAAATAAAACAAACGACTACATATAAACCATGTTGTTGTGCATGTTGCATAAAGGTCGAAGGTAGGTCCATGTGATGTCGAAGAGATATTCACACACAAAAAGCTAACGCCTTATTCTTTTTTTTTTACTTTTACTAAATTTTGATTTAATCAAAAATAAAACTTGTTTAGAAAGGTTTCGAGAGCAGTCAAAAAGTGAAGTAAAAATGTCAATTTTATTAAAAAAAAATACAAATTTAATTACCACCTAGTGTCCAGGGCGCATAATGAGCGGTGAACCCCTATGATGCATGGAAACACCATTTTGTATGTCGTACTCGTATCTGAAATGGCTGGGAAACGGAAACGTGTCGAAACAGCATGAAACGTTTCTGCAATCTTGGAAACATTTCCAAGGGCGTTTCGGTGAAGTTTCCATCAAGTTTCCACCAAGTTTCGGGGAAGTTTCTCTTTTTTTAGGATTTATAATAGGCTATAAGTTAATGTTTTGCTTCACGACTCTTCACACCATTTACGTTTCCAGGGAGCAAAATGGGCATGAACCCACAAAAAAAATAAAACAAACGACTACATATAAACCATGTTGTTGTTCATGTTGCATAAAGGTCAAAGGTGGGTCCATGTGATGTCGAAGAGATATTCCCACACAAAAAGCTAAAGCCTCATTCTTTTTTTTTTACTTTTTCTAAATTTTGATTTAATCAAAAATAAAACTTGTTTAGAAAGGTTTCGAGAGCAGTCAAAAGGTGAAGTAAAAATGTCAATTTTAATACAAAAAAAAATACAAATTTAATTACCACCTAGTGTCCAGGGCGCATAATGAGCGGTGAACCCCTATGATGCATGGTAACGCCATTTTGTATGTCGTACCCGTATCTGAAACGGCTCGGAAACGGAAACGTGTCGAAACAGCATGAAACGTTTCTGCAATCTTAGAAACATTTCCAAGGCCGTTTCGGTGAAGTTTCCATCAAGTTTCCACCAAGTTTCGGGGAAGTTTCTCTTTTTTTAGGGTTGATAATAGGCTATAATTTAATATTTTGCTTCACGACTCTTCACACCATTTACGTTTCCAGGGGGCAAAATGGGCGTGAACCCACCAAAAAAATAAAACAAACGACTACATATAAACCATGTTGTTGTGCATCTTGCATAAAGGTCGAAGGTGGGCCCATGTGATGTCGAAGAGATATTCCCACACAAAAAGCTAACGTCTCATTCTTTTTTTTTTACTTTTACTAAATTTTGATTTAATCAAAAATAAAACTTGTTTAGAAAGGTTTCGAGAGCTGTCAAAAAGTGAAGTAAAAATGTCAATTTTATTAAAAAAAAAATACAAATTTAATTACCACCTAGTGTCCAGGGCGCATAATGAGCGGTGAACCCCTATGATGCATGGAAACACCATTTTGTATGTCGTACCCGTATATGAAACGGCTGGGAAATGGAAACGTGTCGAAACAACATGAAACGTTTCTGCAATCTTGGAAACATTTCCAAGGGCGTTTCGGTGAAGTTTCCATCAAGTTTCCACCAAGTTTCGGGGAAGTTTCTCTTTTTTTAATGTTTATAATAGGCTATAATTTAATGTTTTGCTTCACGACTCTTCAAGTCCCGTATTCTTCTTCTTATAATGTCGACTATCTAATCGGTTTTCTTCACAAGTTCACAGCTTCACCAATCGGCACCTATTCACCATTAATATCATCTTCTTCTTCTCATCATTATGGATTCTCAAGAACAAGAAACACAAGGATCATCATCATCACATACATCAACAGACCAACCTCCATTGTGGGACAATGTGACTAAACTAGAAAAACTTCCGTGAGCAGGAGGATATTGGAAATTTAAGTGTAACTTTTACAGTGAAAACCAACAAGGATCGTATTCTAGAGTTAGAGCACACTTCTTTGGTATCAAAGGTAAAAAAACACTATTTTTATGTATGTTAAAAAAACGACAAGGATAGTATTAGTTTGTATGTTTATGTATCGTTTGTATATATCAATTTAAGTTTGTATGCTTATGTATGTTTATGTACCGTTTGTATATGTTTATGTCTTAATTTAAGTTTGTATGTTTATGTATGTTTATGTACCGTTTGTATATGTTTATGTATTAATTTAAGCCTGTATGTTTACGTATGTTTGTATATCAGTTTATGTATGTTTATGTTTATGTATTGTTTGTATATATGTGTGCTATAATATCAGTTTATGTATATATAATATATCAGGCTACTTTTAGTATAATATCAACTTATGTATATGTATCGTTTAGTCAGACTACTATATGTTAGTAATTTAGTATATGTATCGTTTAGTCAGACTACTTTTAGTATAATAACAATTTATGTATATATAATAGTATTAGTCACGCTACTTTAGTCAGACTACTTTTAGGCTACTATATAATAGTATTAGTAATTTAGTAACGGTTTGTGTATAATAGTATTAGTATAATCGTTTAGGTATATATTTTATATGTATATTAGTTCATGTATATATCAATTTGAAAATTAAAAGGTTATACTAATATACTATATTTGAAATATAGGTTTGGGGATTCTATTTGCTAGAAAACAACATCGGCTGACAAACTTAACATGAAACGATTGGACGATGAGTATGAAAAAAATAAACTCGAGTCACAAGCAAAAGAAGTTCAGTTGCCATGTGAAGCTCGTGTTGGATTTAAGAAAAGAAAAGGTATTAGTTCACCTCTAGAAAAAGCTTTTGGTGTTGAAATTAGGGAGAAATTGGATCAGGAAATAGCAAGGATGTTTTACATCGGAGGTTTACCTTTTAATCTTGCAAGAAATCCACACTATGTCAGGGCTTTTGCTGCTAACAACAAAATTGATGATTATGTACCTCCTGGTAATAATAAGCTAAGAACAACATTACTACAAAAAGAAAAAAATAATGTTCACAGACTATTGGAACCCCTTAGGTCTACATGTAAAGAAAATGGTGAGTGTTATGAGTGATGGCTGGAGTGATCCTACAAGAAAGCCTCTAATCATTTCATGGCTACCTCAGGTAATGGTCCTTTGTTTCTGAAGGCAGTGAATTGTTTTGGGGAAGTAAAAGATAGATTTTTTATTGTTGAATTGATGAAAGAAGTCATCAATGAAATTGGCCATCAAATTGTTGTGCAAATCATAACTGACAATGCAGCGAATTGTAAGGCGGCTCGAGAGATTATAGAGAGTCAGTTTCCCGACATCTATTCGAGACCATGTATACATTTAATCTTGCTTTGAAGAACATTTGTTCACCGAGGAATGTGGAAATAAATCAACTAACATATGAATAGTGCAGCTGGATAAAAGAAGTTCACTAAGAGGCGCTTGCAATAAAAAATTACATCATGAACCATAACATGAGACTCTCGATTTTCACAAGGTTTACTCCTCTTAGACTGCTATTGGTTGCCACCACCCGCTTTGCCTCTATCATTGTGATGATCAAGAGATTGGAACTTATCAAAAGGGGTCTTCAAGCTATGGTCATAAGCAATGAATGGTCGAATTATAGATTAGATAACAATGTGCAAGCGAACTATGTGAAAGAATATATTTTGAATGATGATTGGTGGGACAAAGTAGCATATATTTTTAGTTTCACTAGACCTATCTATGAGATGATTAGAGTTTGTGACACCGACAAGCCATGTTTACACTTGGTGTGTGAGATGTGGGATGCGATGATTGATGTCAGGTCTGAACAATCTTCAAAGCAACAATCTTATGCCTACAATCACTAACAGGTGGCGGAATCATGAGTTAATGAATCTTAGATTGATCTTCACCAGAATTGATACCATGAGATTGTAACATATTGTCTTGATCTTCAATGGACACTGGAATGTTATCTACTTGGAGAATATCTGCATGAGTTTGTCTTTCCGAAGAACCTGGACACATAAATGTTTTATCTTCTAGTAATTGGATTTGGTCATGAACTGTAGATGAAGATTCTGCACTTTCTTGTCTTGTACCAGTCTCAAACTCAGAAATGTCTTCAACATTAGCCACATTTTCTGGAGATTCCTGCACTTCTTATAAAACATGTTCTTGACGAAAACCATTAAAAGAATTCACAAAAATCAAATAACCAAGCAGCACTTGAATTCTTAACATTTGGTGTAAATTCATTGAATAATTAATGGACTCTTCTATGGTTCTAGTTCTTCTATTGAAAATCCTATAAGCCTTTGAAACACTAGAATAACCAAGAAAGTATAAATCATCAGTTTTAGAATCAAATTTTCCTAAGTGATCTTTGGTATTCAAAGTAGAACACTGACATCCAAAAGCTTTGAAAAATCCTATAAAAGGTTTTCTTCCTGAAAACAGTTCATATGAAGTCTTTCCTAGGCTCTTAACAACATAAATTCAATTGTTCACATAACACATAGTGTTTTTAGCCTCTGCCCAAAAAGTAACAGGTGAAGAAGAGGCACTTAACATTTTTCTAGCTCCCTCAATTAATGTCCTGTTTTTCCTTTCAGCAACCCCATTCTGTTGAGGTGTTTTGGGTGAGCTATAATGCCTAGAAATTCCCTTATGAGCACAAAATTCATTCAAAGTAGCATTCTTAAACTCAGTGCCATTATCACATCTAATGATCTTCACTTTTTTATCACATAAATTATCTATTTGCACAAAAAAGTCTTTTATTATCTTAGATGTCTCATTTTCATGAGCAAGAAAAAAGACCCATTAGAATCTGAATAGTCATCAGTGATAACTAAATAATAAGATTTCATGCCAAGACTCTTTACACAGACTGTACCAAATAGATCCATGTGTAGAAGGTGAAGGACAATGTCTACTGAATTTTGAGTCTTAAGTTTAGAACTTGATTTATGTTCTTTATCTTTTAAACAAGAAATACAGTGGACAAGTAATTGAAAATTCTTTTTAGGTAATCCAGAAAATAGATTATCTGTGACCAACTTATTCATGTTTTAAAGATTAACATGACAAAGCCTTATGTGCCATAAATCAGACTCTTTTGCAGTACTTTTGGATATGAAACAGTTTGAGGATTCAGAAGATTTAACATTGTTCATATCCAAAATGTACATGTCCTCACTTCTTGGTGTTTTCAAAACAATCATGTCTTGAGGTATGACATATTCACGTTTGAGTATGTAAAAAAATTCTGAAGTGAAAGCAGTAGTGTACTTATTATCACATACATAAGAGACTGAAAGCAAGTTATAATTCAATTCTTTCACAAAATAAACCTGCTCCAAAGTCAATGGTCCATTTGAAACTTTTCCTTGTCTAGTGATAGTTCCACCCATATCTCCTCCAAATGATACATGACCACCAATGAAAGCAATGAGATCCTGTAAAAACTTGATGTTTCCTGTCATATTCCTAGAGCATCCACTGTATACCACCCATATATTCTCTTCAGGATCACTAGATTTCCCTTGCACATAGTCATTTCTCAATGTGATTTTGGTATCCAAGTTTTTGTAAACTTAGAATTGAATCTTGTAAACTTGTTAAATTTAAAGTGATCAAAAAATTTTCTTTCACGCATACAATTTTCTTAATCTGAATTAAAATTTTCATTACCCGAATTAAAACTTTCTACATCCGAGTTATTGAAAACAGAAAATTTAATCCGACTTAAACATTTGTTCCTCCGACTTAAAATTTTATTCACCAGAGTTAATCTTGAAATCATGTTTACTAAAGTTAATTTTCACTTCACCCGATTTAAACATGTTCTTATCAGTTTTCAAGCTTTTTAACTTGGATATATAATATTTAAACTTAGGTACATGCAATCCAACCAACATATTAGGATTTATTCTACCAAATTTAATCACATTTACAGTTTTGGATTTTTCACAATTAAGCATGCATTCTTTAGGTTTCATCACATTCAGAAACACTTTCAACCTTAGGTTTCAACCAACATTCTACTAATTTGTGTTTCTTTTTGTATGTATTGCATTTTGGTTTTGTCTTTGACTTTTTATCTTTGACTTTCTCAGTTTCAACAACCACAGATTCATTAACAACAATTTCATTCACAATCAATTCATGTTTAGGAAACAAAGAAACATTCAGATTATGAAAATTAGAACACTTTTCATTTAAACAGTCATGAACAGATTCAACAAACTCTTCTACGATCTCAATCAACTCAAAATTATTACAAGACTCAACATTAACAGTCTTCTCTTCAACTAACTCTTCACAGTTACTTGACTCTTCTAATTTTTGACCTTCTACAACATTAAAAGTTTCATTTAGACTAGTAGTAGCATTCAAATTAATCACATTATGCACAGAAGAACAAGTTTCGTCCAAATCAACTTTAGATTGTAACACAGAAACATCATCAAACGAATTTTCAACAAATAGACTACTCTTAAAATGTGTAGATGTAGGTTTAATAGAGTAGTTATCATTGAATGGTGGTGGTACAACATTGAAGCCAATACCAACCTTAACTTTCTGCACAAACTGATTTTCAATGATCCCATTCAAAGTCTTTGATGAAAGATTGAACTGATCAACATAAATTTTAGCATTTTCAAACTCATTTGTTACTTTTTGAAATCTTTCAAATAAATTTTCATGTTGGGTTTCCAATCTTCCCAATTTACCTTTGTACACATCCAAATTCTTTAAAAGAGAATCAATTTTATCTTTATAAATCTTTTCAGTTTTCAAAAATTCTCTTTGATGAGATTTAATCAAATCAATTTCTTTAATTAAACTCAAATTGTGCTCCCTAGTATACTTAAGAGTGTGTAAACATTCAACATAATAGGATTTAGAAAGTACCTCATCAGCTGAAACTTTATCTATCTTACTCATTAGAGTTGATACTTTCTTGTTTTTGAAGTCCTCCTCCTGCACTTCATCCCACTCTCAAAATGTAATCAAAGCATTACCATTTGTGCCTGCTTCATCACTTCCACTTTTTCATTCTGCACTTGTCAACTTCTTTTGATCATCGTTTGCTTGATAGCTGTTCCTTTGATAACTGTTGTTGTTTATCCTTCTAGGTGCCCTGCACTCTCTTGCAAAGTGACCATAATCTTCACAGGTGAAGCACTTGACCTTTGACTTGTCATAACCAACTTTGTCTCCATTTTCCTTCCTGAAATTGTTCCTTTCTGTCTTCTTGAAAACTCTGTTGGTCCTTACACTCACCATGCTCATCTGCCATTCAAATAAATCTCCTCCAGGTCATCAGGATGAATTTTTTCAAGATCCTCCCTTGCAAGTTCTGCTTGAGTCAAACTTCCAACCACTAATGCTTCATAACTTGCAACAAAGCTCTATTCAATATCTCCTTGTCTCCTAGCCCATTCAAATTAATCCCATTGACTCCAGAGTTCAAAGAAGATGAATGATAAGCATTTGTGACACACCCCGCTAAAGTGGAAACAAGAGGTGCGAAGAGCAAAGATATCATCACACGAGTCATAATAAAAGATAACGGTTTCAAGTCTTTTGATTAACGAAAATAAAGTACATGTTCGAAAATAACCAAGTATTTAACGTTTCAACATAATTAGAAATTCATAAGTACATTTCCAAAATATTCCTAAAATAATTAAACAGGTCTTCTCCCGATTCATGGTTCACGTGACTAGCCTGACCCGTCCACGATGTGCACTTCAAAGCTTACACTTGATTTTTCCTGAAACATGAGAAAAAGTGTCAACTACATAAAGTAATATTGGTAAGTAAATACATTGACTTCTCGACCTAACATAATTTCAAGTGCTCACACTAAAGGCCCGACCGTACTATGTTCCTATCAAGAGTCAATAATGATGTCGTTCTCGTGGCGGGTAAAAGACATACAACCGATTGTTCAGTTCTCAAATAAATGAAGTGCAACGACATACGCATATAGGCACGTAAAATGGTTCGATAAGTGAGTAAACGTATATAAGTTCATAAGATGGTTCACAAGTTCATAAATTGGTTTATAAAGCGGTTTATAAGTTCACAAAACTGTTCGTTCTCATGCTTCCCCCAAAAAGATGTATAAAAACAGTAAAAGAGTGGGGATGTAATTCACGGTTTGTTAGAGAAGATACGAGTGCGAAGAGTGGTCGAAATGGGTCGGAATCACGTAAATCCTATAATAATACCAAGATTGAATACAAGTACGATTGTTTATAAATTTATAATGTCGTTATTCAACGAAAATGCTTTTAATATAAGTGTTGTGTTTAAGTCTAACGAAAACCGGGCAGCGCTTCCGCGCCAAAATCTTTAAATCAAAATTTTAAACACTTTCCCGCTTAACGATTTTCATAACCATAGTTTATATATTTACACAAAACACAATGTTATGTAAAGATGTTCAATTAGTCCCTTTATACACAAGTTAAGCTCATTACAGGTTATTTAACTCGGTTTAAAGGAATGAGCTCAAGTTCACATTTAACAGCCGAAACAACCCATTTCCCAGGATTCTGGGTCAGGAATGCGCCGCATAAGAGGCCTTATGCGCCCCATTCTGGCACCAGGTTCTTGGGAAAATCGTTTTCTTGCTCAAAAATGTTATTTTGGTGGTGGATTTTGACATGCAATTATAGATACATCCAAATACTTGATGTTTTACAGTTTATATTGAGTTTTTAACCACAAATTCATAGATCTAAACATCCATTTTATAAATACCCGTTTTTGTATATAAATGGTCATAAATCTTCATAAAAACTCGTTTTTAGTTGTTAGATCATACATGCAACGAGTGTATATTGTAAAAACAGAAGGTTTGAAAGATTTATACCGAATAGATGGTGATTTGAAGAAGGTTTAAGTGTTCCCTTGGTGATTTTTGACCCAAAATGCTAGAAATCGATTTATAACCCAAATGGATGAATGCTCCTTTACTCCCTTTTGTTTATGAACGATTTTGGTGTGATTATTAGGGTGATTTTTACTGTGATTTGTGTGAGTATTCTCGGTAGTGAAAAGAGTTTGAGAGAGTTTTTGTTGAGAGAGTTTGAAATGAAAGGGAGAGTGAGTAATGAGAGTGTTTGTATGTGTTTGGTGTGTTTGTGACTTAGAGTTGTTGTGGGGGTGTTCTATTGGACTTTCTGGACTTCTAAAAGGCCTTCCAACAAGTTTAACCCGGAGCCAAAGAGTTGGGCTTGGGTTTGAGTCCGTTTAGTTGAGTTTGAAAGTTTACAAAAATTTTGCTGGACTGCACCCAGAATGCGGCGCATAAGGTCCTTATGCGGCGCATTTGGGGCAGTTTCAACAACTTTTCGTTTTTCGTTTGTTCCATCGTTAAGCATTTCCGTTAGTTGAAAGTTTACGGTTAGTTTAGAGAGGAACTTAGGCAAGTTCACTAAGTGTTTTCTTGGTATTAGGATTCATTTTATGATTCCAATCTCGATTCCGACTCACACCCGTTTACGGTAAAAGTACAGTTAAGGACAAAACAGACGTCTCAAAGATATAGAATACGGAATTATCCTGAATTTTTGGACGGTTGTCACAATTTGATTCAACATTTTGCCTAGAATATCCTCCATAACCATTTCTATTGTACGCAACAGATGATTGATTAGGTGGACAACAACTTCCAGAGTGACAATTTGCATATGATTGAGGTTGAGGTTGAGCTGGATTAGAATAATAAGTTGAATTCACATGAATCTGAGCTTCTAATGCACATTCATAAGAATTTCCAGTCTGCTTCTTCTCATCAATCTGCATATCAACTTCATATGATTGAGGAAATCCCAATCAACTCTACTAAGGTCATTTCATTCAAGTTTGCAGTTCTCTTAATGATCATCACTTTCATTGACCACTTAGTAGGTAAAAATCCCAACAACTTCTTGCATACATCACTATCTTTCAATATAACACCAGAACTCTTCAGATCACTCACTAGCATGTGTACCTACTGTTTTGATCAGATAAACTCTCACCCCTCACATATTCAAAAACTTCATATATCTTCTTCAACATAGTTCTCTTGATCTCCTTAAGCTCCAAACTGCCTTCATATCTCAATTCCATAGCATCCATTAGTTCTTTAGCAGAAGCACAGTCCTTGAAATTGTTCCTATCAAGTAGGAAGAGCTAGAATAACAGCTCCTAGTGCTCGAAAATCTCTATCAATTAGCTTATTGTCAGCTTCAATATACCTTTCTGGATCAACATCTACCATACCAGTTCCACCAGTCTCTTGCACCATTGGTCGATGAGGACCATTAACAATCGAATTCCATAACTGTCGGTCACTGTAGTTGAAAAATGCCTTAAAACGAAGCTTCCACATCATGAAATCAGATCCTGGTAGGAATTTTGGAGGTCTACCACCAGAACCTGTTTCATTGTCATAATTCACAACTGGAGCAGCCATTACTATTGCAGACATGTGATTTGTGAACTTTGAATTTTAATTCGGATGAACAAACTATAACTCGTATAGACTAACTAAACCAGAAATGATTCAAACTCGATCAAATTTGAAGAAATTAGCAACTAAACATTAGCAAACACTATAACAATCAAATCAACACTTAAAACTAATGATTAGCAGTAGCATACCTCTATAATGAATTTTACCGCCAACTTTCAAACTTACGAATACTGAACAATTGTTGATCTTACTGTTCTAATCCTTGTAACTCAACTAAACACCTTGAACGCAGCTCACAATCTTATGATAACTAAGCTAAATCAAATTGCTCTGATACCACTTGGCAGGTCTGAACAATCTTCAAAGCAACAATCCTATGCCTAGAATCACTAACAGGGGCGGAATCACGAGATAATGGATTGAGTTAACATAATAAGAACACTGAATCAATAAGAAATCAGTAAAGGAAATGTTCATTCAAAAGCCTTAAATGGCGGGAAAGTTTGTTACATATGATAATCTCACTTTACTCTCAAGCTCTTATCAATTGAACTACTTTCTCCACTATTTATAGGCTGTACATTCTATCTATTACATTATATCAACCCTTATGTTTATGTAAAAACACTTCGGGTGTACAAATAAACAAAACTTCATTTAACTTTTAGTTCGAGTTAAGTTGAACTTAACTCTAGTGAAGATTTAGTTCACCCGACTTAAAGTCTTCATGAAAGTCCTACCTATGATTTAGTTCGGGTGATGAACAATGTTCACCCTAACTAAATATTTATACAAAACACTTGATGAAGAATCTTTGGAAGCTTCAACCATTGCTCCTTATATGCTCCAACAATTGAGAAAATGAAGATTGAGATATACACGAAAGAAGAATTTCTGATATCTTAACTAAGTTGCTTTTATGATGTTGTACATCGTACTTTAGTGGATCGATGGTCGAAGAATAAAACTCCCCTACATTGTCTAGCTCACGATCTACATCCAAGGTATATGCTTTTAAATTATATACTTGATTTCAATAGATTCTTATATTTTAAATTTTGAATGTTGTAGATATTATAGTGATGCATGGTTACTTGAGGATTCTACAAGATGTGCTCCGCATAGGGATGGAGAAATTTCACAAGAAAGGATGAAATGTTTACGTAGGTTGTTTCCAAATGATGATGAGTATGGTAAATTCCTTGATGAGTATGCAATGTTTTCAATGAAGAGTAGCCATTTTGAGGATTTAACAAGCATTTCAAAGATGGGTACTATGGATCCCAAGAATTGGTGGGTTAACTTTGGTGCTCAAACTCATTTACTCCAGACTTTGGCTTTTAGATTACATGGAAAACCTAGTTCTTCTCCTTGTGTTGAGCGTAATTAGAGTACTTATGCATTTATTCACTCACTTAAGAGGAACAAGTTGACTACAAGCCGTGCTCAAGACCTGGTTTACATCCAAAATAATCTCCGACTTTTGTCAAGGACTCCGAAAGATGATGTAAAGATGTGTGATGTGGGTGGAGATGCTTTTGATTCAATGGAAGATGTAGGGTTTTTAGAGGTTGCCGATCTCTCACTAGATGAACCGGATTTTGAAAATGAATTGATTATTGATAATTAATTTACTTCGAAAGATTTAGTATTTTTGGAGTTACACTTTACATCAATGATGATGAATATATATCTATATTGGAATTTCTTTAATATATATTTATTTTACAATATTTTATATTTGCCGTATCAGTATCTTGAAATTTTGAAATTTGCTGTTTCCCGTATCAGTTTCCCGGTCCCGTATCTGTTTCCGTGCAACGGGGCGAACCCATCCCAAAAATGAAAACAAATGTGTAGATATAAGCCACATTGTTGCGTAGGTCACAAAAAAGTCACAAGGAACCACATGATGATACAAAAACATAATCATATGGCAAAACTCCCACACAAAAAGTATACACTATTTTTTTCTTTTCTTTTTAGTTAATTTGGATTTAAATAAAATTAAAATTTGTTTTTGTTAATACCATTATTAACCTAAAAACTTTTATAAAATTCTAAATATACTCTTGCGACTATCTTTTTCTCTACGTTTTGATATAAGTTTCGTAGAGATATGTTATGAATGTGAAAACAAACATTTTTCGGACAAAAACAGAATAGATATTTCATCGCACCTACTTCTATAACATGTCACCTTTTAGAGCCCTAACCACATAGAATGGTGACCAAATCTTAATTGTTTTAGTTTGTTTATCTATTCCGACACTTTAGAGCAAATAATTTTCCAAATTTGTTTTTTTTAGTAACTATTAATCTAAATGTTTTTATAAAATTATAAATATACCGTTGTGACTTTTGTATTTTTTTTCTTCTTTGTTTTGATATATAAATGTCGCCGAGATATATTACACGTGACATATTTCGCCGAAATTTATATCAAAACTTGAAAAAAAAGAGAACTATCACAATAGTATATTTAGAATTTCATAAAAGTTTTGACCATGTAGAAAAGGATGACAAAATCTGAAATATTTATTTTCTTTACGCTCTGTTCTCAAGTTAAAAATTGAAGTAAAGGAAAAGAAAGTAAAGTAAAAGAAATGAAAGTAAAGAAAATGAAATAAAAGTAATATAATTTAATCTTGTTCTCGAGTTAAAAATGAATGAAAGAAAATGAAAGAAAAATTTATTATGAATCATGTTCTTGAGTTGAATGGAAGGTAAAGGAAAGTAAATAAAACATTTAATTTTACAATTATACACTTGTCAAATATTGACTAATGACAACACAAAGATTTAGGGGGTGTTTGTTTCGGCTTATTAAACGGGCTTATGAGCTTATGTAATTTTTCATAAGCTCATAAGCTCATTTTTTCCGGCTTATGAGCTTATGAAGCGCTTATGGCTTATTTAAAGTCATAAGCTCAACTTGATAAGCTCATAGGCCAAAAAATATGGGTTTATGAGCTTATGTAAGCCGGCTATATAAGCCGAAACAAACACCCGAAGAAGAAAAAGAGAAAAAAAAAAAACATCTGGTTAAGGGGAAATAGAAAAAAAAGAAGAAGGGAAGATATGGAAGATTTCGAGAAGAAAGTGAGAATATCGGAAGGCATGACGGACGTTGATCTCCAAATCGTCACCTTCCTTCGTCAATTTCTCGGTGTTCAGCAGCGAAGAGCCGAGGCTTATGCAAAACTCAAAAAGTAAACTCCGCCTTTTTTTTTTTTTTCTTTTTCAGAAATTTTTAGGGTTTCAAAATGAATGTTCATAAAAACCATTACCAAATAGTTCATTACATCGATCACATGAACACACACAAACAATAAAACAAGGATACTTTTATTTCGAAAGAGTTACTTGCATAAAATAAAACAATAGTTCCTTTTTGTGCAATGTTGTGGCCGTTCAGTTGATTAAGGAATCTTTTGCCCCCAAAGTTTTCGTGCCCCCTGTGTATAGCATTACATCTATACAAGACACTTAATTGCGAGTTTCTACTGCTCCTGCGGCCTACACGTTACAAACTGTTATTCTTTTCCTAAAACTGTATGACACAATGCCTATGTGGGGAAATATGCACTAAGGTCATTTATAAGAATCTCAACCCATATATCGGGAATATTATGAACTATGTTTCTCTCTGTTGTTAGCTGGTAATCAGTTACAAGTATACTGGAATTGATATGATCTTTATATCTAGTCCATTTGTTCTCCTTCGCATCTTTCAGTTTTAAATCTCATAGCTTCTTCACCTATCTGTGTGTTTTCTTAGAGGGTATAAAATGTGCCTTTTCCACAATTCGGAATGCAGCTAAGAGTCTAAGATGGTTATCCACATTACTTAAGTTTTCTTTTCATATGAATACAAAATTCAATACTTTCAGTGGAGGGTGATTTATTTGTGTAATAGATAAAAAAAAGAGTCAATGGATAGAAGACAATAAAATAGACGTGATATTTTATAGCTGCAACGGTTAAAGTAATTGTGCTGGGAACTTATGTAATACTCATTTATTGGCTGTCAGGGGCTTTACTGAATTGGGAGATTCTGCTTATCAACAACTTTGCAACGAGGTTACAGTGGAATTTAGTGATTGTTCGAAGCAAGTGAGCAACAATTTAATAAATGATACTTCACCCTCTTCTAAATATGTTTTTAATGACCCTAATTCGATGCAAGTTTCTACATACGTGCAGGTCTTGGCATTGGAGTCAATATTTCTCAGTCCCAGTTATTGCCGAAATGACTTAGCTTCTTTGCTAAGATCTGTTCAAGTACAGGAAAAGCAAAAACTGCATCTGGTACTTTCATTTTTAGTCACATAAAGCTACTCCATAACTGCATCCTAAATCAATCTTTTAGTTAACTTCATATTTTTAGTCACATGACTCTAGTATGCATGTGAATTGTTGGTAACTTTATTGAAATGAAATAATCTGAAGCATTAATAGGATTACTAGTTGCATTTTACTACCTTCGTACCAGAAATGAGTCTGCTTCAGAATTGACCTTTGTCTGAGAAAAACAGTCTTAATTAGGAAAGGTAACATACAATGCAACTTTTTTTGTTCCAATTGACCATTCGATGATGTGTTTATGCACAGTTTTAGATTGGGTGAAAACTAGATTGAGAGGAATCCTTATCTTTACAAGGGATTGACCATGTCGGTAGACACGTGAACAAAACATCCCATACATTAACTAATTTGTATGTACTAGAATGACTCAATTTCCTACCATTCGCTTTATCTTGACATACAATCACCAACTCAAGAAAGGGAAAATCATAATAACGCAGAATGATATGGTTCTGTAATCAACTTATACCGTAAATGGGTGAGAAATATAGATGTTTTTGCCTTCTGTAATCATCAACTAATTTGTACTAATTACTTTATGTTTAACTTCCCTTTATTTGGTGATACTTCATTTTAGGTTCCAGCTATAGCCTATAGGATATCTTATCTCCATTAGTATGTAAACCCACTAGTACATACTTTATATATTTATTTGTAATTCCTTTTATACCCTCTCGCTTCTCACCCGTTGCCATAAAAAAATGTATTTGATTATTCCAAATATTGCCATCACCTTCCTATCTCAGTACATGTGTCTATGCAGACCTCGGATTGACCTAGCATCTGATAGCGGCCGTATATCTCTGTTAGTGACGGTTGAGTGATCTTGATTTCTGGTTAAAATAAATAAGGGGGCCAACGTATTAGGATTAGGTTTAGATTCTCCATTTGGACGTTCGCAGCCAAACAAGGAGCATCTTGTTTGGTTACGTGGTCTATTTCTTGAGTATAATCTAGAAATTTCCATCAACATATGATGAGGTGTTTGTATTTATGATTTTGGAAATGAATATGTAATAATTATCTGATAAACAGAATCTGCAATGGTTAATTTAAGTGTGCAATTCTTGTTTTCGTGTTTACACCTAAGATTTCTATTTCCATTTGACAAATCGTTTTTGTATTTTATGTTTTAATTTCTTAAATAGTCAGAGTTTGTCAAAAATTTATTCATCTGATTATTATGACCTCATATAGTAGAACTCTAGAAGCACATCTAAAGACTATTATCTTTTTCTTTAATTTGGATTACTCAATATGACGGTTACTTTCAAAATGCACATCCAAACACCCCCATACATAATGTCCGATTAAGGATTACAATGTCAACTGATCTTGCAACGTAGTGATATGGCATGTCCTATCGCGTAGAAAATAATCTTTTTATTCTTGACTCATTAATTCACATATTTGACCCGTAGCACTTGTTGAAATTAGCGCTCCCAAATATTGTCATACATACCTTATCTTTCTAAGTTAGTAAAACCACCGGTCCAGACTACATGAATCTGTGTTTGAGCTCATTAGAAATTGGCTTGTACATAGTTTATTTTGTCACATAAGTCATAATAATTCCTAACGTTCATGTTTCCGCGCCAGATTGTTTAATATTAGAGTGAAATTGTATCCTCCTAATAAAAACATTTTACGGAAGAGATGAGGAAGGAGAGAGAAAAGCTTAGGAGAATAAGATGGTCTTACCATTTTACGTTATTTTATTCCCTGTTTTTGCAAGAACCATATTGGCATAAACTTGCCATCAACTTAAAATGACAAGTAGGCTTTTTGCACTTTGTAATGTGATAAGTTTATTCCAATTTATATTTTTATTTTCCTTTTGTAGTTATCTATCTATAATGACAGTGCTATACCTTTAAACTTGCTGGTCCATAGCGGTTGTGGCAAAATAGGTTTAGGTCAATTGGATAATTGTTAAGTGCATGTAAAAGTGAGCAAAGTTTGAGCCCATCTTTCTTATCAAAACTATTTTGCTAGCCTATTGGTTATGTGCTAAATATGATTACAAAAACTTATATAAAATTAATATGTTGCTAACTTATAGTTAAATCAACTTGATGTTTTAAAACATTTGAACACACTTATAAAGACCTCTAACCCGTTCAATATTTTGGGCTTTGGTTCTTAGTTAAATCTTTTATCATAATCCATTTGACCATGTTAGAGATGTATAACCCAAATCGACCTGTTTATAGGTAATTTGGGTTTTGCATAGACATATTAAAACAAGTCTATCAAACCGGTGTTTCTTAAACTCATCTGTCAATATCTCTTATTTTCTTGTATATATACCTCCAAAAAAGACGGCAACTATTCAAGTTCTGAAGAAAGCTGGGCGTCCATCAGAGCGTCTGGTGAGCCATGAAAATTGCAAATTTGGAAATCATAAGCAGCAACAGCATGAATGTGTGCATGTTCATGAAATAACAGAAGCCGCCGGAACTGAAGAAGCAGAAGCAGATGCAGAATATGATAATGCAATGAAGGAAGCCATTCAGGGGGTGCAGGATGCGGTAACCACAATAAATGAGCATCTCGAAGAAATCAGGTATGAGATTGCTGCCCTTGAAGCAGATTGATTTCTGTTAATTTAATCAGCTGTTAGAATTGAAGTATCTGTTTTAAATAGATCTTAAGTTGTTTTTTCTCATCACCTTGTTCAGTTTTTTTTCTAATTATATATACGTACATATAAACAACTGTATTTTGGTGTTTTAATTATTATTTATGTTTTGATATATACATTTTAGATAGCTCAAAATCACTTTCTTTGATGATACACCAAGCATCGGTGATCAAACATCTTTTCCAGATTTTTTTTATGAAAATTAAAGGTTTGTTAGCAATTATGCTAACGATGTTGTAGTTTAGGCTAGAATTCTCCTCTTTATAAGTTAGAACTATGATCAAACAAAAAAATTACTATTTAAAAAATAAACAAATTAAGACGATAATGAATTACTTGATCTTCTTCTAAAATTAGGGACCGCTTTCTTGTTATGCATAAATATTTAACCATTTACCTTATCTTCCACCTGGTAAAAATACTATGTGCCATTTTTTTTATTACATAGCATTTAAGCTTGGCATGTGAATGAAATGACTACTTTTTCAAGATTCGTCATCTCCTTTGTCAAGTTCTTATTTCACACCACCTCCTTGCATGCGACTTACCACCACCAGTAAACGACCACACCTCTGGCCACCACATCTGCGTGCGGTCTTTGGCTACCACATCGGTGGCTGCCACCACAGCCATTTACATGTCTCCGTTGCTTCTCTTTCTTTGGTTGGTTTTGATAATGTTATTTATTCATTCTTGTTGTCTCATAACATATTCAATGCATTATGTGCAACCTTTTAATGCATTGGTATATTATTAGACATACCAATTAGGCATGCGAATCATGAAAAATTTATAAAACCACACGTTTTTTTGAAACCATGATCAAAACTACCCGTGTTATAGAACCCACTTCAAAACTACCCCGTTCGCACCTACTAGGTGTGAACCCTGTGAAGGACATAAATTTAGCACAAGGGTCGAACCTGCTACGTGCGACCCATGTGAAAGATTAAAAAAAAAAACGTTTATTCGCACGTAGCAGGTGCGACCCCTGTGAAGAGAATTGTCATGCAGGTTACGTAGAAAATTTGCCTATATATACCATACATAACTTACACAAATAACACTTACACAAAAAACAACACACCTAAAACACACATTTCTACACTCATTACAACATAAACTTAAACACAATCAATCAAATATTTCGATGGAAAATTCACGACTTGCACAACTTCGAGAACAACTAGTTACACTGGATGAGGAAAAAATTGAGTGCAAAATGAAATTAATGAGATTACTGGAAACGCTGTCGAAGTTGATGATTCAAACCGCGTAATTTTAGCCGATAATGCAAGAACATTCTATCTTCATGGGGATAGAGGCAAAAGAGATGAAGATCAATACTGTTTGACTTCATTATTACCAAGAAGTTTCAAATGCGAAAGAAACTTTTGGGGAGTTTTGCTTGGTTTGATGCAAAACAATGAATTGTGGGTTATGGTGAGTTTAATAACATTTGTGAATATTTAAAAATATTTAATAATTTAACTAACAATTTTTTTTAACGCATCATGTTGATGGGTGGATAAGAAGGTCGCTAATGGTTCATAAACGTGTTTTTCAAATTGAACCGAGTAGTAATTTGCGTAAGTTCGCCGTTATGCCTACTATATTCAACGGTATGTTCACGGAGGCAAATATGCACAAACTTGTAAAACTGTGTAATGGGACAAAAACTCCATATCCTGCCTGGTGGGAGGTCGATTTAGTACTTATCCCCATATGTTGTCCGAATAACCACTGGTTTTTGTTGCAGTTTAACATTTATACCTTAGAATTTACCATTTTCGATAGGGATTATTCAAGTATTCCGGGTGAATTTCTTGATGAGGTCAAGACAAAATACGAACTTGGTATGTTGGCCTTTTTGCACTTAATTACCTTTTTTGGTAAGGGGAGACAATCAATTGGTGCCTATCCATTCACAAACGTTGCACAAGTCTCACAATACCCGGATAGTAACGAGAACTCGGCATTATATCTTTGTATGTTTATAGAGAGGCTCCTAAAAGTTTCGAGCGAAGTATACATACGAAGTGATGTATCCGAGGAGAACGTGCAAACTTTCCGCCAATTTATGGCTAATTGTTTTTATAGTAAACGTACGGCATAGTTATTTGTTGTTTTTATATTCTTGAATGTTTTATTTTTATGTTGAATAAATTTTAATGTTGAATAAATTTTAATGTTATTTTTTGTAATATTTTTTTTATCTTTTAATATTATATTTTCGTAATTAATTAAATAACAATTCATAATAATAAATCCAAAAAAAAATTAAGTTGTGGTAAAAAAGTTGATAATTATGTGTTTTAAAAAAAAAGTTAAGGTTTTTGGACAATTAATAACAATTCATAATAATAAATCCAAAAAAAATAAAATTGAACATAATATTACTTAAAGTATGTGTTTTTAAAAAAAAAAATTAAGTTGTGGTAAAAAAGTTGATAATTATGTGTTTTAAAAAAAAAGTTAAGGCTTTTGAATTGTTAAATACAGTATTATAGGTATTAAATATATTGTGTTAGGATATATTTCCAACAAGTTAGTGTTGGTGTAGTGGTAGAGTGGTGTTGGTGATAGTTTTTGGTGGAAATATAAGTCCTGGATTTGAATCTTACAAATATGTTTTTGACACTCATCAATTATTCTAACCCCCAACTACTAGCATTAAAACTCCATCTTCACATGGGTCGCACCTGGTAGGTGCGAACCCTGAACGGTAACCCCCAACCATAATATTTAAACCGGTCAAAAACTACCAACGACCTTCACAGGGATCGCACCTGGTACATGCGATCCCTCAACATCTTGAATTAATTACTGTCTCGGAGTCAGAACCAGTCAACATATTTAATTATTCCTCACAGGAATCGCACGTAGCAGGTGCGATCCCCCAACATCATTCAACCCCCCAGTCAACGAGTCAGCCTTACAATAATTGCAACCCCAACCCCCCAACCGTTTTCAATTCTATATAAACATAATCCATGCACGTAAAAAAAACACGAAAAACACATATTCCCCTACAAACCCTAAAAAAACACACAAGACTAGAAACCTAAACCTTATTATTTCACGTTATCATGGCTAGAACCCTAAACCCCGGTCCAACTGATTCATCATTGTTACACTCCAATCGTGAACATCGGGTACGTTCTTGTTTAATGGTTCATTAGACTCCACTAAGTCTTTTACCGTTAGGCGTATGGATGAAAAGTTTTGGATTGCTGTTCATAAAAAAAAACATACATGAACGCGTCCGACACTATATTGGTGTTACTGGGTTTGGAGGCTTTTTTTATGTTGGAAACCGCCGATTAGATAACAGTTTGGTAACGACATTGGTGGAAAGGTGGCGGCCCGAAACCCACACATTTCACTTCCCACGTACCGGGGAAGCAACCGTGACCCTCCAGGATGTTCAAATTTTGTGGGGTTTTAGTGTTACCGGAAATGTTGTTACCGGTGTAGATTTGAAACTCTCCAATGAGCAATGGAGATTGCGGTGTGAAATGTTGTTGGGGTTTTTGCCTTCTTCAACTGACGTTCAGAAATGGTCGATTAACATGTCATGTTTACTCAAAGTGATCGACACCGAGCTACCCAGTTACGCTTCTGAAGATGATTATATGAGGAGGGCCCAGGTTTTTATTTTGCATATGATTGGGGGTAGTTTATTCCCCAACACTTCCGGTAACAAGGTTCCTCTATTTTTTTTTACAAAACATAGAGGATTTGGAAAGATCGGGTAATTTAAGTTGGGGAAGTGCCATACTTGCATATTTGTATCGAAGATTATGCAGAGCAACAAAACCAGACGTATCCGATATTTGCGGACCTTTGGGTTTGTTGCAGCTTTGGGCTTGGGTACGGATAAGAAGTTTGGCACCTACGGTTACAAATGAACGTTATGCTTTTGAAGAACCTTACGGTGCACTGTAAGTTTACTTAATTTCTTTAATAGATATTATTATTAAATTGTTATATTGTTTTAGATTTTATTATTTGTTACGTAAATAATTGTTTTTATTGTTTAAGATTTTATTATTTGTTACCCAAAATAATTGTCTTATTCCCAAAATAGAGAATATGAGTCAAAATATTTGTATATTATACATAAATACATAATTAAGAGAATATTTAGTATTTATTGTTAGGATATTGTAAGTCCCACTTTTTTGTTTAGTATTTATGTATTTTGGACTATTAATAATTTTTGATTATATTTAGTATTTATAAATTTATGTATTTTGGACTATTAATAATTTTTGACTTAATTGACTTAATTGACTTAATTGTATTTTGACTTAATTGACTTAATTGACTTAATTGTATTTTTGGACTTAATTGTATGATATGATTTAAAATAACAGTTTTGGAGGTGAACATGCGGACATAAATTTTGGTGGAGTTACATCACATGTTTTAGCAGCATGTCGATCACAACTTACATCATTGACCACACATGAGGTAAATAAGTTAACTAATTAAATAATATATTTTATTATATAACCTATTTATTAATAAATATTTTTTTTGGTGTATAGTTTAACTGGGTTCCATACGAGGATATTCTACATCGTGTTCCAGCATGTTGTACAATAGATCCGGAAAATTGGAGATGTGAAACATATCTCGTGTGTTGGCAGATTGTCGAACCTCATCCGATGACTAGAGTAATGCGACAATTTCGTATGTTTCAGAATGTACCTTGTGCCCCATTATTTAGTCACACTGATTGTGTTCGAGGACACTCTGTATCTCGCCTTGGAAAATCTAATCATAATTGGGCGACAGAACAGGAAGATTACATTAGGGGGTGGAATGGACGATATGGGACTATTCAAACATCATTCTTTGTGAATGATTTTAGTCCATCCCCTGAATATATTGCATGGTTTAATCCTAGAACTGTGCAGTATATCACTAACCCAGGGTCGACGCCACATGGGTTTCAAACTCTTGGTGAACAACGGGAGTTTCTCTGGTATGTTTATCAACTTTTATATTATTTTACATATATTAATTAAAAAAATGTTAACACTAAGTTAAAAAATAAATGCAGATGAATGGTATGACAAGATGGCATCACGAATCTCAAAGTCAGGGAGGTGAAAATTTGTCTCAGCAGTATATGGGTTACATGAATAGTACTGAACGATTTTCACACGAGCCGAGTAATTATGTGGAGAACTATGACCCGGTACCCCAACAGATGTTCCAAAGAGATACACGGAGGCGTACACAGCCACGTTCTAACGTGGACGAGGCCGGTCCCTCTAACCCGGAATCATCTCTTGGGGTTAACTTTCATAATTCGATGCACTATCCGACTCAAGATACAATGTCATTCCAAAGTTAGGATCCCTTCGAATATCCGAGTCAAAGTTATACCCCTGCTGGAGGTTTTATGTCACTTTCTAAGTATAACACTCCGCCCGGGGGTTATGATTTTAACTATTTGACATCCCCACTAGCGATGCAACATCGAGGGGGTGAATCGAGTCATCCAAACCGTAAGTTTACACCTGTAAACTATCAAGACTATGACTTTGACGATGAAGATGGTAATCGCTGCTATCTGCAAAGAGAACATCATCCGCCAGATTGTTATACCCCAGGTGACCTGAATCCTCAGGGTCATCAACAACGTCGTCGTCGTTAGAGATTTGTAATTTTTTTTAAACAATGTTTTTCTAATGTTCTTTATATTAGTGTTTTTTTAATTATGTTTATGTAATGTTCTTTATATTAGTGTTTTTTTAAACAATGTTTTTGTAAATGTTACTAAAAAACTCTAACATAAAATTATAACATAAACTTATAACATAAATTATAACATTATTTACAAACTTATAACATAAACTTATTTAATTATTTACAAACTTATAACATAAACTTATAACATAAAATTATTTACAAACTTATAACATAAACTTATAACATTATTTACAAACTTATAACATAAACTTATAACATATTATTATCATATATTTACCATTCTCTATCTCTAACATAACTATTATCTATAAATATTGTATACTCTCCATATATATTTACCATTCTCTATCTCTAACATAACTATTATCTATAAATATTGTATATTCTCCATATATATTTACCATTCTCTATCTCTAACACTACGCAAGATAACAATCGATAATGGCTCTCATTCCTGCAGATTTCTTAACACCAAAAATCAAGAAACCAAAGCTTCCACTCTTTTTACGCAAATCCGTCGTTGAAGACAATGAAGATTCAAGCACTAGTTCAGTAGGATCTAATGTTCCAGTTTACAACGTCATAGTTCTCCCTGATGACGAAGACGATGATGAAGAGATTGTGTCTCCACCGAGCAGCGAAGAAGCTGCCAGAATCATCGCACAGTTGCCGACCGTTGTTGAGAAGGATATGAAAAAAGAAGAGGAAAAAGATGAGTTTGCCACATGTTGTTACTTAATTCATAAAAACTTTTGGTTGAAAATAAACGATAGCATGAACGGCTAGGTGGATTAGTGTTTTTGTAATGTTCTTTATATTAGTGTTTTTTAATTATCTTTTTATTACCATCGTTTTTTTTTTTTAATTATGTTTTTGTAATGTTCTTTATATTAGTGCTTTTTTAATTATCTTTTTATTATTAGTTTTTTTTGAATTATGTTTTTGAATTATGTTTTTTAATTATGTTTTTGTAATGTTCTTTATATTAGTGTTTTTTTAATTATCTTCTTATTATTAGTGTTTTTTTAATTATGTTTTTATCTTAATTATCTTCTTATTTAGATATATTTTTATTGTTTAAGAAATGATATTTAGGTATGATTCAAATATGTATTTGGTAGGTATGAGATTAATGTTTTGGTAGGTATAATGATATTCGTAAATGTTAAATTCACGGGTTAGGGTTTGGTAGGTATGCTCATGGATCGCACCTAGTAGGTGCGATCCGTGTACCTTCTGACAAAAGCAAGTTTAAACCTGGTTTTAAAGCTGGTTTTATGGAATATATGCTCAAGGGTCGCACCTAGTAGGTGCGATCCATGTAAATGTCTAACAAAGCAAGATTCAAAGCTGGTATTAGGGTTTTGTTTTTATGCAATATATGTTCATGGATCGCACCTACTAGGTGCGATCCATGTACTTCTGTGACAAAGTTAAAGTGAAAGCTGGTATTAGGTTTTTGTCACTATACAACCTGTGTTCATGGATCTCACCTACTAGGTGCGATCCATGTACTTCTTGGTCAAAGCAACTTTAAGTTTTCAATTATTGGAATATTGAAATTATGGACGAAAATTTCTTTATAGATAACGTCGTTTTTTTTATATGTTGTATAACATTTCCGTTTCCAATTATCTACTAAATCTATAACAAATTTCTTAAAAATATGTCTTTATCCCGTCCATTTATGGTGAATTTATATTGGGGAGGCAATGTAAGATATGAAAACGGTTTTATTTACGGCGATGATTTAACAAGAACTACCACGATTGTTATGTCTCGCCGTTTGTGTTTTGAAGAGTTCGTTGATTTAATCTACGATTATATTCGAGTCGACAAAAACTCCTTTAAATTGGAGTTATTACTTTGTTATGTTTACCTAAATATGCCTTAAGTTACCGAAATATGGGGTAATGATATTTTAGAAACTATGTTTTTTTTAGCTCAGAGAGATGAAAATTTTTTGGGTCAAATTCATGTTAAAATGGAGCCATTATTTACATCTCAGCAGTCAACCTTCCAAAGTCAACCCTCTTTCCAACAATATCCGACAAACAACCAAAATCAACCTTCTTTACAAGAGTATCCGTCAATAATGCAAAGTCAACCTTCTTATCATGAACTACCAACAACATCAACCAACCCACTACAAACTGTCACAGCCGATGTTGATAGAGCTGGTTTTGAGAACTCAGATGCATGTAGCTCAGAACACAGTGAAGATACAGAGGAAGAACCAGTTGGTGGTGACGGATCAGAAGATGAGCAAAATGATGCAGTTCATGAAGACGAAGTTAGTGGTGGCGAATACGAACAAGCCGAAGATGATTACATGCCAGACTATGAGGATGAGGAACCACTTGATGTTTGGAGCCAAGAAGAGAATCAAATCCGGGTTGGAATGACTTTCAAAAATAAAAAAGAAGTCCAACATGCGGTAAGGCTTTGGTCTGTCTCTCAAAACAGGGAGATTTGGGTTAATAAAAGTGAACCCAGATTATTCAATGCCAGGTGCCGTAGTCGTAAACCAGGTTTTACTCAAGTAGCCGGGGCACCTGCTTGTAATTGGCATGTACGTGCGGTGAAGAAGTTTAATAATCACAACTGACATATAAAGAGTTGGGTAACCTCACACAATTGTTATGGTACGGTCACTCGTAATAACAACCGATCTATTACCTCACAAATGATTGGTTCTCTCATCAAGCACTCAGTTATGATAGATGTCGCCTACCCGATAAAACACATTATCGCTGATATAAAAAACTCTCAGAATGTCGACGTTACTTACCAAAAGGCCTGGCATTGTAGGAAAAAGGCAATTGAGAGTATACACGGGAGTTGGCAGAGTAATTTCTCGGAGTTACCTTCGTACATTGCAGCATTAAAGGCTACAAACCCAGATACCATCGTGGAGTGGCAACATCATCCACAATATTCACACGATGGATACGTATTCAAATATGTATTTTGGGCGTTTGGACCAGCTGTTGAGGCATTTAAACTCTGCCAACCGGTTATGTGTGTTGACGGCACACATCTCAAAGGATCGTACAAGGGTAAGTTATTAACGGCTGTTACAAAAGATGCTAATAATTACATATTGCCGTTCGCGTTTGCCATTGTAGATGAGGAAACGGTGGAAAGCTGGTGTTGGTTTTTTCAGCAGTTAAGGACTCATGTTGTTGCGGACAGAAAATTGTGTGTCATATCCGATAGACACAATGGTATAATCCACGCTATGGAAAATCTTATTGGGTGGATGCAACCTTTTGGATACCATCGTTTTTGTCTGCGACACGTGAGAAGTAATTTCACAAAGAAATATAAAACTACTGAAATGAAGAAACTTTGTTGGGCGATAGGAAGTACCACACAAGCAAGAAAGTATGTCGAAAGTATAGAAGATATGATGCATCTCGACACAGAAGCATGGAATTATCTTGACGAAATCGACAGAAGCAAGTGGACACTTCTTTATGATGAGAATGATCGAAGGTGGGGTTGGTTGACAACGAACATTGCGGAATGTTTCAACAATGTTTTACGGGGAGCGAGACTTTTGCCGATAAAGGACCTCATTGATTTTACATTTAACAAGTGCGTCGATCACTTTAGAAAACACGCCCAAATCGCAAGGAACTATGATACACCGTTTCCCCCTCGTATGTGGGCAATGTTCACCCAACGTGAGGTATATGCACGAAGGCATAATATTACCGAATTTAATTACGAAACGGGGGTTTATAGAGTCGAGTCATGGTTCAATCCAAACAATACGGGCGGAAACGTTTGCACTGTGACATTTGGAGGGAGAAGGAAAACTTGTACGTGTGGAAAATGGCAAACACATAGATTTCCATGTTCACATTCTATGGCAGCAATTTGACATAGAGGTGAACAACTTGGTACATACGTAAACAAGGTTTACAAAACAGAAACGTACAAAAGAATGTATTGTTCCAATTTTCAACCACTTCCGCACGTTAGTTATTGGGTAAATCCGGGTTGGAAGATTCAAGCGGATCTCTCTCGTATCTCAAGGTCAAGAGGACGCAGACGTACGAATAGAATACGTAACGCGATGGACGTTCAACCTATAGATGCCCCTCGAAGGTGTACCGTTTGCAATCAACCGGGTCATAACATTTCAACTTGTAATAATTACTAACTGACTTTCATTTTGTAGTTGTGTGTTGTATGTTTATGTAATATTTATGTAACGAACTTTTTTGTATTTAAATTTCGTTTAGTTCTTTGTACTCCGATTTATAACTAAAATAAAAAGTGTTTGAGTTTGTGTTTTAAGTTGTGTAGAAAAGTGTGTTTTAAGTGTGTTACTTTTTGTGTAAGTGTTATTTGTGTAAGTAGTGTTTGGGTATATATAAGCAAATTTTCTACGTAACCTGCATGGCAATTCTCTTCACAAGGGTCGCACCTGCTACGTGCGACCCCTCTAAACGTTTTTTTTTAATCTTTCACATGGGTCGCACGTAGCATGTGCGACCCTTGTGCTAAATTTATGTCCTTCACAGGGTTCGCACCTAGTAGGTGCGAACGGGGTAGTTTTGAAGTGGGTTCTATAACACGGGTAGTTTTGATCATGGTTTCAAAAAAACGTGTACTTTTATAAATTTTTCTGCGAATCATTCTCTCTATTACTTAAAAAAAATTCAAGTTTAGTTAAATTCACAAAACTTTGGCTTCTCTCTTTTAGGAGGATAGAGACTCAATAGTCAACAATACTAAAGTCTTACAATTACACAAAGTTATTTTGTATATAGGTCTAGAATTTACAAACATAATCACACTTACGTGTAAGTTAGTATTTTATGAAAAATATTTTAGTGCATCTTTTTTACAATGAAATATAGTAAGATTTTGAAACTTATAATTGTTTTATAAATTAGAAAAGCTAATAATAAAAAGTCATTAAAACATGTAAATTTACATATAAAACAAAGAAGATTAAAGTTAATTTAGTTTGACTTCGTTGATATATTCAATTTTTGTTGCTCCAATATTATAATATACTAGTATGAAACCAGCGCGATGCAACGGGAAAAAAAAATTATTATTCTAAAAAATTATTGTAACGATTTATGGAAGTTTCTCATTTGTATCAAGATAAATAATAATAATAATGGTTCGAGCCGTTCGGGCACTCGGAGCATAAAAATAATTATGTGTTAAGAGTTTCTTATTCGGTCTTTCGAACCAGAAAATGAATTAAACGGTAACAGTTTATGGTGGTGCACCATGCGGGCCATCATTTTATTTATTCATATGCGATAATGATTTTTGTTAGTGTCTTGTTTCACGATTAATATTTTGAGTGTAATACTTTATGATTTGGTCCATCGATCTTCAAACTCATTCTCTCCATATATTTCACATACATGATTTTCTCGTTCAATCGTTCGAACTATAAAATATTATTTATATGTTGTGTCTAATAGTTTCTGGTTTGAACCGTGTTCTATTAAAGAAAGCATAGATTTCGGTCCAAACTCGACCTTCACGTCAAAATGAGTGGTAATATATAGCTGAATGACCATGATCATATTAAATTTGATAGTTTCCGATTCTAATGTCGCGACTATATTTTAAGTGTAATAGTTTTTTAGTGTAATAGTTTTTTAGTGACCATGATCATATTAAATTTGATAGTTTCCGATTCTAATTTGATAGTTTCCGATTCTAATGTCGCGACTATAAAAGCAATTATTCGGTTGCGATTGTAAATTAAGATCTTTGAACATAACAAGTTATTATATGCGAAGCTTATAACTAAAAATTTAATTCACAATTTAGATATGGCAATGATGTAGGAAATTTTTTGTATTGAAATTTTTTGTAAAAAAAATTAGTTAAATTAATTGTAATTTAATTTAGTAAAGGGTAAATAATAAAAAGTGAAGAAAGTGAGTTTAAAAGAAAGGAAAGTGAGTTGAAAAATTAAATTGTATTTAGATGGTAAATAAGGGGTATTTTAGCCTTTTCCTTCTTAAATTTCAACTTTAAGAATTTAGGACCAAATGCTTTATAGATAGTATAGATTAAAAATAAAACAAACTTTAACGATGTAAGTCAGAATATTTCAAATCAAATATGTCTTGAATCATTGTCACTCCCAATCATGACAATATTTAGTCAAAACATAAAATACAAAATTGGATTAAGTTCTTAAAAAAATTCAATAAAAGTTTTAGAAAATTCGATGAACTGCTAAAGTATTTCAATATAAACTCCAAAATATCCTGTTGCGATCTTCCGTTGCTCGAAACCTGATATCACAAACTAATGCTACTTTTATTATGCGATATATTTGTCTTTTTAACCATTTTTAGTACTTTTTATAAGGGATTGATACTGATATTGTTCTTATTAGGTACTGAAAATGAACTTGGATCGAAAAGGAACGAAAAAGGACTCGAAACGAAGCCAAACCGAAGAAGATTCTGGAAACTGGTTCCAACCGGCGGTTGGATGAAGAATATTCGAGAAGCAGTAGCTGAGTGACACGTGGTGGAACCGGAAGAAATTTAATTCCAACTGGTGGCTGGATGTTAAAATTGACGTGGGACTTTATTCTAACCGGCAGTTCGACTATTCCACTCGGCGGTTGGATGCATAATCAATATTGTCATCGAATTAGGAAACTTCAGCAAAATTTTTATAAATAGAAGGCAATTTCCAGCATTCTAGATACGTTTTTCATATCCACATTCAACCAGAAGAAGCTGATTCCAAGAGTTTTCCAAGCAATTCGGAGAAGAGAAGAATCACACGATTGAAGCCTTTCGATCGTTTGAAAGATTTGTGCATTGTTTCGGTTTGAATATCATTACTTTTCATCGCTGAACATGTTTTTTACTTTGTTGATGTTTTTGTGTGCTTAAACTCTTAACATGAGCTAATTTCTTTATTGTATTCACTAAGACGAAGTACTTGGACAACGGTTTAAATAATTTATCTATCGTATGTTTGTTCTTTGCATGTTTGTTAAATTTAGTTGTAGAAACTTAGTTAATTGTGATTTGCAGTTATTACTTAACGTGATTAATAGATCTAGGCCTTAACCGGCGTTCGTCTAGACTTGTTAATTATTTATTTTTAATTGAGTAATTAGTTAAGCGTAGCTTGAAACTGTGACCGGAGATAGGTTAGGAATAATAATAATTACTAAATATATAGAGTAAATTACATAGATCGTCCCTAAGGTTTATATGAAATTACGGTTATCGTCCCTAAGTTTAAAAAGTTGCATGGATTGTCCCAAAGTTTGGAGTAATTACGGATTTCGTCCCTAATTTGGACGTCCGTTAAATATTGCCGTTAGACTTCCCTCACGTGTAAAACACGTGAGGGTATTTTAGTCATTTTACAGCCCTTCACCTACCTTCCCTTTCCCTTCCATCAAATCAAAACAAAATCAAAATCAGATTCAAAGCTCAAACCATTTTCCCTCAAACCATTTTCCCCAAACCATTTTCCCTTCCACCACCTCTTCTCCAATTACCTCAAACCATTTTCCCCCATTCTCAAAACCCTAAATAAAAACAACTCCAAAATCGATACACAAACATCAATCCTAAACTAAATTAAAACCATTAAAACCCAAATGAAAACCCAGATTTATCTCCAAAATCGATACGCTTTATTCTGGGAAGCTGTTTGACCACGATTGCTTGCAAGAGGGTGGCATTCTGGGACGTTTATTTGGATTCTGTAACGGATGTTTTAAACAAAGTTGTAATGGAAATGAAATTCGAAGCAGATGAAAAAGAAGAAGAAAATGGGTTTGTCGAGAAACGGAAAAGCCATTGTTATCTTCAACCTCGAGCTCCAAATCTGAATCCAAATCGTGGTGCGGTTTTAATGAAGTTTACAGTGGTGGATACAAGTTTAAGAGGTGGAAAAGTCATTAGGGTAAGAGAACTGGAATTATCCCCCTGAATTTGAAGAACATTATTAACCAAACAGAATATTACGGGTTTTATGTTTTCGTGATTACAAATCAGCCCCTCATCTTTCTACAAGACTTGATCCGCTAACCTTTAAGAATGTCGGAAAGTGGAAACAAGCCTGGTTCTCAATGATTACAACACCCTTTTATTTCATTTTTGACCTACCCAAAATGTAAAACATTTCAGTTAGGTACAAAGGTAAATTGCTTTAAGATTTTTCGATATAAGGAACAACACGAGGTGAATTGCTTTAAGATTTTTCGATATAACACAGTTGAATTATCCCCCTGAATTTGATAACGGTGAATTTGTGACGGAAAGAGTAGATGTTAAAGATGAAAGGAACAGGCCGGGGCCCAAAAAAGAATGTGAAAATATTGTTAGGGTTTATTTGATTTTTGGGGGAGAAGGCTGTAAAATGACTAAAATACCCTCACGTGTTTTACACGTGAGGGAAGTCTAACGGCAATATTTAACGGACGTCCAAATTAGGGACAAAATCCGTAATTACTCCAAACTTTGGGACAATCCATGCAACTTTTTAAACTTAGGGACGATAACCATAATTTCATATAAACCTTAGGGACGATCTATGTAATTTACTCAAATATATATTAAAAAAAAGATAGTTGAACTGAAGGAATAGGTAACACTATAATACGATCGTTGACGCGAAGTCGTTTGATCAAATCTTAATAAAATGTGTTGGTAATAATGCATAGTTATAGATAGACAACATGTATGAGGACTCCTTGTGTATCTAATATGATTTAAAGTCTTTTCATTAGTTATAGAATAACGGACCTTGACGGGAAACATTATTTACATTAGTTTAAATCACCAAAGAACAAGTAATACGAATAAATACATAAATTACAATAACCATAGTGTAGGGAGATAATCTGAAGCGAATACATCTTAAATCCGATTGTTAAAACCTTTTGCAAGAATTAGTTTTATTCCATGTTTTCTTTAATTAAATCTTTATTTTAGTTAATTAAATCAATCAAAATTATGTTCATTCGGAACTAAAGCGAAACCCCCTCATTTAGTAGCTTTTTAATAGTTTAATTATTAGTTTAGTTGGATTAAATATAAATAGACCGTTCTTTGTGTTCAATACTGTACTTACTGAACGTTATATTATTATTGGATTAGCTATTCTTGCCTGTATTGTGTGATAATCATAACTTTAGTAACATCCTATTTTTAAAATATTTTATAAACACAATTTAACGCATCAAAACCTTTTTATCATATTCATATTTTATCAAACTTAAAATATGACGAATTATTAAAGAAGTTAATCAAACTAATACAAGATATATACCTTGATAACAAGCTAGTTGGGGATCAACACGTATTCTATGCATAAAAGGACATGTTTTTTTTTTTTAATTATGCCCATTTTTTCTATAAATTCCAGAAAGGTTGGCCTTTTTTCCTTTTTTAATATCCATTTAATTATGTGACCTTGTCGAGCGAGGACGAACACTTTTCATATGTTTTAACTATGAATTTGGGAGATGTTCTCTTAAAGATGATACTTGTGGCCAATATGCTTTGTGAGGAAGTGGGGTAAAATCATATTCCCAAGTAGCGGAATACTCTATAACCGAGTAACATCTATGAACATATTGCCAACAGTTCAATGAAAGAGTTGCACATCAGAAGTAAAATATTCAATTTTAGAGATAAATTTTGTCCAATCTCTCAGAAGTCATACTCTCAACAACCGAAGTAAAATTTACTCTTTCAGAAGTACATTTTAATGGGGTTTTGGATGGTAAAGAGTTATTACTTTTAACTGGAAATGAAGTCTTGGAAGGTACGATGGCTCGTTGGGTTAGTGTGGTGATTTGGGAGGGTTGTTTGGCTCAAGATTTCACTTTGGAACACATTGGGAATCGGCCGAGTTCTCACTGCGGCACAACACTATTCACTGCGGCGCAGTGAAGCTATTGTCAGTTCAAATAAAGTTTTGGTCTTTTCCGATGCGGCGCATCACACCCTCTGTGGCGCATCACACCCTCTGCGGCGCATCACACCCTCTAGGCCCAGAAACCGTGTTTTGGCAACTTTCCTTTTTCTGTTTTACGGTTTAGTTTATTTTCCTATATATGTAAACGTTTTTTTGGATTTAAGAACCAAGTTTTTGGTTAATAAACAAGGGAATCTCCTTTTCTTTTGATTTGTTGTTCCAATTCACAATTGTTTCAATTCTAGATCGCGAGTTGTAGTTTTATTCGACAATACATCAATAGGTCTTTATTGTGTTATCACCATTGTTCCATGTATAGGTCTATCTGGATCAATATACTATCCAATCGTTCGATCTTCCGCTTTTGTTGATGCATATACTGTATGACAATTGTGCTACACTTATCGCTTAAATGTATTCGTTATAACTGTATATAAATATAGTTTTGTATCCCACGAACATGTATGTTCGTAGGCTTAGTAGTCTGTTTGTGTATCTCACGAATTTGCATGTTCGTAAGGCCCACATAGCCCTTTAGTGACGAACATGTTGTCCTATATAAAGGGACAACATGTTTAGGTTTAGGGTTAGAATTTTAGATAATCTGCGAATCCATTATATTATCGTTTGAGTGATTCAATATAATACACAATCAGAGTTCATCGGTATTATTGGTGTTATCGTTTCTTTATTGTTAATTGTGTATCAATTGATTACCGATATTCGGAATCGTGATCAACTAATTTAACCTTGTTGATCGGAATACTGGGACCTACAATTGGTATCAGAGCAAACGAATTGTTTGCTCTCAATCGATTTGGTTCAGGGTTAAATCAACACAATCGATACTGTTGAAATCTGGAAATTAACGACGTCAAGATTAGGGTTTTCTCAAGATTAGGGTTTATCTATTACTTGGCGGCCTAGTTTGTGAAGCTTCCTAGTTCGTAAATTGATCAGGGTTAAGTATTATTCGTGGACTATTAAAACTCCAAGTTTGGCGAACATTGCGGTGTTCGTTGAGATTTTAAGTTCGTGTCCTTTCAAGTTCCTTAGGGGATTAAAATTATTCTAGTTCATGGATATCCGTATTCAAGTTCGTTCGTGGATTAAATCCAAGTTCGTTCGTGGATTAAATTATTCAAGTTCGTGAATTAATATATTTATTCCCTGACTTGTTGGTTTCTATAGTTTGTTAACTCAAGTTCGTGATCTAGTTCGTGAGTCATCAAGTTCGTGATCTAGTTTGTGATTCATCAATTCTACCAAGTTCGTGATGGAATCAAAATCACTTAACATCCCTCCTAAGCTACTAAATGCTGCAACTTATTATGACTGGATTGATAATTTTGAATCCTTATGTAGATAAAATTATGTCCAAATGTGGTTGTGCATTCAATCTGAGTACATACATTCTATAGTAACAATAGAAGGAGAGGTTAGGAAAAGTCCTATCAACACCTTGTAAGCTGAACATAGGAAGGTGTTTGATTCTGAGAATAGAGCATGGGCAAGCTTGAAGATTTCCCTTCCCACTGAGATGATACATTTCACTAGGACTTATAAGTATGCTATGCACTGTGGAAGGCAATAGGGAAAAAGTATGCTGGTACCACAAAACAGAAGAAAAATAAAGGAAATATGCTGAAACGACAGTTCGCTATTTTCAAAGCTACAGCTACAGAGACTCTAGAGGACACAATTAATAGATTCTATCATCTTCTTGCTGAATTGGAAAACCATTCTATAGATATAAAAGATGAGAAAAGAGAAAGATTCATTGAATCTTTGCAAAAGAGATGGGAGGTTTACGTCAATCTAATGAAAGATGAGATTGAGGAGGAAGAAGACGAGGCTGAAGACCAGTTGACACTTGAAAAGATAATCGAGAAACTACGAGGTTATGATTTGTCCAACTCAAATTTTGACGCAACGCCGGAATACGCCCAAAATCCAGCACTTTACTATGGGAAAAGTTCCAGAAACAAGCACATCAAACAATGATGTCACAGCTTTTCTCTTCGACAAAGAAAAACCTTCTACAGGAAGCACATCTTTTTCTTCAACTGGAAAAATATTTGAGGTGTAAAAGTCTACTCACACTCATCAAAACATGTCTATGAGTGTGAAACCAGCTGAAGAATCCTTGGAGATCTTATCATGTTTTCTAGCTGCATATGGAAACCATGTTGAAGGAAAGATCACTGACCCTGGATTGTGCGATGAGGATTTTTCCCAAGTGGACCAGGATGACTTAGAGGAAATAGACTTACAATGGCAAACAACTATGCTTACCAATAGAATAAAGAGATTTATGGCTAGAACATGACGAAGTCCTCGAACAGCCAAAGCTGGATTTGAAAAATCAAAGGTGTGTTGCTTCAACTGTCAAGGTTCAGGACATTTGGCTAGAGAATGTCAACAACCAAAAGTTGAATACAATCCAAATCTTGAACGCTCCAGATCTACACCTCCACAACAAAGAAGCATAAACTCTCAGGCAATGATTTTTCAACATGAAGATCATACCTATGACTGGAAAGCTTGTTCTGATGATAAAGACAGTGCAAATCAAGCTTTAATGGCTTCCGTTGAAGAAATTCTTACTGATAGTGAAGCCAGTTCTACTGATAGTGAAATGAGTTCTAGTGATGGCAAAACCAGTGACGCTGAGGAAATACCGAGTAAGGAGTGTGAAGAAGCTCAAACTTGCGCATGTATGGTCGACATACCAGAAGAAAACTTCGTTGCAAACATGGGAAACCTAAAGACAGAGAAAAAGAAGGTAATTCTTGATCTCAAGTCTATAAAAGAATTGTGCAAGTCATTTACCATACTAAATGTTCAAAACGAAAACTTGACTAAGGGTCCAGTATCTTTAGAATCTCAACACAAAGACCTAAAATTCGAATTGGAAAATCAAGTAAACTGGAAAAATGATTTTGCAAATAATTTTCATCAAAGTGCCAAGGACAGAAATGAATATCTAACTACATATAGTGTTTAAACAATGAAAATTGACATGCTATTTGAAAGTCTTGAAAAAAAAAAGAAACTTTATGTCGAAAAAGTTGATGAGTTAAGTACATGTGAAGTCAAAATGATAGAACATAGTAGAAAAATTGAACAATTTAGAAACTCTTCAAATACTCTAACCTCTATTATGGGTCGTCAAAGAACAAGTGGTAATGTAGAAAGGTTGGGATATAAAGAAACTCCACCACCGTTTAACACCAACTTTAGTTTCTTTAAATCAAAGTTCCCTTTAAAAGAAGAAGAGTGTGAATCTTCAAACACCGAGAAAACCAAATCGGAAAATTTTCAAGAATCAACTCAAAAACCTTTAAATAAAACATTTGTTTCAAGTAAAAGTGTTGAATATGATAAAGTCAAGTCTCAAGAGGTTGGAAATGAAAATGAAACAATAAACGAAATGGAAACTTGAAATTGTTTCAAATGTCCTGAACATGGACATGTAGCTTCTGTCTTTACAAATAAAAGGAAATAGCCTAAAGGTAAACAACCAGCAAAGACAGAAACACCTAAAAAGGCTCAAGTTTTCCCGTCAAAACCCATAAAAATTATACGAAACCCAAATAACAACTAGGTTGATTCAAAAGAAATATCTAGTGGGTATAGCAAACCGGGTTTGGGCATTCAAAGTAACTATCAACGTCCACAACAAATGTTTGTTCCAAACTTAAGACATAATCACTTTGAACAAAGATTTCAAAGTCCACCACAATTTACCAACAACTACAACTAACGTCGGTTGAGTCCCGCAAATCAAAATGTCATGCAAAATAGGATGAGTCATAGAGTTGGGAATAACTCTAATAGTCATCAATTACCAACTTTAATCGTCAAGTGTCTCCTAAAAATACTTTAACTAGCAACGACGGTTTCTTTAAAGGGTTCACATATGTGGACGAGAAAGGAAAATCCATGCCCGTAATGGCCTGGGTTCCCTGTGAAAACTGATAAATTTTGTTTGTTGTGCAGGAACCGAGTCACTGTTTGATCAACAAATGGTATGTTGATAGTGGCTGTTCTAGGCACATGACAGGGGAAATGGGATTGTTAACTAATTTTGAGTCAGGATAGAAAGGACCAGTTAGTTTTGCTGGAGATAAAGGCGGAGAAAGAAACTGGTATTGGAAACATGACAAATGGAAAAGTGACACTAAAGGATGTATTTTTCGTTGAAAAATTAGAGCACAATCTGTTAAGTGTGTCTCAAATTTGCGACAATGATAATCCTGTTCACTTCACAAAGAAAGAGGTTTTAATCCTGAAATCAGGTTTTGAGATTCCCGAGGACCTTATACTGAAGAATACTTATATTCTGGATATGAACAACACAAATTGTAACTTGGAGTCCACATACTTATTTTCTAAATCAACGAGTGAAGAAGCAATGATTTGGCATAGAAAGATGGCACATCTACACTTTTCGCAAAATGAATAAGATAACGAAGAATGGTTTAGTAACTGGAGTACCTTTGAAAAGGTTCGCATATGAGGATAAGTGTGTACCATGCAAACTTGGAAAGCAATACAAGAATCCTCATAAGTCTAAAGCAATCAACTCAATTGAGACACCATTTGAACTAATGCACACAGATCTGTTCGGTCCAACCAATCAGAAGAGTTTTGGAGGGAAATATTACTATCTAGTAGTCACCGATGACTTATCTCGCTACTGTTGGGTCTTCTTTTTGACTACAAAGAGTGAAAAAACCGTAAATTGATCAACTTCTTTCAGATGATCAAAAAACGTCTACAAAACTAAATTCAAACGATAAAGAAGTGATAATAGGACCGAATTCAAGAACTTAACCATGAATTTCTACTATCTGACAAATGGAATCATCCAACAATACTGTACAACTTATGAACCTCAACAAAATGGAGTTGCAGTAAGGAAGAATAGAACACTAATAGAGGTCGCAAGAACAATGTTGGCTGACTCGCACTTACCAGTCATTTTCTGGGGAGAAACTGTCAAATACAGCATGCTATGTCTTAATCGAGTGTTAAAGGTTAAACGTTTCAATAAAACAAGTTATGAGTTTCTAAATAGTCGAAAACCGAATCTTGTTGGCTTGGAACCTTTCGGGGCTCCATGCACCATTTTTAAAACGAATCACACCACAAAATTTGAACCCAAAGCAGTTCAAGGATATTTTCTTGGATACGTTGAAAGGTGGCAAGTAAACGAGTTTATCTAAAACTTGAACGAAAAGTGGAAATTGTTTTTAATTTGGAAATTACAAGTTACACTTTTGAAAAACAAAATGGTCCAACAGTTTTCTTCGACTATAATTCACTATTTGATTCTTTTAATCTTTCTTCTACTAGTGTGACAAATACAAGATCAACATAAGAACATTATTCGTCTTCAGATGATGAAAACTCAGTTTTTCCAAGAATTCATGTGATCCATGAGGTTGTTGAAGAAGTTCTTGAAGAGGATGAACCTGTCAACATTGATGACGAAGTTGATGAACAAGGTGATGAAGAAGATACACAAGCTGGCGAAGAAGAAGAATAAGTAGTTAATGATCACTCTGACCACAACGAAATTGCTACTGAACTTCAGGAGTCAAGGATAAACAAGATTCATCTCCTTGAAAACATAATTGGAGATCCAAATGCAAGTATACAAACAAGAACTCAACTACAAGGATTGTACGCTGCACCAATACTGTCAGAGGATTATAGCAAGGATAAACAAGTTTCATCCCCTTGAAAACATAACTGGAGATCCAAATGCAAGTATACAAACAAGAACTCAACTACAAGGATTGTACCCTGCAGCAATACTGTCAGAGGGTTATAGCAAAGTAGGTATTTGTGTTTTGGTTCTCAAGAAGTTCCTGCTAACATTCACATGGCACTCAAAGATGCCAACTGGGTGGATGCTATGCAAGAAGAACTCGCACAATTTAAGGAACTCTGCGTCTGGTCACTTGTGGAATTACCAAATGACGAAATGGGTCTTTAGGTGCAAGAGGGATGATCGAGTATCATTACCAGAAATAAAGCAAGAATCGTTGTGCAAGGATTCTATCAGGAGAAGGACTGGATTTTCAAGACGTCTTTGCACCTGTTGCACGTCCTGAAGCAGTTCGTCTATTCTTGGCATATGCATCTCACATGGGTTTCATTGTTTATCAACTCGATATGAAAAGTGCGTTTCTCTACGGCAAAATTGATATACGGTCTACTCCAACAGCCGCCTGGGTTTAAAGATCCTCAACATCCAGATAGAGTCTACAAGCTTAACAAAGCTTTGTACGACCTTCATCAGGTTCCACGTTTGTGGTATGGAACGTTATCGACGTTTCTACTAGATGCCGGTTTTAAGAGAGGACGTATCGACATCACGTTATTCATCAAAGAATCATCCATGACTAAAATACTTGTTCAAGTTTATGTGGATGACATTATCTTCGGTTCGAAAGATATCACTATGTGCAAGGAATTTGAGAAGCTTATGAAGGAAAGGTTCGAGATGAGAACGATGGGTGAACTAAAGCTGTTCTTGGGACTGCAAGTTGAGCAATTAAGTGAGGGGATGTTCATACATCAATCTAATTACGTCACTGAAATGCTGGAAAATTTTAAATGACTGATTCCAAGTCAATTGCAACTCCAATTAAACAGCAACACAACTTAGAGCCGAATGCACAAAATGACCCCGATGTTGATCCGACATTATATCGAGAAATGATAGGCTCTTTGATGTATCTGGCCGCATATCGACCTAACATCACGTTTGCAATATGCTTATGTTCTAGGTTTCAAGCATGTCCTAAAGTGTCTCACAATTCAGCGGTGAAGAGGATATTTTGCTATTTGAAAGGAAGACCGCGACTAGGCCTATGGTATCCAAAAGGGAGCGACCTCTACCTAGAACCTTACACAGACTCGAATTTGGGAGGTTGTAAAATCAACCTCAAATCAACCTCCGGTGGTTGCCAATTTCTGGGTGGAAGACTCGTGTCTTGGCAATGCAAGAAGCAGACTACTGTTTATGTGTCGTCATGTGAAGCTGAATACATCGCTGCGGGAAGCTGTGTGTCACATGTTTTATGGATTCAACAAAAATTGCTGGATTACGGTCTATTTCTTACCTCTACTCCTATTAATATAGATAATGAATCTGTAGTGTCCGTAATTAAAAATCGGGTAAAACATAGTAAAACCCAACACATAGACTTTAAGCATCACTTTATCCGAGACTATGCTGAAAAGAAACTAATAGAAATTTTTCGCGTGTCCTATTAAAATAACTTAGTTGATATCTTTACTTAGGCGTTCGATAAATCTCGTTTTGAGTCTCTGGTCCAAAGTATAGGGATGCGTAACTTAGAGTAACCGACAAATTGTTTTTTAGGATAGTTTATTTTATTTTTTTTTTTGTAAAAAAAAAAGAAGAAAAAATGGGGAAACGAAACAAAAGATTTGAAATGATTTGTAAGTCTTATAGCCTTTAAGAAGCCGAACATTAAACGACTTGATACTGTTTTCTACAATAAAGGTTGAGATTAAATTCATGTTACGAGTCATGTGATACGTTTAAAGATGGCAAACGCTTTTATTAAATTTGTAATTCTATTGGTGTGTTAATAAGTATTTGAATTCACATAAGCGACCTTTAAAACTTGAGTCAGCATACTTTTGGGGTACCCTCGTTCACCTAGCCACCTAAGGCCATAATTGATTTGGGATCGGTTGGTAGAAAGTTTGCTATAGGTTTTCATAGAAAATCGCAGAATTCACATATCTTGTAAAAACTTCATAGAAGTTCAGTCATAGACTTGCACAATTTAACCAATGTTGTCCTAAAAATGTTTTCAAATTTAGTACGAGCTATCCCTTCGCTAGTTTCATATGTTGCTCTTGTCTAGGTTGGTAACCATTCCATAACACTTGTAACTTGAAATGCTTCACAAACACCTTGAGTACATACAGTTCGTTGTCGAATGTACTCTAATTAGGGGGGCTTTATGCCTAAATTTGAGACTGCTTACTTGTATTAGAACACTAATTTATAGTATGAGACTGAATGGTTAAATTGGACAAATACACAAACACATGTTTAATTTAATAAATTATTGTGTAATTTTTGATTTGTTTATTAAAATAGTTTTTACTCCGATAAGCAATCTGATCAAATCATCAAATTCCTATATGTATACTACATTTAAGTTTATATGTAAACTACATTGTTTAATGTTCGTTAATTTTTTTTTTTAGCTTTTAAATTTTTTTATATTATTTTCGTCGGTTATTATTAAGTTTTCGGGCCAATTTTGGTTTTCTAACAAAGGCCCAGATACGTAGGCCCATATACAAACCCCATGTTCGTGAAGAATATTTAAACAACATTCTGTCAAATTCAAAATCACTTTTACATTCCTATCTCTCTCTCTTTAATTTTTATTGCTCATTCAAAATTAACTTTTCAACCGAATCGATGAACTTCAAATTTGCTTTTTCATCTTCGTTCGTCTTAATAATGTAAGTCATCTGTCTTCTCTTTAATGATAGGTTCGCCGGTTTAAAACCTTAGGATTTAAGTTTTTTTGCCCAGTTTTCTTGAATGTTCGTCGGAAAACTCATATATTTTGGCCGAAATTATAACCGGAAAACCAACGGTTTTAAAATGTTTAGGATTGTGATGTGATTAGATTCCCCCGACTTACGAACTTAGTTGCCAAAAGGGTAGAGTTAATTAATGCCTTATGTTGTTCGTTCGGCGCATTTAATGATGCCTGATAACCGACATATTTGTGCAACGACGAACATGATTTATTTCATGTTCGTCAAATTTAAGGTAACTTTGAAATTAGTTGTGTAGCTGACAGGTTTATTAAAATATTGTCACGAACATGATTTTTTCATGTTCGTCACCCTGAATAATTATTTACCTCTTTTTTGTATTATGGTGAACATGATTTGTTTCTTGTTCGCCAAGGACTTGGATTATTTAATTATTTTCTTATTGTGTCAGACGAATGTACAAATGACGAACATGATTTAATTTCTTGTTCGCCATAGTCTTGGAATCTTTAATCATAATTTTGTTGGCCGAACATATCTGATGAACATGATTTATTTCAAGTTCGCCATGGCCTTGGAATTTGTAATCACATTTTTCTTTGGCCGAACATTTCTGACGAACATGATTTCCTTCTTGTTCGCCAAGGACTTAAATAATTTTTTTATTCACACATGTTCGGCGAACATAAATCCTTTAGCCTTCAAATTTTTGACTATAACATCCTAGTTCCGGAAATAGAATATTTTGTAAGTATATGTTATGTTTTAGCCTTTAATAGAAATTAGAAATGGAAAAGAACTACATTGGTAAGAAAAGTAGTTGACTTTGGTTAGAAAGGATTTTAATTGTTAGTTATAATGGTTAAGTAAGTAAGTTAGTAAAGTTTTGAAAGATGAAGGACTAGAGTTGTAATTCTGGAATATGAGATGGATGAGAGATGTCATTTACCAGGGAGTTTTGTAAGTGTGTGTGTGTATCTCGGTTTGGAGAAGAAAACAAGGAAGGAGAAAAGATCAATTACCTCAAATTGAAGCTTATTAGTTGTGAATTTCATCAATTAAAATGAAGATTAAGGGTTTAAGAACCCTAGCTTTGGTTCTAGTGGAAGAAAAAGAAGGTATGATTATATACTTTAATTTATATAATAAAATTGAGCTTGTATTATGTGTTATAACATCATTTAGATGTTTAATTGAAAGGTAGAAATGCTTAATTTGGTTCAAATCGGGTATTTGATTATTTGGGGATAATCATGAAAATTGAATAATTATTAGAATTAAGCTTTGTTTATATGTTATTTTGATGTTAATAATACATGTAACTCCTTGAAAGATCGAAAGATTAACATATATGTATTTTGTAAGATATATTGAAATGCAAATTTGTGTTTGGTTGTAATAACGCCGATTTGGAGAAAAAGAGTAAAAGGGAAGATCTTTGTATGTTGTAGACTTAATTCGACTTTGAGGTGATTATATGAAGATTTTATATAATGTTTTATATGTTAATATAGCGTACATTTTAATCTTTGAAAGATTGGTAAGATACATGAATAATGTATGAAGAAATAGTTAACGAAAAGAAGGATTAAGAGTGTTAGATATTAACTTGAAAGTGCACGATATTGCAAAGGAAACCAAAACACCCCATTTGGGTCACCCCTGCGTCGCAGTGGCAAGCACTGCATCGTAGTGGGAGTCTAGTGAGGTTTTTTTGGTTGCAACGTTGTCCAATGTGTCGTAGTTGTTGTCCAATGTGTCATAGTTGTTGTCCAATGTGTCGTAGTAATGCCCAGACCAGTTTTTAGTAGTTTTTAATATTGTTTATGTGTATGACTTGTACCCTAAACTATTGGTAAGTTGAAAAAGAGTTAGATATGAAATTTACTTGTCGGGAAATAGTGAGATATCGGAAAGAAAGATAAGAAAAGAGTAAGATACGACTTTAATTAGTCGGGAAAGAAAGATAAGAAAAAAGTAAGATACGACTTTAATTAGCCGGGAAAGAAAGATAAGAAAAGAGTAAGATACGACTTGGTATAGTCGGGAAATAAAGAAAAGACTTTAAAGTAGTCTTGTAAGATTTAATTAACATAATTGTAAGATATACTCACTTGCTTAACGCTAATATACTATGTTAATTGTATGTTTTGTAGGTAATCAAGATTTAGGGCAAGGCAAGCTAAAGGATAAGGGAAGGGGGACCGTAATGTATAAAGTTAAAAATGTTTTCGTATGAGCTTCCACTCAGGTTTGTAAAATAAGATGTTAACGGTTATTTATCGTTAACTAATGTAATGAAGTAGTAACACTTTTGGAACGTTGATTAAGTGTTTTGTAAGATATATTTAAAAAAACTGGTGACTTTTTGGTTCCGGGTGTTTCAAGTTGGTATCAGATCCTTGGCTTGTCTGAGTCGAGTATCTTAGTTGATACTGAACCCAAGTTGAGGCTTTGTAAGGGAAGACCATTGGGGAATAAGCTTTACTTGCGGAAAAGATAAGAGTAAGTAAAATTATATGTGTAAGTAAGATTAATTGTTAATAATTGGTAAAATGCCTTAGTCTAAGATATGCATTAATAATATTGGGTGTACAAGAGTTCATGTGTTTAAAATTAACGTCTGGACAACGATAATTTTGAGCATGTTATACAAGATTATATCCGATATGGTCGATGGATGTTAAAGACGAAAGACAAGTAAGGTTAGAAAGTATGTGCAAGAAGTATATATCTATACTTGTGTATATAATAGTATTATATGTTATTAACTGTATGTTTTTTTTAAATAGTAGAATTGGAAAGGGAAGAAAGTAGTTGGCATAAGGATGGTGAGAAAGAAATGGATGTTTAACGATAGTGGGTAAGGAAATTAGCCAAGCTTTTGAAAAGGTAATGTCGTTTATTATTAAGCGGGTTAGAGAAGATGTGGTGGAAGTTTCTCCACGGAAAGGGGTAATATGATTTAGAAAGGGAGGAAAATTAGGTCAAAGGTTTATTGGACCGTTTAGGATTTTTGAAAGAATTGGGAAAGTTGTTTATTGGTTAGAGTTATCCGAAATTTTATATGATATAGAAATTGATGAAAAGTTGAATTATGTCTAAATAAAATTGAAAAAAAAGGCGATGGCCATTTTGACCGAAAAGTGAAGTAACTTTAGAATAATCAAATCAATTTGGTTAAGATTCATTGGAAGTATAGAAAAGGATCGGATTTCGCTTAGGATCCGAAGAGTGAAATGAGTAAATTTTATCTTGAATTGTTCGAAGAATAGATTTCGGGGACAAAATCGTTAGAAGAGGCGAAGATTTGTAACAACTTAGTTCCGGAAATAGAATATTTTGTAAGTATATGTTATGTTTTAGCCTTTAATAGAAATTAGAAATAGAAAACGACTAGATTGGTAAGAAAAGTAGTTGACTTTGGTTAGAAAGGATTTTAATTGTTAGTTATAATGGTTAAGTAAGTAAGTTACTAAAGTTTTAAAAGATGAAGGACTAGAGTTGTAATTCTGGAATTATGTATATGAGGTGGAGGAGAGGTGTCATTTACCAGGGAGTTTTGTAAGTGTGTGTGTGTATCTCGGTTTGGAGAAGAAAACAAGGAAGGAGAAAAGATCAATTATCTCAATGTGAAGCTTATTAGTGGTGAATTTCATCAATTAGCTTTGGTTCTAGTGGAAGAAAAAGAAGATATGATTATATACTTTAAGTTATTCGATGAAATTGAGCTTGTATTATGTGTTATAACATCATTTGATTATTTGGGGATAATCATGAAAATTGAAAAATTGTTAGAATTAAGCTTTGTTTATATGTTATTTTGATGTTAATAATATATGTAAAGGCTTAAAAGATTGAAAGATTAACTTATATGAATTTTGTAAGATATATTGAAAGGCAAATTTGTGTTTGGTTGTAATAACGTAGATTTGGAGAGAAAGAGTAAAAGGGAAGAGCTTTGTATGTTGTAGACTTAATTCGACTTCGAGGTGAGTATAGGAAGATATTATATAATGTTTTATATGTTAATATAACGTACATTATAATCGTTGAAAAACTGGTAAGATACATGATTAATGTATGAAGAAATGGTTAACGAAAAAAAGGATTACAAGTGTTAGATATTAACTTAAAAGTGCATGATATTGCAAAGGAAACCAAAACACCCCATCTGGGTCACCACTGCGCCGCAGTGGCAAGCACTGCAGCGCAGTGGGAATCCAGTAGGATTTGTTTTGGTTGCAACGTTGTCCAATGTGTCGTAGTTGTTGTCCAATGTGTCGTAGTAATGTCCAGACCTGTTTTTAGTAGTTTTTAATATTGTTTATGTATATGATTTGTACCCTAAACTATTGGTAAGTTAAAGAAGAGTTAGACATGACATTTACTTGTCGGGAAATAGTAAGATATCGGAAAGAAAGATAAGAAAAGAGTAAGATACGAGTTTAATAGTTGGGAAAAAAGTTAAGAAAAGAGTAAGATACAACTTTAATTAGTCGGGAAAGAAAGATAAGAAAAGAGTAAGATACGACTTGGTATAATCGGGAAAGAAAGAAAAGACTTTATACTAGTCTTGTAAGATTTAATTTACATAATTATAAGATATACTCACTAGCTTAACGCTAATGTACTATGTTAATCGTATGTTTTGTAGGTAATTGTGACAACCGTCAAATTTCAGGTGCTCTTTACGTTCTATGTCTCTCGTTTTGTATGTTGTGTCTTTAAATTAAACATTATCGGAAACGCGCTAGTGTCGGAATCACAACCGGAATCAACTTATATAAGTCCTAATGTCAAGAAAACACCTAATGAACTTTCCTAAATTCATAACGTAACATACTTTAATACTTTAGTTAACGAAAAGGTCCAACGAAACAATTATGCAAAAACAGCCAAAACATAAAAACTGTTACAAAAATGGTCCTGGACGACGCACACATGCCTTGTGCGCCGTCCTGTAGGACTGTTTTTGTAATAAATTTGAAAACTTTGCATGTCTCGTTTTCCCAACTTCAACCACCAATAAATCTCGAGAATAGGCCATCATTTACTGCATTTTACAGTCCCAATCAACCCCCTTTACTCCTTTTCTCACTTACCTTTCATTTTCATTATCATTTTATCATTTTTATAAACTTAAACATAAACACACACACTTTTTCTCTCAAAACCCTCTCAAACTCCTTCATATCCAGAGAATCACAGCCATCAAACACCATTTTTAATCCATCAAAATCGTCCAAATAATCCAAAGAAACAAAAGGAACCAAAAGATTTCGGCTAAGGACCACTTTTGTAAGGATTTTCGGACCTCAAACATCACCAAATCATCATCCAAACGATTTCCACCGGTAGATTTCTTTTAACTTACTGTTTTTATATAAATAACAACTTGCATGGATGATCTATGGATTTAAAATGAGTTTTTGCAAAGATTTATAACGTTTTATGAAAAAAAACGATTTTTAACCAAAATAGTATTTAGATCTATGTTTTGGTGGATGAAAATACTTTAGAAACACTGGAAATGAAGTTTAAATAAGCTTAGAGTAATTGCATGTCGAAATCCGTGGCTAAAATAATCGTTTAAACTCGAAAAACCCAAAAAATGTAACCTGTGCGCCGTCCAAAGGCTCTAGGACGACGCAACGGGCTTATTTGCTTCCTGTGCGTCGTTCCTAAGGCCAAGGACGACGCACAGAGCTGCATTTTTACCCGAAATTTAACGTTTTGACGTTTTTAAGCTCGTTGACCCGCTGACCTTTTTGACACTTTCATTTTTAGGACTGAGTTTGATTAGATTAATGTATCGGTGACTTGAAATGGACCTTTTGGACTTAAATGAACTCGTATATATATATATATATATATATATATATATATATATATATATATATATATATATATGTTATCATGTTATAGGCATTTGTGAGCGGAAATGGAGATTGGATTTTTGGATATGAATATTGGGCGCGGAAGCGCTGTCCAAATTTCATTAGAAAAGTCCAAACCAATTCAGCGACCAAAGTTGCTTGTAACATAATAATAATAAACGTTAAAATTGGACTTTTGGACAAAAACGTGACAATTACCATTTCGGACTATTTGGACAATACTTAACCTTGACACTTAAAGTTTAACTAAAAACCTATCTATACTATATTAAGTACAATAACATCATAAGATAATAATAATTGAACTATCTTGGTATTGTTAGGCGCCCCGTGATTCCCGGCTCCCGCTCCGACCTATTCCCGAGATTCTTTGTCTTCGCAATCCGTGAGTTACACCCCTCTCTACTCTTACATTTTAAGTACTCTTTTTGGGGGAAACATGAGATCAAACCTTTTGTGAACGATACTTTTGCTTGTGAAATTGTTTTGTGCACTTAAACTTGCGAACAATGCTTATGAGCTAATTCTCTTCGAAACTCTTTTGAATCTTTACTACTTTTATGAACCTCTACTACTTTTATGAACTTGTACAACTATTACGAAACTTTTTGGAAACCTTTACGAACTTTGCAACTGTACAACTTTTGGAACCTTTGAGAACTATTGGACTATTTTGGAACTTTGCGAACTAATATGCGTAGACGATATCATCTGTCCTAATTGGCTTACTTTAGACTACTTAGGTTTGCATTTTTGGATATTTGATTAGACGATGATAGCTTGATTGTATTTGGAGCAAACCCTAGGTGAGAATATAAACGCCGTAAGTACAAACGACCAATTTTTAGAAACAAGACGGACAAAGTGCCCCGCACTCTTTTAGAAACTACTCCCTTCACACTATTAACAATAGCCGTTAGTAAATATGGGTATCGATACTTAGGAGCGGTCACTCCTTACTTAAGGGTAGCAACCGGGGTAAATATTACTAAGTTCTCACGAACTCGATCTTTAGACTGAAACTAGGGGCGTGTGCTTGACCAGAAATCGGATTAGTGTGCAAAATCTTACGTTATATTAAGCTTAGTGGTTGGTACAACTCGAGGATCATAGGTCTTTATTATTTACGCATATGCTTACTTACTGTCTTACACATGTGGATTAATCCACCGCTGAGGTAATGACCACGCACTTTTACCGCTTGCTACGCGACTTGAACTTTGAACTTATCTTGAACTTTTATGACTTTGAACTGATCTTGAACTTTTATGGACTTTGAACTTGTCTCGAACTTTTACGAACTCTAAACTCTTGACATGAACTATTACGACAGTATATAAACTATATTTAAGCGATTGCTCATCCGCATACTTCTTTTGGAAAACTTTGTACTTATATATATATACTTGTCGAACTTTTATTAGAAACCTTTGGTCAACCTATAAACTGTAACTCACTCACTACGTTTCGTAGTTGACACTTTATCTCATGTTTCAGGAATTAAGCGTAAGTTATGAAGTGCATTGCTCAAGCGGGTCAAGCCAATTATGTGAAGTGTACCTCGGGAAGAAGACCTTTATTTTTGGGAATTTTTAATTGAAACATTTTATTATGTATTATGGTCTTAAACTTTTCCAACTTTAATCTTAATGACTTGAACCGTTGATTTTAGTATAACCCGTGAAATGATTCTTTGCTCTTCACATCTCGTGTTTCCGCTTTAGCGGGGTGTGACAGACTTGGTATCAGAGCACGGGTTATAATGAAAACGGTTTTAAAAATTTTCAAAAAGTTTTCGAAACCAAAACTATAACCAAGGCTTTTCAGAAAAATCATTTTCGGGTTCAAACTTTAGAATATTACTTTCCGCGATTGCATAGTTATATTTTTCAACTATGCATGACTTGATCAACCACGCATAGTTCAAAATGAATTATGCAAGAACGGAAAGTCAATGGCTATCGTTAACGGTTTTGAGTCAAAAATTCCCGGTCATGTCAATTCCCGACACTCACATAACTGACCCGTGCATGCATTTTTGTGACAACCGTCCAATTCCAGGTGCATTTTTATACTCTGTCTCTTTTGGTCTATCTAGTCTTTAACTATTCAATAACCGGAACCGCGATAGTGTCGGAATCATAACCGGATCAAATTATATAAGTCCTAATACCAAGAAAACTCTTAATGAACTTTCCTAAGTTCATAATGTAACATACTTTAAAACTTTAGTTAACGAAAAGGTCCAACGAAACAATTATACAAAATCACCCAAAACACAAAATTTATTACAAAAATGGTCCAGGACGACGCATAGAGGCCATGTGCGCCGTCCTGAAGGACGAAATTTGTAATAAATTTGAATTTCTTGCATGTCTCGATTTCCACCAAAATTCAACCAATCCATCTCGATTTTCAGTCCATCATTACTGCAAATGGCAGTCCCAGCCAAAACACAAAATTTATTACAAAAATGGTCCAGGACGACGCATAGAGGCCATGTGCGCCGTCCTGAAGGACGAAATTTGTAATAAATTTGAATTTCTTGCATGTCTCGATTTCCACCAAAATTCAACCAATCCATCTCGATTTTCAGTCCATCATTACTGCAAATGGCAGTCCCCCCCCCCCCCCCCCCCCCTATACCATCATTTTTGTTATTTCATTTTTATTATCACTTTTCCTAAACAAAAACACACACATAAACATTTCCTCTCAAATTTTCTCTCAAGAACTCATCCTCTCCAGTGATTTCCAGCAACCTAAACCCCATTTTAAACCATGCAAATCGATTTAAACATCAAGAGAAGCAAGGAGAAGTCAAGATTTCGGTAAAGGACTATTTTTGTAAAAGTTTTTGAAGCTAAAATCCGGCCAAATCCTCATCCAAGCTAATATCTTAGGTAGAAACCTTTCTCTTTTCATTTTATACTGATTTTATTACTTGCATGTAAGATCTAACGGTTCAAAATAAGTTTTTATACAAATCTATGACTTTTTATGGTCAAAAACGTTTTTAACCGAATAAACCTTTGGATCCACGAATTTGTGACTAAAAATAATTTATAAACTGTTAAAATGAAGTTTTAAAAAGTTTAAACCTATTGCATGTCGAGATCTATGGATAAATAAACGTTTTACAAAGAAAACTCGAAAACCCGCGTTATGTGCGCCGTCCCCGAGACCATGACGACGCAGCGGGCACCAAAAATGGCTTATGTGCGCCGTTCCAGTGGTCACAGCGGCGCACAGAGCTGCAACTTTTCCGAAACTTTGTCGTTTTGTCGTTTTTGGCACGTTTTGACTATATTTGACCCGCTGACTTTTTGACATATGACTTTTGGGACTGAGATTGGTAAAAGTAATAACATTTGAGACATGTATGGACTATTTGGACTTAAAATAAACTAGATTATACATATTATTGCGTTATAGGTGATTTGTGAGCGGAATTGGTTGTACATTTTGGATATGAAATTTGGGCGCGGAAGCGCTGCCCAAATTTCCTTAGAAAAATGTAAACCACTTCAGCGAGCAAAAGCACTCGTAACATAATAATAATAAACGTTAAATCGGACTTTTGGACTAAAACGTGACAATTACCATTTCAGACTATTTTAACAATACTTAACCTTGACACTTAAAGTTTAATAACATTTTATCTATTATATTATATAAAGAACATAATAAGATAATAACTAATTAAACTATCTTGGTATTATTAGGCAATCCGTGATTCCCGGCTACCGTTCCGACCGAATTTCCGTGTTCTTACTCTTCGCAATCCGTGAGTTACAACCCCTTTACTTTTATATGTATTTTGCATGATTTTGGGGGAAACATAAGATTATTGTAACTTGAAAACACTTATGAACAATTGCAACTTTGTGAACTTTTGACTTATTACAAATTATGAAACTATTATGACTTTGGAACTTTTATGAAACTATTATGACTTTGGAACGTTTATGAAACTATTATGACTTTGGAACTTTTATGAAACCATTATCACTTTGGAACTATTGAACTATTTTGGACAAACTCTTTGAAACTCTTATGCGTAAACACTTTTGCTCTGCCGGCTTACTTGAACTTACCGGCTTGCCCCCTTTCTCTACTAAACTAATTATTGATGCTTGTATGCGAGACCGACCCTTGATGGAACTATAACATGACTCTTAAGTGACAGACGACTATCTCTTTTTAAAAACAAAACTACTTAGTGCCCAACTTCTTTTTAGACTTTACACACTATTAACTTCAGAGCCGTTTAGTAATTATGGGTATCGATACTTAGGAAAGAACTGTTCCTTGCTTAGATGGCAGTCTAAGTACATATTACTAAGAACTTGACAACTCCCCGTAGGATAGGCGGGGAAAGGGGCCTCACAGTTGAACAATCGGTTTAGCGTGAACACTTATGTTATAGATGCCAAGAGGTTGATACAAGAATCTAATTAGTTACTTATACGCATTAATTTACGAACTTTTAGCGATTGTTTCCGCAACTATGATTTGACTAAATTTGACTCTACTTGGTCTTTACGAACTTTAGGGCACTGATTCGCCCGTCACTTGAAACTTTAAAAGTATATAAATTTTAAGCGACTTTTCTCCGCTAACCTCCTTTTTGGAAACTTTTACCTTTATATACTTAATCAAATTTTGTCGAGCAACTTAAACTGTAACTCACTCACTACTTTCGTAGTTGACACTTTATCTTATGTTTCAGGAATTTAGTGTAAGCATGAGGTGCATGGCATGGACAGGTCGAGGCGGTCGCGTGAGAACCTTTTCGGGAAAAAGACTTGACCATTTTCTTTTGGGGAATTTTAATTTGAAACTTTATCTTTGTATTTCGTACTAAATTCTATGACTTGGTTATATCTTTGAAGTTGTAAACACATTTAATATTTATCAATGACTTGAATGCCGTTATGTTTCTTATAACCCGTGTAATGATCTTCCAGCCCTTCACATCTCGTGTTTCCGCTTTAGCGGGGTGTGACAGACTTGGTATCAGAGCACAGGTTATAAAGAAAAACGGTTTTAAAAATTTTCCAAAAATTTTCGAAACCAAACTATAACAAGGCTTTTTCGGAAAATCATTTATGGGTTCAAACTTTAGAGAATTAATTTCGCGATTGCATGTTTATTTTTAACTACGCATGGCCTGATCACCCATGCCTAGTTCAAAATGGATTATGCAAAGACGGAACGTAATTACTATTGTTAACGGTTTTTGAGTCGAAAATTCCCGGTACTGTCTTTTCCCGATTCTCACGTGACTGACCCGTACATGCATTTCATTACACATTTCCTTTATAATTCTTTTGTGTCTTCACGTACTTACGAAACTCATTGTTCACAGATCCGTCATGTCTCACTCCTCTCGTTTGCGTTCACCGTCACGATCACAGTCTCGTTCCCTACCCAGAGCCGCTTCGCCTTCCGAGGGCCGCACCGCCTCGGAGAGCCAACGCCAGCAGACCACCGATCCCACGGAGGACACCTCCATGGCGATCTCCAGCAGCATCGGGTCCAGCCCGAGGGCTGTGCTACCCCCTCCACCGGTACCCGTTGCCACCACAATCCACTACCGGGGCCCGCGTACTAAGTTGACCGCGCGAAAGCAGGTCATCCTCCCGGGTCGTCTACCGGACAGGATGGCTGTGCACCAGGCTGGACCATCCCAACCTACCCCATCACACCTACCCTTTGGTCACCCTCCAGAGGTCCCACATAACCCTCTCATGGACCACTACTCCTGGGAGCGAAAGATGGAGCGCGAGGAAATGCAGCGCGCTAGAGACGTCGAGGCCGCTAGGCAGAGGATGCCTCCTACTCTTCAGCCTCCCCCACCGGCCGCATTCCTTCACCTGCACCGCGAAGTGCGGGGACTGGCACAGGAGACCCAGCAGCAGGGGCTCCTCATCAGTGAGGTCACCGACTCTACACAACAGTTGTCGGAGCAGGCGTTGCGAGTCATCGCATCGACCCGAGCTACGGCACGAACCGTGCAGCACCTCATCGGTGTGTGCCTGGTGATGGGCACTTTGATTGCGGTCATGGCGGCCAAGATGTTTCTGGAGAGGCGTCATTAGTTATTTCTCTTTATTGTACTGTACTTAGCCTAGTCGTAATTTTCGCATTGTATACGACTTAGACTTTTTATTTCCTTTCCTTTCTATGTATCGTAACCGTATTTCTCATTCAGTACTTGTATTAAACTTTATTATCATTAATGGAACTTCTATAGTTATTAATGATACCTACCCGACGGCGCCATTAGTTATTTCTCTTTATTGTACTGTACTGACCCGAAGGAAGACACGTCTATGACCATCAGTAGCAGTAACGGGTCCAGCCCGAGGACAGTACTTCCACCTCCTAGGCTGGTACCCGTTGCAGCACCACCGCAGCCCCGAGGAACCAGCGCCAGAGTGACTACGCATCAAAAACCGGGCCCGTTCCGACCCGCACCTCCCTAGTCTTTCTTGGACCCTTACGACCCCGCTTTGCGCACCCCGGTCACGGAACGCTACGCGTGGGATCGTCAGTTCCTTGAATAAAGGAGACGCGCCCAGGAGGCCGGACCCTCCCGACCCATGATGCCACCTACTCACCAGCCTCTCCCACTAGCTGCTTTTCGCGGAGGAAGCCCAAGAGCAGGGCCTCCTTCTCTTCGAGGTCTCCGACGCCGCACATGAGCTGGCACATCAGTCAATGCGGATCATCGCATCGGCTCAGGCCACCGCTCGGACAGTGCATCGTCTCACTAGAGTATGCTTGATCATGGGGGCATTTATAGTAGCCATTGCCGCCAAGATGTTCTTCGAAGAGCGTTATCAGGCATACTTTCCTTTGTATTTGTACTGTACCGGCTTAGTCGTAATTTTTCCATTGTACACGACTTAAGCTATTATCTATTATTCCCATGTATTGTACTTGTATTTCTTTCAGTATTTTGTTCTATGTACTAAAACCTCTTATTATTGATGGAAATTTCTATCTTCTATTATTTACACTTGTCTTATCGCGTGAATCTTTTATTATCGTCAAACATTAATACTATTTCTTGAATCATCATCGTGCGTATACTGTTACCTTTCTTGTACACCCTTTTACTACCATCGTTACCATACTTGTGCTAATTGTCCACTCACATTACTTTTGTGTACTCGATAATCGTTAACTCTTGAGTTAAATTCCTGTAGTAAATTCCAATTTGTGCGTTCTAAACTAGTTTCTTCTTTCCCTTGTAGAACCATGACTCCCAAGAGAAGCCGCGTTGATCTCATAGCCGAACAGATCTGTGACAACCGTCAATCTCAGGTGCTTCTTACATTCTATGTCGCTCGTTTTGTCTATTGTGTCTTTAAATTGAACCTTTACCGGAAACGCGCTCGTGTCGGAATCACAACCGGAATCGACTTATATAAGTCCTAATACCAAGAAAACACCTAATGGACTTTCCTAAGTTCATAATGTAACATACTTTAAAACTTTGGTTAACGAAAAGGTCCAACGGAACAATTTTACAAAAACGGCAAAAATCCAAATTTTTTTGCGAAAGTGGTCCAGGACCTTGTGCGCCGTCCTGGAGGGACTGACTTCGGAAATTTTCAAAATTTTTGCATGTCTCGATTTTCCAACTCCCAAACCCAATCACCAACGACTCTTAGGCATAATTACTGATATTTGGCAGTTCCCACACAACTTTTAATTACCTATCAACATTTTCTTTTCATTTTATCTTTTTATAAAACAAAAACACACACAAACCCCACTTTTCTCTCAAATCCTCCCAAGAACATCCCCCTTTCCAGTGATTTACCGCCACCAAATACCATTTTTAATCCATCAAAAACGTTTGAGACATCAAAAGAAACGATAGGAACCAAGAAATTTCGGTAAAGGACCATTTTTGTAAAGATTTTCGGAGCTTAAACATCACCAAATCATCATCCAAGCGATTTCCACCGGTAGATTTCTTTTTACTTACTGTTTTTATATAAATAACAACTTGCATGGATGATCTATGGATTTAAAATGAGTTTTTACAAAGATTTATAACGTTTTATGTACAAAAACGATTTTTAACCGAAATATTGTTTAGATCTATGTTTTTACGAATAAAAACACTTTAGAAACACTGGAAATGGAGTTTTATTAAGTCTGGACCAATTGCATGTTGAAATCCGTGGCTAAAATAATCGTTTTGATCGAAAAATCCTGAAAACGTGACCCGTGCGCCGTCCCTGTGACCAGGACGATGCAGCGGGGGTGAAAAACTGGCTCCGTGCGCCGTCCTAAAGGTCACAACGGCGCACAGGCCTGGTTGATTTTCCCGATTTGCTTTATTTCGACGTTTTGAACTTGTTTGACTTGCTGACTTTTCGTAAATACCACTTTGGGACTGAATTGGAAAATAATTATACATTGGTGACTTGTAATGGACTATTTTGGACTTAAATGAACTCGTATATATATGATATCGTGTTGTAGGCATTTGTGAGCGGAATTGGAGATTGGATTTTTGGATATGAAATTTGGGCGCGGAAGCGCTGCCCAAATTTCTTTAGAAAAGTCCAAACCAATTCAGCGACCTAAGTTGCTTGTAACATGATAATAATAAACGTCAAAATTGGACTTTTTTGGACAAAAACGTAACTTTCACAGTTTTGGGACTATTTTGGATTAAACTTAACCTTGACACTTAAAGTTTAATTAAAAACTTAATTATATTACCTTAAGTACAATAGCATAATAAGATAATAATAACTGGACTATCTTGGTATTATTAGGCGACCCGTGATTTCCGGCTTCCGCTCCGACCGATTCCCGAGTTCTCTGTTTTCGCAATCCGTGAGTTACACCCCTCCTTACTCTTACATTTTAAGTACTCTTTTTGGGGGAAACATGAGATCAAAATCTTTGTGAACAATATCTTTTATGTGAAACTGTTTTTACGCACTTGAACTTGCTTACGTACAACGTTTTGTGATCTATTTTTGGAAACTTATTGAACTTTTGAGCTATTTATCTATTTTTGGAAACTTTATGAACTACTGAGCTACTTATCAATTTTTGGAAACTTTACGAACTTGCAACTCTTTGAACTTTTGGGACTTTGAGAACTATTGGACTATTTTGGAACCTTGCAACTAATATGCGTAGACAATATCATTTATTCGGATTGGCTTACTTTAGACTAAATAGGTTTGCCTCTTTGGATATTTGATTAGACAATGATAGCTTGATTGTATTTTGGAGCAAAACCCTAGGTGAGGATATAAACGTCGTAAGTACAAACAACCAATTTTTAGAATCAGAACGAACAAAATGCCCCGCAACTTTTCTTGGAACTATTCTCTACACACTTTTAACAATAGTCGTTAGTAAATATGGGTATCGATACTTAGGAGCGGTCACTCCTTACTTTAGGGTAGCAACCTGGGTACATATTACTAAGTTCTCGCGAACTCGAACTTTAGACTGGAACTAGGGGCTTGAACTTGACCAGAATCGGATTAGTGTGGTAAAATCTTACGTTATATTAAGCTTAGTGGTTGGTACAACTCGAGGATCATAGGTCTTTATTATTTACGCATATGCTTACTTACTGTCTTACACATGTGGATTAATCCACCGCTGAGGTAATGACTACACTTTTACCGCTTGCTACGCGACTTGAACTTTGAACAAATCCTGAACTCTTATGAACTTGAACTTATCTTGAACTCTTATGAACTTGAACTTATCTTGAACCCTTATGAACTTGAACTTATCTTGAACTCTTATGAACTTTGAACTTGTCTCGAACTTTTACGAACTCTAAACTCTCGACTTGAACTATCACAACAGTATATGAACTACCTTTATGCGATTTCTTATTCGCTTACTTCTTTTGGAAAACTTTGTACTTATATATATACTTGTTGACCTTTTACTTGAAACCTTTTGTCAACTTATAAACTGTAACTCACTCACTACGTTTTCGTAGTTGACACTTTATCTCATGTTTCAGGAACTAAGCGTAAGTTATGAAGTGTATTGCTCGAGCAAGTCAAGTCAATTATGTGAAGTGTACCTCGGGAAGAAGACCTATATTTTGGGAATTTTGAATTAAAAACATTTTATTTTTTAATATGGTCTTAACTTTGAATCTTGGTTGTAACTTTGACTTTCGTACTTTTCAACTTAAATATCAATGACTTGAACCGTTGTTTTTAGTGTAACCCGTGAAATGATTCTTTGCTCTTCACATTCCGTGTTTCCGCTTTAGCGGGGTGTGACAGACTTGGTATCAGAGCACGGGTTATAGTGAAAACGGTTTTAAAAATTTTCAAAAAGTTTTCGAAACCAAAACTATAACCAAGGCTTTTCAGAAAATTCATTTTCGGGTTGAAACTTTAGAACATTACTTTCGGCGATTGCATGGTTATCTTTTTCAACTATGCGTGACTTGATCAACCATGTATAGTTCAAAATGAATTATGCAAGAACGGAAAGTCAATGGCTATCGTTAACGGTTTTGAGTCGAAAAATTCCCGGTCTTGTCAATTCCAGACACTCACATAACTGATTCGTGCATGCATTTTACTTACGTTTTTCCTATTTTTAGTTTCCCCCGTACTTATGTAACTCTCTATTCGCAGATACGCCATGTCTCAGTCATCGCACTCCCGCTCCCAGACTCGATCGCTTCCACGAGCCGCCTCCCCCTCTCACGAACCCTCTGAGGGCCACACGGCTTCCGAGAGTCAGCGTCACCAGACGACTGACCCAACGGAAGACACATCCAGGACCATCAGCAGCAGTAATGGGTCCAGCCCAAGGACGGTACTCCCACCTCCTAGACTGGTACCCGTTGCAGCACCACCTCAGCCCCGAGGACCCAACGCTAGAGCACCTACGCATCAGCAATCGGGCCCGTTCCGACCCGCACCTCCCCAGTCTTTCTTGGACCCTTACGACCCCGCTCTGCGTACTCCAATCGCGGAACGCTACGCGTAGGATCGTCAGTTCATTGAGGAAAGGCGACGCACCCAGGAGGCCGGACCCTCCCGACCCATGATGCCACCTACCCACCAGCCTCTTCCACCAGACGCGTTCCTCAACCTGCACCATCAGGTCCGGGGACTCGCGGAGGAAGCCCAGGAGCAGGGTCTTCTTCTCTTTGAAGTCTCCGATGCTGCGAATGAGTTGGCACAGCAGTCGCGGCGAATCATCGCAACGGCTCAGGCCACCGCCCGGACGGTGCAATGCCTCACTAGAGCATGCCTGATCATGGGGGCATTTATAGTAGCCATTGCCGCCAAGATGATCTTTGAAGAGCGTTATTAGGCATTCTTTCCTTTGTATTTGTACTGTACCGGCTTAGTCGTAATTTTCCATTGTACACGACTTAAGCTATTATCTATTATCTCCTATGTATTGTACTTGTATTTCTTTCAGTATTTTGTTCTATGTACTAAAGCATCTTATTATTAATAAAAATTTCTATCTTCTATTATTTACACTTGTCTTATCGCGTGAATATTTTATTATTGTCAAACGTTAATACTAACTCTTGAATCATCATCGTGCGTATACTGTTACCTTTCTTGTACACTCTTTTACTACTATTGTTACCATACTTGTGCTAATTATCCACTCTCATTACTCTCGTGTACTCGATAATTGTTAACTCTTGAGTTGAATTCCTGTAGTAAATTCCAAGTTGTGCGTTCTAAACTAGTTTCTTCTTTCCCTTGTAGAACCATGCCTCCCAAGAGAAGTCGCGCTGATCGCATAGCCGAACAGATCGTTGTGCAATTCCAAGCGGTACTCCCAAGCATGATCGCCCAGATCGTCGCTGGAATCAACCAATGGATCTTCGGAATCAACGAACCCCTTCACCCTCTTGTACCAACTAGGCAGAATGAGGACGAGGATTTTGGAACCAACCTCCTACCTCCCCCTCCAGCCCTCTTCCAGCGAAGAGAGAGTAAGAGAAGGAAGATTCACCACCAACCCTCATGGACCAGCAACAACTAGGAAACCCAAACTGTACCCCGAACCTACTCTGGACCACACCCCCAGTGCAACAGGTGCCACTTCCATCATGCTCGAAGATGCCCGGTATGTAGATTCTGCAACGAAGAAGGGCATTACCCCTGGTGCTGTCCAGAAAAAGCAAACAACCGAGCCAGAAAACTGCGGTGCCTCGATTGTGGAAGCGACCAGCACCTCCGTGGGGATTGCCTCTTAGAGCATACCACAGCAACTCTCGGTGCCCTCGCAATCACGGCCGAGGAGACCCCTCAGGACCCCAATGCAGTTACTGGTACGTTCCCTGTCGAATAACAATTTTTCTTCCATACTATGTGATTCAGGAACTGAAAGAAACTTTGCCTCTTTAGAAATTTGACCCCTCATCAACTTAGGACCTAAAGTTTTTGCGGATAGATTTCCATCGAATATGAAAAAGTTCAATAATCGAAGCTACAAATAAAACCTTAGGATATCCGATACTCCATTGACCTAAACCCTTCTCCCATCGACCTAATCCCTATCGAACCATGAAGCTTTGACGCTATCGTTGGATGGACTGGTCACCCCATTTTCGAGCCAAGACCGTCCGTTCCGACAAATTCACCCGTATCCCTATCCATAGAATGAGACTCCCGTCGTTCAGGAGGACAAACCTGAATGACAACTTCGCAGCGTGCACCCCTTTACTATGCGCAAGTACCTCGAGGAGGACTACGACGCATCCTTCGCTCACAACGTCGAACGTAAATCTAAGGAAAGCCGAGTCCAAGACATTCCCGTAGTCAAGGACCATCCAAAGACTTTCCTGAGAATTTGCCTGGGCTACCGCCGAATCGACAAACGGAAATTCCGAATAGACCGCGTCCCTGGTGCAGCACCAGTTGCCAAAACACCCTACCGTTGGACACCACCCGAGATGCTAAGGCGGCCAAAGCCGCTGTAGGAACTCCTAGACCTCGACTTCATCCGCTCAAGTCCATTTCTATGGGAAGCCCCAAACCTTCCCTATCAAGAGAAAGACGGCTCTTCCCTTAGTACGCCGACCCCTGCAAACGTATCAAGCCTCCCCTCTATCAGTAGGCCTAAAACAACACACTGCCAATATTCATGGACTTAATAAACAAAGTGTGTAGGCCGTACTTAGACGATTAATTACCATACTCATTGTCAACACTCTCACCTACTCAAGGAAGATCCTGTGAACACCCCAAGCTCACTCTAGAACTCTCCTGAGATCAGGAGTTGTACGCCAAATTCCCAAAGTGCAAATTCTGACCCCGAGGAGAACGTTTCCCCGATTCTATAGTCAACCATGAAGGAATTCGAACTCAGGTTAAACGTAACTCGTTACGTCAAGCTCCAAGCATGAACTCCGAAACCCGAAGGTCTTCATAAACTCGTTTCCGTCAAGAGCCACTAATCTCGCTATTCTACCCATCCGGACCCGACTGGTCGTACAAGAGTCCCCGAGAATACTGTTCTGGCCGGACATGCATAAGGATATTACCTTGTATCTAGCCGAGTGCCTCACTTACTCCGAGGTCAAGGCGGAATACCGAAACCCATCCCTCCATTGGTCGATCGACGTCCCACTCTCTTCGGAGTGTCCTACAGAGAATTGCTAGGGACGCGACTAGACCTCAGCGCTCCCACCACATTCCGGCTAACGGTCAGAACGGAAGGACGATCCAAATATTTAAAGAGATAATGAGAGCGTGTATGGCTGCCTCCGTAGAAAGTCACGACACTCACCTTCCCCTGGTCGAGTTCACCAATGACAACAGCTTCCATGCCAGCACTAAGTGCGCTCCCTTCAATCTCTATATGAACTCAAGTGTCGAACACCGCCCTATCGGCTAGAAGCTGACGGTCGACGACTTGCAAGGTCTGACGTTTATCCCTACCCGTGAAATACTGGAAGCATCCCGTACCCGGCAGAGGAACTGCGTAACCAAACGGAAGAAAAATCCTCGAGCCCCAAAATGGCGATGGAGTGTTTCCCAAGATATCGCCATAAAAGGGGTAGCCTACTTCTGGAAACGCGACAACCTGAGTCCGAGGTACACCGGTCCAATCTAAGTCTTAGAACATATCGGTCCGATTACTTATCGCCTTTGACTTCCCCAGTTTTCTCTAAACGTTCATATGTTCCATTCTCACATTTGAAAGTGTTCATCGGACAAGACCATCGTCATCCCTCTAGACAAGGACAAGATTGGTGCCAAACCCGATTTCCTTGATGAACCGCCTAAATTGTTGACTCCAAGGTCAAACAACCTAGACAGAACCTTGTTCCCATCTCTAAGTTCGGTGGAACCCCCGACGTAGTCCCAAAACCGCGTGAAGACGCAGGGACCGAAACTCGTCAGGAGAATCCATCAAGATCCGACGGCACTTCTTCCCCATGAGACGAACTAAATTTCAGGACGAAATTCCTTTCAACCCGGGGAGAATGTGACAACCGTCAAATTTCAGGTGCTTCTTACATTCTATGTCGCTCGTTTTGTCTATTGTGTCTTTAAATTGAACCTTTACGGGAAACGCGCTCGTGTCGGAATCACAACCGGAATCGACTTATATAAGTCCTAATACCAAGAAAACACCTAATGGACTTTCCTATGTTCATAATGTAACAAACTTTAAAACTTTGGTTAACGAAAAAGTCAAACGGAACAATTTTACAAAAACGGCAAAAATCCAAATTTTTTTGCAAAAGTGGTCCAGGACGACGCACACTGACCTTGTGCGCCGTCCTGGAGGGACTGACTTCGGAACTTTTCAAAATTTTTGCATGTCTCGATTTTCCAACTCCCAAACCCAATCACCAACGACTCTTAGGCATAATTACTGATATTTGGCAGTTCCCACACAACTTTTAATTACCTATCAACATTTTCTTTTCATTTTATCTTTTTATAAAACAAAAACACACACAAACCCCACTTTTCTCTCAAATCCTCCCAAGAACATCCCCCTTTCCAGTGATTTACAGCCACCAAATACCATTTTTAATCCATCAAAAACGTTTGAAACATCAAAAGAAACGAAAGGAACCAAGAAATTTCAGTAAAGGACCATTTTTGTAAAGATTTTCGGAGCTCAAACATCACCAAATCATCATCCAAGCGATTTCCACCGGTAGATTTCTTTTTACTTACTGTTTTTATATAATAACAACTTGCATGGATGATCTATGGATTTAAAATGAGTTTTTACAAAGATTTATAACGTTTTATGTACAAAAACGATTTTTAACCAAAATATTGTTTAGATCTATGTTTTTATGAATAAAAACACTGGAAATGGAGTTTTATTAAGTCTGGACCAATTGCATGTTGAAATCTGTGGCTAAAATAATCGTTTTGATCGAAAAATCCCCGAAAACGTGACCCGTGCGCCGTCCCTGTGACCAGGACGACGCAGCGGGGGTGAAAAACTGGCTCTGTGCGCCGTCCTAAAGGTCACAACGGCGCACAGGCCTGGATGATTTTCCCGATTTGCTTTATTTCGACGTTTTGAACTTGTTTGACTTGCTGACTTTTCGTAAATACCACTTTGGGACTGAATTGGAAAATAATTATACATTGGTGACTTGTAATGGACTATTTTGGACTTAAATGAACTCGTATATATATGATATCGTGTTGTAGGCATTTGTGAGCGGAATTGGAGATTGGATTTTTGGATATAAAATTTGGGCGCGAAAGCGCTGCCCAAATTTCATTTGAAAAGTCCAAACCAATTCAGCGACCTAAGTTGCTTGTAACATGATAATAATAAACGTCAAAATTGGACTTTTTTGGACAAAAACGTAACTTTCACCGGTTTGGGACTATTTTGGATTAAACTTAACCTTGGCACTTAAAGTTTAATTAAAAACTTAATTATATTACCTTAAGTACAATAGCATAATAAGATAATAATAACTGGACTATCTTGGTATTATTAGGCGACCCGTGATTTCCGGCTTCCGCTCCGACCGATTCCCGAGTTCTCTGTTTTCGCAATCCGTGAGTTACACCCCTCCTTACTCTTACATTTTAAGTACTCTTTTTGGGGGAAACATGAGATCAAAATCTTTGTGAACAATATCTTTTATGTGAAACTGTTTTTACGCACTTGAACTTGCTTACGTACAACGTTTTGTGATATATTTTTGGAAACTTATTGAACTTTTGAGCTATTTATCTATTTTTGGAAACTTTATGAACTACTGAGCTACTTATCTATTTTTGGAAACTTTACGAACTTGCAACTCTTTGAACTTTTGGAACTTTGAGAACTATTGGACTATTTTGGAACCTTGCAACTAATATGCGTAGACAATATCATTTATTCGGATTGGCTTACTTTAGACTAAATAGGTTTGCCCCTTTGGATATTTTATTAGACAATGATAGCTTGATTGTATTTTGGAGCAAATCCCTAGGTGAGGATATAAACGCCGTAAGTACAAACAACCAATTTTTAGAATCAGAACGAACAAAATGCCCAACAACTTTTCTTGGAACTATTCTCTACACACTATTAACAATAGCCGTTAGTAAATATGGGTATCGATACTTAGGAGCGGTCACTCCTAACTTTAGGGTAGCAACCTGGGTACATATTACTAAGTTCTCGCGAACTCGCACTTTAGACTGGAACTAGGGGCTTGAACTTGACCAGAATCGGATTAGTGTGCTAAAATCTTACGTTATATTAAGCTTAGTGGTTGGTATAACTCGAGGATCATAGGTCTTTATTATTTACGCATATGCTTACTTACTATCCTACACATGTGGATTAATCCACCCCTGAGGTAATGACTACACTTTTACCGCTTGCTACGCGACTTGAACTTTGAACAAATCTTGAACTCTTATGAACTTGAACTTATCTTGAACTCTTATGAACTTGAACTTATCTTGAACCCTTATGAACTCGAACTTATCTTGAACTCTTATGAACTTTGAACTTGTCTCGAACTTTTACGAACTCTAAACTCTCGACTTGAACTATCACGACAGTATATGACCTACCTTTATGCGATTGCTTATTCGCTTACTTCTTTTGGAAAACTTTGTACTTATATATATACTTGTCGACCTTTTACTTGAAACCTTTTGTCAACTTATAAACGGTAACTCACTCACTACGTTTTCGTAGTTGACACTTTATCTCATGTTTCAGGAACTAAGCGTAAGTTATGAAGTGTATTGCTCGAGCGGGTCAAGTCAATTATGTGAAGTGTACCTCGGGAAGAAGACCTTTATTTTGGGAATTTTGAATTATAACATTTTATTTTGTAATATGGTCTTAACTTTGAATCTTGGTTGTAACTTTGACTTTCGTACTTTTCAACTTAAATCTCAATGACTTGAACCGTTGTTTTTAGTGTAACCCGTGAAATGATTCTTTGCTCTTCACATTTCGTGTTTCCGCTTTAGCGGGGTGTGACAAGATCGTTGTGCAATTCCAAGCGGTACTTCAAGCATGATCGCCCAGATCGTCGCTAGAATCAACCAAGGGATCTTCGGAATCAACGAACCCCTTCTCCCTCTTGTACCAACTAGGCAGGATGAGGACGAGGATTTTGGAACCAACCGCATACCTCCCCCTCCAGCCCTCTTCCAGCGAAGAGAGAGTAAGAGAAGGAAGATTCACCACCAACCCTCATGGACCAGCAACAATCAGGAACCCACAACCGTAACCCGAGCCTACTCTAGACCACACCCCCAATGCAGCAGGTGCCACTTCCATCATGCTCGAAGATGCCCAGTATGTAGATTTTGCAACGAATAAGGGCATTACCCCTGGTGCTGTCCAGAAAAAGCGAGCAACTGAGCCAGAAAACTGCGGTGCCTCGAGTGTGGAAGCGACCGACACATCCGCGGGGATTGCCTCCTAGAGCATACCACAGAAACTCTCAGTTCTCTCGCAATTACAGTCGAGGAGGCACATCAGGACCCCAATGCAGTTACTGGTACGTTCTCTGTCGAATAACCATTTTCTTCCGTACTATTCAGGTCAAGAGCTGAAAGAAACTTTGCCTCCTTAAAAATTTGACCCCTCATCAACCTAGGACCTAAAGCCATTGCGGATAGCTTTCTATCGAAGGTGCCAACGGTCAATAGGCGAAGCTACGAATACAATCTTAGGATATCCGATATTTCATTGGCCTAAAACCTTCTCCCATCGACCCAATCCCTATCGAACCATCAAGCTTTGACGCTATCGTTGGGATGGACTGGTCACCCCATTTTTGAGCCAAGATCGTTCGTTTCGACAAACTCACCCGTATCCCTATTCAGAGAGTGAAACTCCCGTCGTTCAGGAGGACAAACCTGGATGACAACTTCGCGACATGAATTCCTTGATCATGCGCAAGTACCTCGAAAAGGACTACGACGCACCCTTCGCCCACGTCGTCGACGGTAAACCTGAGGAAAGCCTAGTCCGAGACATTTCCGTAGTCAAGGACCATCCAGAGTCTTTCCTGAAAAATTGCCTGGGCTACCGCCAAATCGACAAGTGGAAATTCCGAATAGACCTCGATCTCCCGGCACAACACCGGTTGCCAAGACACCCTACAGTCTAGCACCACCCGAGATGCAAAGGCGGCCAAAGCCGCTGTAGGAACTTCCAGACCCTAGTACTATCCACTCAAGTCCATTTCTATGGGAAGCCCCAAATCTTCCCTATCAAAAGAAAGGCGGATCTTCCCTTAGTACGCCGACCCTTGCAAACTTCTCAAGCTGACCGTCAAGAACCGATGACCATCCCCGAGGATCGACGACCTATTCAAGTAGTTGCAGGGTGCAGCTTACCTCTCAAAAGTCGACCCCCGCTCGGTTTATCATCAGATTCGTGACATTATGACCGACATTTATAAAGCCGCATCCCCAAACTCGATGTGAACAACACGAGTTTCCCCTCTGTCAATAGGCCTAACCAACACACTAACGGTATTCATGGACTTAATGAACAAAGTGTGTAGGCCGTACTTAGACGATTAATAACCATACTCATGGTCAACATTCTCACCTACTCAAGGAAGATCATGTGAAACATCCCAAGCTCATTTTAGAACTCCTCCGAGATCAGAAATCGTGCGCCAAGTTCCCGAAGTGCGAATTCTGGCCCCGCAAATAACATTTCACCGGTTATGTAGTCAACCATGAAGGAATTCAAACTCAGGCTAAACGTAACCCGTTACGCCAAGCTCCAAGCATGAGTTCTGAAATCCGAAGGGCTTCGTAAACTCATTTCCGTCAAGGGCCACCGATTCCGATATTCCATCCATCCGGGATTCGAAATGCTGAGCAAGGATTCCCGAGAATACCGTTCGTGACCGGAAATGAAAAAGGGTGTTGCCTTGTATATAGCCAAGTGCCTCACTTGCTCCAAGGTCAAGGCAGAATATCGAAACCCATCTCTCCATCATCTCCGATAAGGATAGTCGATCTACGTCCCGCCCTCTTCGGAATGCCCTCCAGAGAATCGCTAGGGACGTCACTAGACCTCGTCACCGCACACCACCCTCCGACATATGGTCAGAATGGAAGGACGATCCACACGTTTAATGAGATGCTGAGAGCATGAATAGTCGCCTCCGTAGAAACTCACGGCACTCACCTCCCTTTGGTCGAGTTCGCCTATGACAACAGCTTCCATGCCAGCACTAAGTGCGCACCCTTCAATCTCTATATGGACGCAAGTGTCGGTCACCGCTCTATCGGCTAGAAGCTGACGATCGACAACTTGCAAGGTCCGACGTCTATCTCTACCCGTGGAAGACTGGAAGCATCCCGTACCCGGCAGAGGAGCTATGTAACCAAACAGAAGAAAAATCCTCGAGTCCCAAGGTGGCGATAGAGTACCTCCCAAGATATCGCCATAAAAGGGGTAGCCTGCTCCTGGAAACACGACAAACTGAGCCCTAGGTACACAGGTCCAAACCAAGTCTTAGGACTTGCCGATCCAGATGTTTACCCCCATCAACTTCCCAGATCCCTCCAAACGTTCAGAATTTGTTCCTTGGCTCTCATTTGAAAGTGTTCATCGGATAAGACCAGCGTCATCCCTCTAGACAAGGTCAAGATCGGTGCCAAACCCAATTTCCTTGATGAACCGTTTAAGTTGTTGACTCCAAGGTCAAAACAACCTAGACAGAACCCTATTCCCATCACTAAGTTCGGTGGAACCCCATACGTAGTCCCACAACCGCGTGAAGACGCAGGGACCAAAACTCGTCAGGAGAATCCACCTTGGTTCGACGGCACTTCTTCCCCATGATACGAACTAAATTTCGGGACGAAATTCCTTTCAACCCGGGGAGAATGTGACAACCGTCAAATTTCAGGTGCTCTTTACGTTCTATGTCTCTCGTTTTGTCTGTTGTGTCTTTAAATTGAACATTATCGGAAACGCGCTAGTGTCGGAATCACAACCGGAATCAACTTATATAAGTCCTAATGCCAAGAAAACACCTAATGAACTTTCCTAAGTTCATAATGTAACATACCTTAAAACTTTAGTTAATGAAAAGGTCCAACGAAACAATTATGCAAAAACAGCCAAAACACAAAAACTGTTACAAAAATGGTCCTGGACGACGCGCACATGCCTTGTGCGCCGTCATGTAGGACTGTTTTTGTAATAAATTTGAAAACTTTGCATGTCTCTTTTTCCCAACTTCAACCACCAATAAATCTCGAGAATAGGCCATCATTTACTGCATTTTACAGTCCCAATCAACCCCCTTTACTCCTTTTCTCACTTACCTTTCATTTTCATTATCATTTTATCATTTTTATAAACTTAAACATAAACACACACACTTTTTCTCTCAAAACCCTCTCAAACTCCTTCATATCCAGAGAATCACAGCCATCAAACACCATTTTTAATCCATCAAAATCGTCCAAATAATCCAAAGAAACAAAAGGAACCAAAAGATTTCGGCTAAGGACCACTTTTGTAAGGATTTTCGGAGCTCAAACATCATCAAATCATCATCCAAACGATTTCCACCAGTAGATTTCTTTTAACTTACTGTTTTTATATAAATAACAACTTGCATGGATGATCTATGGATTTAAAATGAGTTTTTGCAAAGATTTATAACGTTTTATGTACAAAAACGATTTTTAACCAAAATAGTATTTAGATCTATGTTTTGGTGGATAAAAATACTTTAGAAACACTGGAAATGAAGTTTTAATAAGCTTAGACTAATTGCATGTCGAAATCTGTGGCTAAAATAATCGTTTAAACTCGAAAAACCCGAAAAATGTAACATGTGCGCCGTCCAAAGGCTCTAGGACGACGCAGCGGGCTTATTTGCTTCCTGTGCGTCGTTCCTAAGGCCAAGGACGACGCACAGAGCTGCATTTTTACCCGAAATTTAATGTTTTGACGTTTTTAAGATCGTTGACCCGCTGACCTTTTTGACACTTTCATTTTTAGGACTGAGTTTGATTAGATTAATTTATTGGTGACTTGAAATGGACCTTTTGGACTTAAATGAACTCGTATATATATATATGTTATCATGTTATAGGCATTTGTGAGCGGAAATGGAGATTGGATTTTTGGATATGAAATTTGGCCGCGGAAGCGTTGCCCAAATTTCATTAGAAAAGTCCAAACCAATTCAGCGACCAAAGTTGCTTGTAACATAATAATAATAAACGTTAAAATTGGACTTTTGGACAAAAACGTGACAATTACCATTTCGGACTATTTGGACAATACTTAACCTTGACACTTAAAGTTTAACTAAAAACCTATCTATACTATATTAAGTACAATATCATCATAAGATAATAATAATAGAACTATCTTGGTATTGTTAGGCGCCCCGTGATTCCCGGCTCCCGCTCCGACCTATTCCCGAGATTCTTTGTCTTTGCAATCCGTGAGTTACACCCCTCTCTACTCTTACATTTTAAGTACTCTTTTTAGGGGAAACATGAGATCAAACCTTTTGTGAACGATACTTTTGCTTGTGAAACTGTTTTGTGCACTTAAACTTGCGAACAATGCTTATGAGCTAATTATCTTTGAAACTCTTTTGAACCTTTACGAAACTTTTTGGAAACCTTTACGAACTTTGCAACTGTACAACTTTTGGAACCTTTGAGAACTATTGGACTATTTTGGAACTTTGCGAACTAATATGCGTAGACGATATCATCTGTCCTAATTCGCTTACTTTAGACTACTTAGGTTTGCATTTTTAGATATTTGATTAGACGATGATAGCTTGATTGTATTTGGAGCAAACCCTAGGTGAGAATATAAACGCCGTAAGTACAAACGACCCATTTTTAGAAACAGGACCGACAAAGTGCCCCGCACTCTTTTAGAAACTACTCCCTTCACACTATTAACAATAGCCGTTAGTAAATATGGGTATCGATACTTAGGAGCGGTCACTCCTTACTTAAGGGTAGCAACCTGAGTACATATTACTAAGTTCTCACGAACTCGATCTTTAGACTGAAACTAGGGGCGTGTGCTTGACCAGAAATAGGATTAGTATGCAAAATCTTACGTTATATTAAGCTTAGTGGTTGGTACAACTCCAGGATCATAGGTCTTTATTATTTACGCATATGCTTACTTACTGTCTTACACATGTGGATTAATCCACCGCTGAGGTAATGACCACGCACTTTTACCGCTTGCTACGCGACTTGAACTTTGAACTTATCTTGAACTTTTATGACTTTGAACTGATCTTGAACTTTTATGGACTTTGAACTTGTCTCGAACTTTTACGAACTCTAAACTCTTGACTTGAACTATTACGACAGTATATAAACTATCTTTATGCGATTGCTCATCCGCATACTTCTTTTGGAAAACTTTGTACTTATATATATATATATATATACTTGTCGAACTTTTATTAGAAACCTTTGGTCAACCTATAAACTGTAACTCACTCACTACGTTTCGTAGTTGACACTTTGTCTCTTGTTTCAGAAATAAACGTAAGTTATGAAGTGCATTGCTCAGGCGGGTCAAGCCAATTATGTGAAGTGTACCTCGGGAAGAAGACCTTTATTTTTGGGAATTTTTAATTGAAACATTTTATTATGTATTATGGTCTTAAATGTTGAATCTTGGTTGTATCTTTGAATTTTTGTACTTTTCCAACTTTAATCTTAATGACTTGAACCGTTGATTTTAGTATAACTCGTGAAATGATTCCTTGCTCTTCACATCTCGTGTTTCCGCTTTAGCGGGGTGTGACAGTAATCGAGATTTACGGCAAGGCAAGCTAAAGAAGAAGGGAAGGGGGACCGTAATGTACAAAGTTAAAAATGTTTTCGTAAGAGCTTCCTCTCAAGTTTGTAAAATAAGATGTTAACGGTTATTTAACGTTAACTAATGTAATGAAGTAGTATCACTTTTGGAAAGTTGGTTAAATGTTTTGTAAGATATATTTAAAAAAAATAATGGTGCCTCTTTGGTTGCGGGTGTTTCATTAACAAACTTGTTGACGTTCTAAACAAACTGGAGAACCTATTCACGAACAAAAACTTGGTTCTTAAATCGTCTGTCTTCGATGAACACTTGTGTGCGGCGAACATGTTATTGAGTAGTTTCTTTGTTTCAGATTTAGCATACTTTTTACCATGGCTCAACGATCATTCGACAAGAGGCATAACTAGGCGGTCAAGTTAGCCTCGTATTCCCAAGATGCAACACCGTTTCGTCCTGTGTTGGATTTTCTACAGGAGTCTCGGATTGCTTTCCTATTGCAAGAGGATATGCTGATAATTCTACCATGTGTTCAGCAGTTCTGGGATACTCTGCAGCCAGTAGAACTTGCGCATCCTCGGATAGGGGAACGTCGCCATGGCCTAGATGCAACGGTTAATGGGCATGAGTTTGTGATCACCATCAGTCGGCTTCGTACAACTTTTCATCTCGGCTCAGCCGCTCAGGAAAGGGGTGTGACGACTTTAGGCCAACAGTTTCTGGGTACTTCTGTCACACCCCGCTTAAAGCGGAAACACGAGGTGTTCCAGTTACGATATCAAGAGTCAAGGATTACAACATTACAACCGATATACAAAACATCGTAATAACATTAATCATGCCAAATGTTTACAATGTACATTACAAAGTCAAAAGCGATGAATCGCCGAGTACAAATACAATACAAATGACACAAAACGGATCGTCATGGAAATTACATAAAACATCATACATTCCAAAATACACAAAACAAGCGATCCGAAAAGAAAGTATGGCATGATTACTGAACTTCCTCAAACTCCTGAAAAGCGTTAAAAACGACATCAACAACATGTTGGTGAAATATTCGCAATTTTTAAATAAAAGTTGACCCTTTGACCAGATTTAACAAACATGTTAATTTCAAATATCATATCATGTTTCACAACCCTAGCGAGGATACCATGCCTAGATTAGTTATACATCGAACCTGACCAGTCCAAAAGACCCCTTTCCTAAGGTGTGTCAAACCAAAGGCAATAATAATTAAGTGCGGCCATAACATCCACTCATAGGAGCGCCCTACCGAGCGATGAGGGTTAGGTACAATAACCATATAGCTATATATATGTAACCGTGGGGCATAAAGCTTAACGAGTGTATAAGACACCCAATCTAAGGCAGACCTATTCTACTAGGCAAACAAGATAATCAACAATGTCTCGCATACATGCAGACAATTTAAAATACGTTTTCCAACCGAAAAATAGTAAAGACAAGGGCTACGAATAACTCACAGTGAAAGCACAAAAAATACTCGGGTATATAATCACGGAGCTACAACTCCACCGTCTAAGTGCCCTATAACAGCAAATAACATAGTCTCAGTATCTCTATAACCGATTTAGCTTTGTCGGTTAAGATTTAGTGTATTAAAATATTCCAACGATTAATAAGTTTAATCAAGATGACGTATTTAGGAGACGATGTTCCGCGCCAAGAAGGACGATCGGCTAGATATCGATCTTTCACGTCATAAGTGACCGTTGGAAAAGAATGATTATTCCGAGTCGATAACGACTACCAGGAATATCGGTTGAATTCAAATATTGTTATCAAATTTTCCAACACAAAAAGAGGTTTATATGTTTAACATATCACCTTAATACTAGTTAAAGTCATTACAGTTACTTCTGAACAGATAAATGAAATATCGAGCTTAAAGTTACTTTTTACAGCGGTTTAGATAAGGTTTCGGGACCTGGTCTCCGTTACGTAGCGTAACTGTAGTTACGTCAACGTAACTGTAGTTACGTTGATCTCAGTTACGTAGCGTAACTGTAGTTACGCTGATCTCAGTTACGTAGCGTAACTGTAGTTACGCTGATCTCAGTTACGTAGCGTAATTGTATTTACGCTGATCTCAGTTACGTAGCGTAATTGTATTTACGCTGATCTCAGTTACGTAGCTAATTGTAGTTACGCCAACGTAACTGTAATCAGCTCCACCATTTTGTCAAAAATTGATTTCGTGTTGGAATTTCATCTTTTGATGGTAGATTTGGACATGTAAGTTATAATATTCTCAAAAATACTTTCAATCAACACTTTTATAAGCTTTTCCATCATTTAATCAAAGATCCATATACATGTTTATAAAACTTGATTTCATAGATTATTAATCATCAATTTTGTAAAAACTCACTTCTTTGAATTAGATTATATATGCAACTGATAAATTAAAGTAAAAACAGTAGAGATTAGATAATATACCCCAAAGAAAATGAAGGTATGATGATCTAGGATGATTTGATAGAAATTCCTTGATGTGTGATGGTGATTTTTGACCCGAAAATGATAGAAATCAATATATGCAACCCATGGATGATTAACTCTACCTTCCCTTGATGATAACAACGATTTATTGTACTGAAATTGGTGGTTTATTTGTTGTACTTTACTGAAATAAAAAGTGTTGAAAGGAATGTGTGTGTGTTTTGTTCAAAGAGAAAGGAAGAAATGAAAACTTGTGTGTTTTTGATGTAAAATTGAAATGGAGAACTTATGTGAGACAATAGTGGGTTAAAACCTGCATTAGATGAGGGTTTGACATCTGTTAAACAGGTGTCAAAAGGGTTAAACACGTTTTGATGACTCACACACAAAACACAAGTGTTGCACACTAGTTACGCAGCATAACTATCCCAGATAGTTACGCCAGCGTAACTGTATAGTTACGCAGCGTAACTATCCCAAATAGTTACGCTAGCGTAACTGCTCCGTAACTGTCTGTTTTGTGGGAATTTTTTTTCGTTTTTTCGTTATTGTTAAGCATTTTCGTTAGTTGGAAGTTTACAATTCATTATGAAATGAACTTAGGCAAGTTCCTTGTGCGTTTTCTTGGTATTAGGGTTCATTTAATGATTCGATTTCAATTCCGATTTTGAGATACGTACTTTTCGGTATAAGCATAAACACGAGCAAAACACGATTTCTCGAATATAAAGAAATACGTTAACCGACAAATTTGGAGTAAAACCCTAACTTATTTTCACGAGAATACTACTATTTGGCACTTAGGTAAATATAAAGATTACGTCTCGAGGGACGAATCAATCGAAAGACATAAAACCCGATTCTCAATAATAAACCGTGAGTAAAACAAAGCGAAATGAAAGGGTCTAAACAATTGCGAATAAAATTAAAATAATAACGGTAACCAAAGTACCTCAAAATGACGGGACGTCACAACTTCCTTAAGACGAATGGGGTACGTTGGACAAATTCCCGCTTCTCAGTATGGCAAGGGCAAAGTCTACGGCCAGTGGCGCTATCTATTTCATGTCATCGTCTCCGTATTCAAGAATACTAAGACCGGGCATGACACTCTGGATAATCAACTGGTCTCTATTCTTGTCTCTCTAGTCTACAACCGCCCATATCCATTCGGCCGTTATGTTTATGATCAGTTCATGAACAAACTCAACCATCCACCGAGCCTCTTGTTATATCCTCGCTTCGTGATGATGATTATTCGTCATTTTTGCCCGGATCTTCCAACTGATGGCTTCCGAGTTCGTGTCGGGGTAGTGGAGAAGAAAATTTTTCAAACATGCCTAAAGCATCATCCACGTACTACCGGTGAAGCCCAGCCTCTGGAAACTGCATTATTTGGGGCCATTTTGGATGCTGCTTATGTTCATGAGGAGAATCCATCACTAGCAGAGAATTTGGTTGAGGGTTATGTGCCTCAAACCGCTAGTTCTCCCTCCACCATTTCCACATGCTCTTCAGGCTGAGGCTCCTGCAGTGGTTGAAAATCAACCAGGGGTTTACAATGCAGTGGTTGATGAGTGATGTGCGAAATCTAGTTTTCCGAAAACGCTTAATTTAAATCACAACACCGGGCAACCCTTATCGGTTGTAAAATAGCTTAGGCAAGTTCGGGTTCGAACTCAGAGACTTTGTTTAATTGATTAATTTTAGCTTTATAAGTAACTAGTAACAAGTAGTGGGGTTTTGTATTTAACTAACGATAACAATGATTAAAAATTGGTTTTGATTCAATATTAGATAAGGACGCTTGCTTGGACCGTTCACGAATGTATGATCTTTCCTAAGTATGAAATGCTGATAAACTTCTAATTTAAAACCTAGTTCCTTTCAAATACGGTTAACACCCCAAATTATTGTGCATAAGGTACCAAGCTAATGTGTGAGAATTAATTTATAAACTTCCTTTCGAATAGTCTACTAGTCAATAAACCGACTTCTCTTAATTTATCAACTAGCGTTTGAGTTTAATCTTACTTATTTTAATTACTATTAACGATTCCTTTCGAATACCGTTAATTTCTATCAACTATAGACCGGTCGATAAATTCATTCTTATTATAGCAAAATCGAATTCCTTTAGAATACCCGATTTTTAAATAAGAACATAAGCAATTTAATAATTTTTTAAAGCTTCAACCCAAACGTATCCCCAATTAACCAAACACACATCAATCATGCAATTTCATACTTAAAATTAATCACACAAACAATCACATATCCGAGCAAACGTATAATGAAACTAGCTACTCATGTTGGTAACGAAACGCAAATTATATGAAAAAGACATAATTCTATTGAAATGAAAATAGTGAATAAGTTACATACCAATCCGAAAACAACACTTGCAAATAGTATCCAAAATGACAAACTAGTGAAAAACAGGATATTTGTTTAACGATTACTTCAAAAACTCCGAAAATATGATGATCCTTGCTTTCCTCCTTCTCCAATGATTAGTCAATTGAGGGGTAAAAGATAAGATGCCCCATATATACTGATCTTTCCGTCCTTTTAATGCACTAAAAAGATTCCTTAGTGTCCCAATCAATATCAATTAATCCAAAACTTGTAACAACAAAAGTCGACTACTGCGGCGCAGCCATAGGGCAATGCGTCGCATTCGAACATCCGTGGGTTTAATTTAAATAATGCATGATGATTGCGTCGCATTGCAAAGGGATGCGGCGCATTGGTGTAGTTGTAGCTTTCCAAATATTTTACTTTGATCCTTCCTCGCATTCTTTAGTCCAAAACAACTCCTTTAATTCCAAATATGACCGAAAACCTAAAAAACATACTTTACACAAATATAAGTATAAAACGGGCCTATCCATTACGTTTTGGACTAAAAACATAACAAATATCGCGATGAAATAATCATATAAATGAGCGATATCAAACCCCCCATACTTAAGCATTTGCTTGTCCCTAAGCAAATTCGACTCAAACTAACGTTAATTTTACAAAATATACAACTTAAGAAAAATTAAGGAATCACGGGCTCAAGCGTTTAACTACATTCCGTAGTTCAAAATTAAAGATATGCGTGAAATTGCTAGATCGTAAACCGACTACGAACATCAAAAGTCATTAAATTACTTACGTAAATAAAAAACGCAATTTCCTAAAGTCAATTCCTATTTTATCCCCTAGTTTTGATATGTCCAAATAACCACCCCTTTTCCCTCACTCACCAACCTAAGTTGGAGCGATCAGCCTACCATTGGGGCGACCCCTATATCGCCTTTCCATTATTATCTCTTCCTCTTCATCATCATCGCTGTCAACTGGTTCACTGTGGCGCATTGGCTCAGGATGCGGCGCACTGGAGTCATGTGTACCAATTGGTGAGCCCACGGAGTCTCGACTGCGGCGCATTGGCTCAGGGTTGCGGCGCATTGGAGCTGTGACAGCTTCTTTTTGCTTTTTCTTCACGTTCAGCTCATATTCTTCTTCACCCCCATACTTAAAACATGACCGTGTCTCAATGACGTTCACATGCTCATCCCGTTGATGTGGTGCTTGGTATCTTTGACCTTGACTATTTTGACCCCCATTGTTCTTGTTTTGATTAGTGGGTCTCGGGTTTGGTTGGGTAGAAATCGGAATTTGACCCGTTGGTCGATTTGAAAACCGTTCGTTCAATCTCTCAAATTTCCGTTCCAAATCTTGAACACCCGCCTGTGTATTCCTTTGGACTTGATCGATTTTCTCATGTATCCCCTTAATTGAATTTTCCATCAAATCTTTTTTTGCCTTTTGAGTATGAATGAAATCCTTCATCATCTCCATCAAACTCGAGTCTTCTTCCTCCTCTCTCGGTTTCTGTTGATTTGGTTAAAAACGTCCTTCATTTCTATTCCGTCGATTCTGGTTTCCATACCCGTAATTCCCTCCACCTTGTTGACGATTTTGGTAATTACTTTGGTTTTGATAACCGTAGTTGGCATAGTTAACATCCTCGACTTTCGGCTCACACTCCTCCGTATAGTGTGGTCCTCCACATTTTCCACACCCATTTCTAACCGTACATCAATATCTAATCGACCCATTCGGTTTTTCATCTCATCCACCAATGATTTGGTTTCAGTCACAATCTCATTAGTACCACTTCCGCTACTACTACCTCCTTCTACTTGGTTAACCGACCCTCGAACCTTTCTATTCCTACCAACCCGATCTCTAGCAATCTCGGCCTGCACTTGATCCTCCATCATTCTATAGGCATCATTCGGTGACTTATACAAAACATTTCCACCACCCGCAAGGTCCAAATCATGCTGAGAACGGTTGTCCAATCCATGATAAAATATGTCGATAATCTGCTCTCTATCAAGATCGTGTCCATGACAATTCCTCAAAAGGTCCTTGAGCCTAATCCAAGCTTCCGTTGTGGTCTCATTATCAAACTGACAGAAGCTTCTAATTTGGTTCAACAATTTTCTACCCAAGATGGGCGGAAAGAAACGGGTCACAAAAAGCTCCCTTAGTTCCTCCCATGTTTCAATCGATTCAGGCTCCAACTCGTAGAACCCTGTCTTAGCCTCTCCCCGTAAAGATGATGTGAATAGACTAAGCATGACTCCCTCTTCTAAACCTTCTTCATACCGAAACATCTTGCATATTTCCGTAAATGTTGCAATGTGCTTAGGCGGGTCAGCTTTTGTATTTCCGTCAAATGATTTTTCCTGAATCATCTTGTGGTGATGCCCCTTAACAGAAAAATTATTCCCCACGTTTGGTGGAATAATTGCTGATCCTCGAGTAAGTGGTACGGTCCGGTTCCGGTTGATCATCGGTATGTCAAACGGGTTGGGTGGGTCGTTAATAACAGCATTATCATCTCCGTGTTTTGACATCTCGCTCGGCTCAAAGTAATTCTCTCCTAAAATAAACTCTTCTTCCTCCTCGGAAGATCCTTTCTCACTAAATAATACGGCTTTTACACCTTGTTTTTGCAAAATTCTCTCCGGATCAGAAAATGGGCAAACAACGTGCTTCCCTTGGATCTCGTGTACATCCAGTACTAATCACCTGAAAATCAAAACAAAAACAAAAAAAATACCGTGAAAACTATTCGAAACAAAATAAAACATAAAAACTAAAATCTCAATTAAATCATGTCCCCGGCAGCGGCACCAAAAACTTGATGTGCCAAATCTAGTTTTCCGAAAACGCTTAATTTAGATCACAACACCGAGCAGTGTACCCTTAACTTCATAAGTAACTATTAACAAGTGGTGGGGTTTTGTATTTAACTAACGATAACAATGATTAAAAATTGGTTTTGATTCAATATTAGATAAGGACGCTTGCTTGGACCGTTCACGAATGTATGATCTTTCCTAAGTATGAAATGCTGATAAACTTCTAATTTAAAACCTAGTTCCTTTCGAATACTAAATTTCTTCAATTACCCGACCGTGCAACCGTTCCTTTCGAATACGATTAGCACCCCAAATAATTGTGCATAAAGTACCAAGCTCATGTGAGAGAATTAATTTATAAACTTTCTTTCGAATAGTCTACTAGTCAATAAACCGATTTCTCTTAATTTATCAACTAGCGTTTGTGTTTATTCTTACTTATTTTAATTACTATTAACGATTCCTTTCGAATAACGTTGATTTCTATCAACTATAGACCGGACGATATATTTATTCTTATTATAGCAAAATCGAATTCCTTTCAAATACCCGATTTTTAAATAAGAACATAAGCAATTTAATAATTTCTTAAAGCTTCAACCCAAACGGATCCCCAATTAACCAAACACACATTAATCATGCAATTTCATACTTAAATTAATCACCCAAACGATCACATATCCAAGCAAACGTATAATAAAACTAGCTACTCATGTTGGTAACGAAAAACCAATTATATGAAAACGACATAATTCTATTGAAATGAAAATAGTGAATAAGTTCAATACCAATCCGTAAACAAGACTTGCAAATAGTATCCAAAATGACAAACTAGTGAAAAACTGGAAATTTGTTTAACGATTACTTCTTAAAACTCCAAAAATATGATGATCCTTGCTTGCCTCCTTCTCCACTGATTAGTCAATTGAGTGATAAAAGATAAGATACCCCAAAATACTGCTCTTTTCGTCCTTTTAATGCAGTAAAAAGACTCCTTAGTTTCCCAATCAATGAAAATTAATCCAAAACTTATAACAACAAAAGTTGACTACTGCGGCGCAGCCATAGGGCATTGTGCCGCATTCGAGCATCCGTGGGTTTCATATAAATAATGCATGATGACTGCGTCGCATTGCAAAGGGATGCGGCACATTAGTGTAGCTGTATCTTTCCAAATATTTTACTTTGATCCTTCCTCGCATTCTTTAGTCCAAAACAACTCCTTTAACTCCAAAGATGACCGAAAACCTAAAACACATACTTTACACAAACATATGTATAAAACGGGCCTATCCATTACGTTTTGGACTAAAAATATAACAAATATCGCTATGAAATAATCATATAAATGAGCGATATCAATGTGCTAGTTGCAGGTCTCTTTCAGCAACAGGATGATTTGTCCGACATTGATACTTATGTTGATGATCAGACGGTTATGGTAGATGCTCCTGGGATTATATCTTGGTTCAGGTTGAGCAATATGCTAGAAATCCACCGGGGAGTCAGCACACAGAGGTACTTGAGGTTTCGGAGACTTATGGTGGTGTTAATGTTGATGTGGAACGTACTGAGGAGGTGCCTGCTCAAACAGAGGAAGTACCTGTGGACATGGATGTCGATGATGTTGTTACTTCACAGTTGCAGCCTGTCAATGCAGCTAGAAAAAGACCACTTTCTGATCAAGATATTTCAGAGTCTTCAGTTGCTGACTTGATCCATCGTCCACGGAAGTTACTACTTCTTCTAACCATACTTTATCCGAATTACATGTTCTTATTTTGTAGCTTTTTTCGGAGGTTGCTGAATTGAAGAAATCTGATTCTGAGAAGACTAGAACGTATTTCTAACCTCGAGGCTCAAGTTCGGGAGCTTTCGGAGCGTCCGACCGTTCAGGGGAGGATACATGTAGGGATGATCCATTGAGGTTCAGACGAGAAGATGATCAAGATGATCCGAGTTCGCAGTGAGGAAAAGAGCCAGTTGGACCTTCTCAAGCAATGGTTATCTATCAAGCGGGTCAAAATCGAGCATCACATCAGGGGGAGTCGTCCCGAGGAGGTCAACAGGAAAATGATGATTTAGAAGCTGAAGATGATCTCTGGGAAATTGATACTAAAAGAGAAAATGATGACAAGGATGATGGTGAAGATAGGGTATATATCAATGCTCCGTTTGAAGGATATGTGGTTCAGGATGGTGTAGAAAAAGTGGTGAATATTGAGGTAGTCAGAGATGCTGGTGTTGAATCTGAGCGAAGAAGACTGATCTTACAGGAAAGACAAAGATGGTTTTGGACGGTTGGAAGAGAAAAGGAAGAGAAGATTACTCATAAATTTATACAAAATATTCAAATTGCCAACCAAAGCGGGGGATAATCAGTTGGATGTTCGATAGTGAGCTGAAAGTGTTTATCATTAAGAGGTTTGATGGTGTTCAGTATGTCGGAAAGAGTAACAGAAGTTCAATTCATTTCCCAAATCTAAATTGAAAGATTTAGCTACATTGAGGCTTATTAACAGGGATAATGATCTGTGGGCGCATTGGTCAGGGGGAGTTTGTTGATGCATATATTGTATGACAGTTGTTCTAGACTTATCGTTTAAATATATTCGTTATAACTTGTATATGTTTATAGTTATGTATCCCACGAACATGTATGTTCGTGGGCTTAGTAGTCTGTTTGGGTAACTTACAAACTTGCATGTTCGTAAGGCCCACATAGCCCTTTAGTGACGAACATGTTGTCCTATATAAAGGGACAACATGTTTAGGTTTAGGGTTAGACTTTTAGATACTCTGCGAATTCGTTATATTGTCGTTTGGTGTTATACGTATTATTGTTATATACGTATAATACACAATTAGAGTTAATTGGTATTATTGGTGTTATCGTTTATTTACTGTTCATTGTGTTGTGTCTCAATTGATTACCGATATTCCGGTTTGTGATCAATTGATTTAACCTTGTTGATCGGAATACTGGGACCTACAACTTTGAATTCGTATGATTAGTTGTATCAGAGTCAGGTTGGCTCTTGATTTTGATATATATATATATATATATATATATATATATATATAAAGAAGAATATGAATATTGATGATCCTGATTTCTTGTTGAATCTCCGGGACGCTATGTGCAATATACAAGAAGAGGTTCATAGATAACCAAGACCAGGGGAGTTTAAGGTGAAAGAATTTTCTAAGTTTGTTAAGGGTACGAATCAAGAAAAATATTTGGAGTGGGAGAGAAAGATTGACCGTATGTTTGGCTTTAAAGAATTTGACGATAAGAAGAGGTGCAAATACGAAATTCTAAAATTGAGTGGTGGTGCGTCCTTGTGGTTCGAAGGGCTTAAGGACAAGAGAACAAGGGATGGAAAAGAAAATATTTCGTCTTGGGAATCTTTCAAAAGAAAGCTAAAAAAAGATATGTTCCCATAAACCACCGAATTACCACTTATCGAAACAATTTGTTTGAGCATAGAAAGAGTGATGGCTAAAGCTTCCAAAGATTCTTCATTGGTGTTTTGTAATGAACATTTAGTTCGGGTGGACAATGTTCATCACCCAAACTAAATCATAGTTAGAATATCTCATGAAGACTTTAAGTCGGGTGAACTAACTCTTCACCGGAGTTAAGTTCAAGTTCACCCAAACTGAAAGTTAAATGAAATTTTTGTTATTTGTTCACCTGAAGTGTTCTTAAATGAACATAAGGATTTATGTAATGTTAATAGTTAGTGTGTGTAGCCTATAATTAGTTAGGAGAGTAAGTCAGTTGATATGAGCTTATGTGTGAGTGAGAATATCAGTTGTAACAATTTTTCCCACCATTTATGGCTTATGAATGATAATTCCTTTTACTCATTTATGTTTGATACATTGTTCTTATTCGTTAATTTAATTCATTAACTCGTGATTCCGCCACTAGTTAGTGATTCTAAACATCATATTTTTGCTTTGAAGACTGATCAGACCTGACAAGTGGTATCAGAGCTGGTAAATCAAATCAAATTTGATTCAGCTCAGTTATCGAGAGATTGTGAGCTATATTCAAGGTTTTTAGACAAGTTACAAGGATTAGAACAGTAAGATCAACAATTTTGAGTATTTGTAGTTTTGAAATTTGGCGGTAAAATTCGTTATTTAGGTAATTTAGTTTTAAGCGTTAGTATGAAGTGTGAATTTGATTGTTAGAGTGTTTCCTAAGGTTTAGTTGATAATTTCTGCAATTTTGATCAAGTTTGAATCACTTCCTGTTTAATTAGTTCATCCGAGTTATATTTTGTTTATCCGAGTTAAAATTCAGATTCCTCAATTCGAATTTCTGCAATAGTAATGGCTGCTCCAGTTGTGAATTACGATAATGAAACAGGTTATGGTGGTAGACCTCCAAAATTCCTACTAGGATATGATTTTATCAGGTGGAAGCTTCGTTTCAAGGCATTTGTCTATTACAATAACAGACAGTTATGAAATTCAATTGTTAATGGTCCTCATCGACCTAGAGTGCAGGAGACTGGTGGAACTGGTATGGTATACGTTGATCCTGAAAGGTACACTGGGGAAGATAACAAGCTAATTTACAGAGACTTTTGAGCACTTGGAGCTATGATATTGGCTCTTCGTAAAGAAATTTACAATAATTTCAAGGATTGTACCTCTGCTAAAGAGTTGTGGATGCCATGTAGTTAAGATATGAAGGTAGTTTGGAGCTTAAGGAGAGCAAGAGAGACATGTTGAAGTAGTTATATGAAGCATTTGAATATGTGAGAGGTGAGAGTTTATCTGAACAAATAAGTAGGTACACATTACTAGTGAGTGATCTAAAGAGTGTTGGTGTAATGTTGAAAGATAGTGATGTTTGTAAGAAGCTATTGGGATCTCTACCTACTAAGTGGTCAGTTCAAGTTATGATCATCAAGAGAACTACAAATTTGAATGCAATGACATTGGTAGAATCGATTGGGATTATTCAATCATATGAAGTTGATATGCAGATTGATGAGAATGACCAGACTGGTAATGCTTATGGATGGGCTTTAAAAGCTCAAATCCCTGTGAACTCAACTCACTAAACTAATCAAGCTCAACCTCAACTACAATCACATGTAAATTGTCATTCTGGAAACTGCTATTCACCAAATCAATCATCTGTTGGATACAATGCAAATGGTTATGGAAATTATTCTGGTCAAAGTGGTGAATAGAGTGCTTATCATTCATCTTCTGTGAATTATGGTGTGAATGGAATGAGTTTGAATGGGCTAGGAGACAAAGAGATATAGTATAGAGCTTTTGTTGCAAGCTATGAAGAATTTGTGGCTGGAAGTTTGACTCAAGTTGAAATTGCCAAAGAGGATCTTGAACAAATCCATCCAGATGACCTGGAGGAGATTGATTTGAAATGGAAAATGGCCATGGTGAGGGTGAGGGCTAATAGATTCTTCAAGAAGACAGGAAGAAATAATTTCAGAAAGGATAATGGAGATAGAGTTGGTTTTGACAAATCAAAGGTGAAGTGCTTCAACTGTGATGATTGATGTACAAAATCTAGTTTTCCGAAAATAAACTTTTATTAGATTACGACACCGGGCAGTGTACCCTTATCGGTTGTAAAATAGTATAGGCATATCTCGCGTTCGAACACGGGGAAGATTGTAAATTGAGAAAATAGCTAATAGTAACAAGTAGCAAGTGGGTTTTTGTCTTAAGAAGACCTGAATGTAAAAACGACTAAAAATGTTGTTGTATTTCAAATATGGATTAAGGACGCTTTCTTGGACCGTTTACGAATGTGTGATATTTCCTAAGTATGAAAATGTCGATAAACTTCTAATATAAAACCTAGTTCCTTTCGAATACTAAAATTTCTCCAATTATCTAACCGTGCAACTGTTCCTTTCGAATACAGTTAAAACCTCAAATAATTGTGCATAAAGTTCCAAGCCGATGTGTGAGAATTAATCTATAAGCTTCCTTTCGAATAGCTTACTAATCAATAAACCGATTTCTCTTAATTTATTAACTAGCGTTTGTGTTAACACTTACTTGTTCTAATTGTTGTTAGCGATTCCTTTCGAATACCGCAAACTTTTAATCAACTATAGACCGGTTGATTATTTCGTTTTTGGATTTTAGTAAAAATTACGGATTCCTTTCGAATACCCGTTTTTAGTTTACCAAACAAGAGTATAAACAATTTTAACAAGATAATTAAAGTTTCAACCCAAACGGATCCCCAATTAACCACAACACATCAATCTAATTTCATACCCAAAATCTATCACACAAACGATCACAAATCCAAGAAAACGTTTAAGAAAATTAGCTACTCATAATTATAATGAAACAAAACATATAAGTGAAAGACATGATTATATTGAATTAAAAATGAAAATGAGTTCATTACCGAAATGAAAGTAACACGTGCAAAATAGTATCCAAGTAACAAAATGATGAGAAATAAACTGAAATTTGTTCAACGATTATGGTAAAATTCCGAAAGTATTGTTATTCCTCCTTGCCTCCTTCTCCGGTGACTAAGAAAAGAGTATGATAATGATGAGATTCTGATTTTCTGCCAAAAAAACGTCTCTTATGTTTTTCCTCAAAAAAAAGCTTTAAGTTTCCTCATGAATAACATTAAATTTAACACTTTGTAACAGCAACTGGCCCGGTTGCGCCGCAGGTGATACCTCATGCGCCTCAGCTCGTCATCCGTGAGCACAAGGTGGTAATAGCTCTAGTTGCGCCGCAGGTATATCAATCTGCTCCGCAACTGGGACTCTGTGACCACGAGGTGAGAAAGACTAAGTTAGATGCGTCGCAGGTTGATCAGATGCCCAGCATCTAAGTTTTGTAACTTCCCGACTAGTTTTTTCTTGGCATCTTTTAGTCCCAACACGCCTCCTTTTGTTCAGAATACGACCAAAAACCTAAAATACATACTTTACACAAAATGTAAGTAATACGGGGTCTATCCATTACGTTTTGACACAAAAACATAACAAATGTCGCGAATAAATATGCATATAAATGAGCGACATCAAACCCCCCATACTTAAGGATTTGCTTGTCCCCAAGCAAATCCGACTCAAAACTAACGTTAATTTTACAAAATATACAACTTAAGAAAAATTAAGGAATCACGGGCTCAAACGTTTAACTACATTCCGGTGTTCAAAATAAAGATATGCGTGAAATTACTAGATCGTAAACCGACTATGAACATCAAAAGTTACTAAATTACGTAAGTAAGTGAAAACTGCAATTTCCTAATGTCAATTCCTAATTTATCCCCTAGTTTTGATATGTCCAAATAACCACCCCTTTTCCCCTACTCTCCAACTTAAGTTGAAGCGATCAGCCTTTTGGGCCGACCCCTATACCGCCTTGCTTTCGGGGAAACCTTAAAATATCACAAAACCGTTTTTTCTATCTTTGTTTCTTCTTTCTTTTGAGAATTGTGTGTTAGTCTACTCATTTTGCTTTCCTCACACTTTTGTTCACTTCAAATACTATAGATTTATAATTTTATATTTTCTTTGAAGTGAACGGTTTTGGTAATGGGATTTGAGTCTTCGTTATAGTGAGGATGAGTTCAATTTGTTGACGGGAAAGACCTATGGTATTTTTCTTCGCCTCTAACTCTCTTTTGGGATTAAGTGATACTAGGATTCCCCAACTACCCCCGAAAGGGTGCAAGAGACTACAAGGGCTTGGTACTAAGGATATCTAGCGGTTATCCGGATTTAAGATTTTTCGGGGAAATTTAAGGAACTAAAACTAAGCAACCTTAATTCTTACTTACAAATATTTTATTAACTAGGGATGTTCCTAAATAGTTTCACGTTAAAGTACCGGAATGTTTCTAAATGCACAAGCCCCTATCATTTTCCCTAACTACCTTTAAGCGTTTTTTTTTTAAATGACTCAAATGGGACAAAGACACGTAATGGATACAAGGGGGATTAAATTAACTAATTTCCCGAGGTTTATCCCCCCCCCCCCCATACTTAACTAACAGATTGTCCCTAATGTGTTCCATTAAAACTAAAAATAATACAAAAATTAAACCTAAGAGAAATTAAAACTAAAAAAAAATACAAAAATAGAGAAAATAAAAGAAATGACAAAAGCGTGCGTCGTCGAGATGATTTCTTTTGATTTCCGATTTTTTCGCACGTGCTGAACTTAATGCAAGACCTTTCGCTAAAATTAACACAAGATAACAACAACAATTATGTCAATAAAAATAAAACTAAAAATAATCAACCACACACAAAAATTGTTCACCGTTCACGACAGAAAATAAATAATCCAACATAATAAAACAACACATAACAAATATAACAAGCAGCTGCTCAATCTCGGTTATCTCCTTCGGGTGGTGATGGTGGGAACAGTGAAGGCGGGTTATAATCGGTCCATTGGCTTGATGCTCCCGGGACATTTTGATGGTACTGTTGGGTCATGTATTCCCAAGTCGGTTGGTAGCGTTCCATGTGGCATTGCATATAGTTCCCGACCCTTTGAATATCTCTCCTAGTCCTACCATTTCCCGTTCCATCTGGTAGAAATCACTTTGTGATTCATCCATCCCTCTCCCGATCCTAAAAATCTCCTCCATCATGCGCGACTGATCAAACGCCATCGGTGGAGGTTGAGGGTGTGATGAACCACCCGCTTCCATTTCTCGCTCCTCCCTTTCAACTCCCTCTTCCTCATCATTCTCGGCTTTGTCCTCCTCATCTTCCTCATCTCCAGCGAATACCCTCGATTTCGTGACAATTTCAGCTCTTTTCAAATCTTGCATAGTCATCAATTTCCATCCACTGGTGGACTACAGTTTCGAATGCATGTTGTCGTCAATACACCAAGTTTCTTGGCTATCCGAGTGATAAAGTGCCCACAAACCATCGAGCCCACTGCTTGTCTCCCCGACCCTTTCTCCTTCATGTATTCTACCAATCCCCAAGGAGCGATCACAAAACGTTCCGGTCTCCTCTTTGCGAAGTAATGCAATAGCCACAAATCATCAATGTAAACTTTGTCTTGATGTTGGGCTCGTTGAAAAAAAGAAAGCGAAATCTCCTTTTGAATTAGGCGTAGCATCGGGCATGTGATGTCGTTTGCCTTACACGTAGTCTTGTAAGGTGTCTTTCCCGATAGTGCTAACCAAACCCTGTCTTTCTTGTCCCTTACTTCATTCCAATTCCAACTCCCAGCCAATCCGTACCCTGTCATCATATGTTCGTTTACGCATTCTTCCCTAGTGAATAGTCGGGCCAAAAATCCAAAATGGGCTATGGTGACCTTATGCTCTTGTCCTCCCAACCTAAATTTAATTATTGGTGTGAAATAAATTTGATGACTTTGGGTAGGTACCGCGTCTACCTCTAGACTCGAATAGAATTCCAAACACAATTCTCTATACACTACCTCTCTAACGTTAAACCCCGTTCTCCACACCGCAATCTCTAAAGGTGGAGTTCCCTACTCTCCATGGTGCCTTGTCAATAAATACCCATCTAATTCATTTCCGATCCCCAAATCCCCGATCAAATCCCAATCCAAGAACTTGGGAGGACAAACCGCTTTGTCTTGAATTAGTGCCAAGTTATTATTCAATTTCACTTTCCTATTTGCAGAACACCCTGTACACTTGAGCCAGGGATGTGTTTCGGCTCTCATTGTCATGGATTCAGTTGATGGTACGACCAGTTTTGGTACACTATGAATGTCGGTAGTTTGTTGTTCTTCGGGTTCTTCAACTGCTTGGCGTTTTCCCTACACAATATACAATTACAATAATACCATACAAAATTGTTAAAACAAAAGAAAGAAAATCAAAAAAGAGAGAAAAGGAAAACAAGGAAAAGATACAACAAACCGGGATGTCTCCCGAAGATGCTCGTTTATTGCTCGAGTCACTAGCTTGACTCCTCGTTATTCCTTCAAACTAGAATGGGTAGAACCCATCCTCAGCTGTCATTCCACTCTCATCGTCCTCCTCGCAATATAGCTTTACCATATGCCCATTCACGATAAAAGTTCCTCCATCTTCCGTTGCAAGTTCCAAATACCCGGTCGAAAAAACCCTTTTTACAACGTATGGACCCGTCCATTTTGATTTTAGCTTTGGGGCCTTGAACTTGTATTTCGACTGAAACAGGAGGACTTTATCTCCTTCTTTGAAATCTCATCTGCGTATTTTCAAGTCATGTATGGCTTTAGTCCTTGCTTTGTACAAACTCGAATTCTCATACGCGTTCCATCTCAATTCCTCCAACTCGTGCAATTGCAAAAATCTCGCTTCTCCACTTTCCACCAAATCGGTATTACACTCCTTTAACGCCCAATATGCTTTGTGTTCAATCTGCAGAGGTAAGTGACAATTTTTACCATATAATAAACGGAAAGTTGTTGTACCAATTGGTGTTTTAAATGCGGTTCTGAATGCCCAAAGTGCGTCCTCCAATTTCCTAGACCACAAAACGGGATTATTCTGTACCGTCTTCTCCAAGATTCGTTTGAGAGCTCGATTTGTGTTCTCGGCTTGCCCACTTGTTTGGGGATGATAAGAAGTCGATAATCTATGTTGCACCCCGTACTTTTTCAAAACTTTCTCCATTTGGGCATTCGCAAAGTGGCTCCCCCGATCGCTTATTAATGCTTTCGGCATCCCAAACCTGCAAAATAGACTTTTCAAAAAGTCTATAACAACAACCGCATTGTTGGTGGGTAGAGATTTTGCCTCGACCCATTTGGAGACATAGCCAACCACCACCAAAATTTACATGTTCCGATTAGAAGGTTTGAACGGCCCCATAAAATCTATTCCCTAAATATCGAACACTTCACAAACTTGAATGCCTTGTTGCGGCATTTCGTCCCTTCTCGTAATTGTACCTTGCCTTTGACACGAATGGCATATTCGTACCAAAGTTTGTGCTTCCTTAAAGATCGTGGGCCGATAAAACCCGGCATCAAAAACTTTCTTTCCCGTTACCGACGGACCATAGTGTCCTCCCGAAGGTCCGTGGTGGCACTCATCAAGAATCTTTCTCGTTTCGCTTCCATGTACACATCGACTCACCATCCCATCAGCACACATACGAAACAAATACGGTTTTTCCAAAAGTAATACTTAACATCATAAAACAATTTCTTGCGTTGTTGGTAGCTCAAATCTTCATTTATTACTCCGCCTACTAAGTAGTTTGCAATATCCGCAAACCACGGGCCCTTCACTACAGTCATTCTCCCTACAAGCGCTAATTGTTCTCCCGGAAAAGTGTCCCTTATTTCCCCCTCCTTCAACACATCAAGATCCGGATTCTCCAAACGACTTAAATGGTCAGCCGCCACATTTTATCTACCCCTTTTATCTTGAATTTCAACATCGAACTCTTGTAACAACAAAATCCATCGAATTAATCTCGGTTTTGCGTCCAATTTTGAAAACAAAAACTTCAATCCAGAATGGTCCGTAAACACTACCGTCTTACTCAAAACCATATAGGACCTAAATTTATCAAACACAAAAACCACCGCTAGCAACTCCTTCTCAGTTGTGGTGTAATTTTGATGTGCCTCATTTAAAGTCTTACTCACAAAATATATCGGTCGAAAGTGATTACCGATTATTTGCCCCAAAACAGCCCCACCGGCGAAATTACTCGCATCACACATCAGCTCAAAGGGTAACTCCCATTCCGGTGACACCAAAATGGGTGTATTTGTTAATCTCTCTTTCAGCAATTCAAAAGCATCCAAACAATCCTTCGAGAACTCGAATTTGGTATCCTTTTCTAGCAATCTAGTCATCGGCCTCGTGATCTTCGAAAAATCCTTTATAAATCACCGATAAAAACCCGCGTGTCCCAAATAGCTCCTCACTCGCCTTCTCATTCGTGGGCGGTGGTAGTTTCGATATAACCTCTATTTTTCCGTATCAACCTCAATCCCGGCTCTCGATATCTTATGTCCCAAAACAATGCCTTGCTTCACCATGAAATGGCATTTCTCCCAATTCAACACTAAATTCGTCTCCTCACATCTTGCCAACATTCTATCCAAATTCTTTAAACACTTCTCAAACGAGTCCCCATATACCGAAAAGTCATCCATGAAAACCTCCATCGAATTTTCTATCATATCTTGGAAAATCGCCATCATACACCTTTGAAAACTTCCTGGTGCATTGCACAATCCAAACGGCATTCTCCTATAAGCAAAGGTTCCAAACGGACAAGTAAAGGTTGTTTTCTCTTGGTCCTCGGGGTCAATTGGAATTTGAAAATAACCCGAGAAACCATCGAGAAAACAATAGTACTCGTTTCCAACCAATCGTTCGATCATTTGATTCATGAAGGGGTATGTAAAATGATCCTTCCTCGTTCCCTCATTCAATTTCCGGTAGTCAATGTATACCCTCCAACCCGTCACTGTTCTTGTGGGAACCAACTCATTCTTCTCATTTAGCACCACCGTCATTCCCCCTTTCTTTGGTACACAATGAACCGGACTAACCCAAGGGCTATCCGATATCGGGTAAATGATACTTGCATCCAAAAGTTTAACCACTTCCTTTTTTACCACATCTTGCATGTTCGGGTTTAGTCTACGTTGTCGTTGAACAAAGGGTTTTATATTATCCAAAAAAATTATTTTATGTTTGCAAAAATCCGAACTAATACCCGGAATATCCGAGATGCGCCAAGCGAAAGCCTTTTTATGGCTTTTAAGGACAGTTAATAATCTGTTTTTCTCGTCTTCCAAAAGTGAATACGAGAAATTACTCTCTAAAAATGCATACTCGAGGTGGTTGGGTAATTGCTTCAGCTCCAAGTCTTTTGGAGGATCCTCAATCGACGTTTTGATCCTCACTTCACTATCCATCACGAACTCCTTCACTTCATCCGTTTCCTTCTCCTCAATTTCTTTCGCAATTGTGTTTTCCATCTCCATTTGAGATTCTTCTTCGATTATTCCTTCCCAATCTAAGTCATAATCTGCATCATCTAAAACTGAAACAATTTTTATCAGTTGAGTACGACTGTTTCATTGCTTGATCCAAAGTAAAAGTTAACCGTTCATCACCCAACCCCAAAGATATTTCCCTTCCCCTAACACGGATGATAGCATCCGCGGTGTTAAGAAAAGGTCTTCCCAAGATGAGAGGTACTTTCGTATCCTCTTCCATCTCAAGAATGACAAAGTCAGCTGGGTATAAAAAATTGCCCACCCTTACTATCATATTTTCAGCAATTCCCAAAGGATATTGATAAGATCGGTTAGCCAATCTTATACTCATTCTAGTTGGTGTTAGGGAACCGGAAGATAATTTAGCATATAATGAGTAAGGCATTAAATGGATACGTGCACCCAAATCAGCCAATGCATTAAAGGTAAACTTATCGTTAAAGGTACAAGATAAAAGAAAACTCCCTGGATCGTCGAGTTTTGTTGCGATCCTATTCCTCAAAATTGATGAGCATTCGACGTTTAAAAACGCAGTTTGCTTCTCCAAGTAATCTCCTTTTCCACTGACGATCTCCTTTATAAACTTGGCGTAATTCGGCATACCTGAAATAAAATCAATCAAAGGAATGTTAATTTTAACCGAGTTCATTAATTCAACAAATTTCTTAAATTGCTCTCTTTTCTTCTCTTTCCTAAGCCGTTGAGGATATGGGATCCTCGGCTTATATGCTCCCTTAACTTCCGTTTTAGGCTCCTCATCTTTGTTTGGAACCATTGGTTCCCTCCCGGGTCGACTCTCCATCTCAATCTCTTCGTCTTCATCGGATTCGCTGTCAACGGGTTCACTGCGGCGCACTGGACTAAGCTGCAGCGCAACTAGATCTTGTGTACCCAGTGGTGAGGCTACGGAGTCCGAGATGCGGCGCATGTGGTCCAAGTTGCGGCGCATGTAGTCTGTTTCAGCTACTTCTTTCTTTTTCTTCACGTTCAGCTCATTTTCTCCCTTGCCCCCATACTTAAGGCCCGATCTAGTCTCTATATCATTTACATGTTCATCCCGGTTATGTGGTGTTTGGTATCTTTTCCCTTAACTCGATGGTCCTCCATTGTTGTTTTGATTTGGCCTCGGGTTGGGTTGGGTGGAGCTCGGAATTTGACCCGTTGTCCGATTTGCAAACCGTTCATTGATTCTTTCAAATTTACGTTCTAAATCCTGAACGCTTGCCTGAGTATTTCGACGCTTGACTGAGTATTTCGTTGAACTTTGTCACACCCCGCTAAAGCGGAAACAAGAGGTGCGAAGAGCTGGAATACCATTACACGGGTTATAACAAAATAGAACGGTTTCAAGTCATTGATATAAAATAAAAAGGGTTCACAAGTTCAAAAGACAACCAAGTTGTTTAGCGTATCGAATACAAATACATAATTAAAGTTTTAAACAGATTCCCAAGGTAATAAAAACAGGTCTTTTCCCAATGCGTATCTCACGTAACCATCTTGACCCGTCCATGCCATGCACTTCATTCTTACACTTGGTTTCCTGAAACATGAGATAAAGTGTCAACTACAATAAAGTAGTGAGTGAGTTACAGTTTATAAGTTTCTCGACAAAAGTTTTGTAAAGTGTATAAGTATAAAGGTTTCATAAATGAAAAGGAGCGCAACGGCGCTTAAATATTATATACTTTAAAAGTTCCAGAGGCAACGAGGTCTAACCACACCTTAAAAGTTTGTACAAAAGCAAGTATAAAAATACTTGTAAAAATAATAGTTGCGGATTCAATCGCTAAAAGAGTGTATATGCGTAAGTAAGTAACTAATGATTAAACCCTTGTATCAACTTCTTGGCATAATATAACATAATTGTACACACTAAACCGATTATCCAACCGTGAGGCCCTTACCCCGCACTATCTACGAGGAGTATTTTGATCATACTAATATGTACTTAGACTGCCATCTAAGTAAGGAACGGTTCTTTCCAAAGTATCGATACCCATAATTACTAAACGGCTTAACAAAGCTAATAGTGTGTGAAGAACTAAAACCGGGCACTAATGTAATTTTGTTTCAAGCTGATAGTAGGAACTTATGAATCGCGTTATATTCTCATCAAGGGTTGGTCACATATACAAGCAATCATAGTTTAGTTCTAGCCAATTAACGGGGGCAAGCCATAAAGTTCAATGTATGCCAATCGGGGTAAATAAAACCGTTTACGCATATAAGTTTCAAAAAGGTTCAAGTTCATAAAACAAGTAATCTCATGTTTCCCCCAAAGAGTTATGCAAACAAATACAATAAGGAAGAGGGGATGTAACTCACGGATTGCAAAGATAGGATACGAGCGCGAAGAGTGATCGAAACGGGTCGGAATCACGGGAATCCTATAGTAATACCAAGATTGAATGAGTACAAATGATTATAAGTTTGTAATGTCCAAATGGTATCTTTAGACATAAGTTTAGCTTATTACAGGTTATAGTTCGTGAACTTGAGTTTCGAACATAAGTTTAAACGACAAGTTTAGAGTTACAATTCATAACAGTTTAAATCAGGTTTCGAAACAAGTCTGCATCACGACCGCCTCGCGGTAGGAGGACTGCGCCACGACCATGGATTTACCACGACCGCCTCGCGGTGGAGGGACTGCGCCGCGGTCGTGAGACAGGTTCTTGACCAAAAATCGTTTTTGAAGAAATTCGTTATTTTTAAGTTAGATTTCGACATGCAACCAGAGATACACCTAAATAATTGATGCTTTATAGTTTATATTGAGTTTTTAACCACAAATTTATAGATCTAACCATCCATTTTATAAAAACCCGTTTTTGTTCATAAATGGTCACAAATCTTCATAAAAACTCATTTTTAGTTGTTAGATGATACATGCAATGAGTATATATTATAAAGATAGAGAATTTGTAGAATTTATACCGAGTAGAAATTGATTTGAAGATGGTTAGAGTAATATCTTGGTGATTTTCGACCCAAAATGCTTAGAAATGATTTTTAACCCAAATAGATGAAGCTCCTTTCTTCCTCCGATTATTAGAACGATTTTGTGTGATGTTTTTGATGAATTCTTTCTGTAAATATGGCTGTGATTAATTGAAGTTTGAGAGAGTGTAGTTGAGAGTGAGAGAGAGTGAATAACAAATGTGTGTGTAAATGTGTTTGGTGTTTGAAAAATGAAGCTTGAGAGGTGTTAAAAGGAGAATTACTGGACCTCTAAGAGGCTTCTAAAATGTCTAACCCGGAGCTTGAGAAGTGATGGGATCGGGTTTGGGTTTGTTTGGTTAAGTTTCAAGGTTTATAAAAATGGCTGGTCTGCACCCTCCACCGCGGCGCGGTGGCCTCACCGCGGGGCGGCTGGAGGTAGATTTCTGCCTTTTTCGTTTTTCGTTCGTTTTATCGTTAAACATTTTTGTTAGTTGAAAGTTTCCGATTAGTTAAGATAGGAACTTAGGCAAGTTCACTAAGTGTTTTTCTTGGTATAGGATTCGTTTTGTGATTCCGATTTCGATTCTGACTCACACTCGTTTACGATGCAAGTATAGATACGATCAATGTACGGTTAACTCAAAGATAGAGAATGCGTTTATCACCTGAACTTAGAAGGTTGTCACAAACTTGGTGAATCTTCTCATTGATTCCTTTCAACGAGTTTGCTACTAAGTCATTTTTCGCACTTTGCATGTGGATGAAATCCTTCATTAGTTCCTTTAAACTCGGGTCTTCTTCCTCCCCCTTTGGTTTCTGTTGGTTTGTTTGAAAACGTGCCTCATTCCTATTTCCCCGATTCTGATTTCCATACCCGTAATTACCTCCACCCGGTTGACGATTTTGGTAACTACCGCGTTTTTGGTAACCGTAGTTGGCATAGTTGACATCCTCGACTTTCGGCTCGCATTCCTCCGTATAGTGTGGTCCTCCACATTTCCCACATCCATTTCTAACCAAGTGGACATCGTTTTCTAACCGACCCATACGGTTCTTCATTTCATCCGCCAATGACTTGATCTCGTTCAAAATCTCATTACTTCCACTACTACTTCCTCCTTCTACTTGATTCACCAACCACCGTACTTTTCTATTTTTGTTAACTGGATCCCTAGCGATTCCGGCTTGCACTTGATCCTCCATCATCCTATTAGCATCATTCGGTGATTTGTACAAAAAGTTTCCACCACCCGCTAAGTCTAAATCATGTTGAGAACGGTTGTCCAATCCATGGTAAAATATATCAAGAATCTGCTCTCTATCAAGACCGTGCCCATGACAATTCCTTAACATATCCTTAAGCCTAATCCACGCCTCCGTTGTGGTCTCATTATCATACTGATAAAAGCTCCTGATCTGATTCAATAATTTCCTACCCAAGATGGGTGGAGAGAAGCGGGTCACAAACAATTCTCTCATCTCCTCCCAAGTCTCAATCGACTCCGGCTCCAACTCGTAAAACCATGTTCTAGCCTATCCCCTTAATGACGATGGAAACAAACTAAGCATTACTCCTTCCTCTAAACCTTCTCCATACCTAAACATCTTGCAAATTTCGGTAAATGTAGCAATATGTTTATGTGGGTCAGCTTTGGAATTTCCGTCAAATGAATTTTCTTGAATCTTTTTGTGGTGGTGTCCCTTGACGGAAAAATTATTCCCCACGTTTGGTGGAAAAATCGTTGATCCTCGAGTGAGTGGCACGGTTCTGTTTCGGTTAATCATTGGTTCATCAAACGGGTTTGGTGGGTTGTTAATAACAGCTCCATTGCCTCCTCCGTTTTCCGCCATTTCGTTTGGTTCAAAATTCTCCTCTTCAAAAATTAATTCCTCCTCCTCGGAAGATTCGTTCTCACTAAGTACAACTGCTCTAAATCCTTGTTTTCGCAAAATCCTTTCCGGGTCAGAAAGTGGGCTGTTTAATTGCTTCCCTTGGGACCTCGTAAACATCCACTAATAATCGCCTGAAAATCACAACAAAAACAAAAACAATACCGTGAAAACTATTCGAAACAAATTATTAAAAAAAAACTAAAATCTCAATTAAATCAAGTCCCCCGCAGCGGCGCCAAAAACTTGATGTACGAAATCTAGTTTTCTGAAAATAAACTTTTACTAGATTACGACACCGGGCAGTTTACCCTTAGCGGTTGTAAAATAGTATAGGCAAATCTCGGGTTCGAACAAGGGAACAATTTTAAATTGAGAAAATAGCTAATAGTAACAAGTAACAAGTGGGGTTTTGTTTTAAGAAGACCTAAATGTAAAAACAACTAAAAATGCTTTTGTATTTCATATATGGATTAAGGACGCTTGCTTGGACCGTTTACGAATGTGTGATATTTCCTAAGTATGAAAATGTCGATAAACTTCTAATATAAAACCTAGTTCCTTTCGAATACTAAAATTTCTCCAATTATCTAACCGTGCAACAGTTCCTCTCGAATGCAGTTAACACCCCAAATAATTGTGCATAAAGTTCCAAGCCGATGTGTGAGAATTAATCTATAAGCTTCATTTCCAATAGCTTACTAATCAATAAACCAATTTCTCTTGATTTATTAACTAGCGTTTGTGTTAACACTTACTTGTTCTAATTGTTGTCAGTGATTCCTTTAAAATACCGCAAACTTTTAATCAACTATAGACCGGTTAATTATTTCGTTCTTATTATAGTAAAAATTACGGATTCCTTTCTATTACCCGTTTTTAGTTTACCAAACAAGAGTATAAACAGTTTTAACAAGATAATTAAAGTTTCAACCCAAATGGATCCCCAATTAACCACAACACATCAATCTATTTCATACCCAAAATCTATCACACAAACGATCACAAATCCAAGCAAACGTTTAAGAAAATTAGCTACTCATAATTATAACGAAACAAAACATATAAGTGAAAGAAATGATTATATTGAATTAAAAATGAAAATGAGTTCAATACCGAAATGAAAGTAACACGTGCAAATAGTATACAAGTAACAAAATGATGAGAAATAAACTGAAATTTGTTCAACGATTATAGTAAAATTCTGAAAGTATTGTTATTCCTCCTTGCCTCCTTCTCCAGTGACTAAGAAATGAGTATGATAATGATGAGATACTGATTTTCTGTCACAAAAACGTCACTTATGTTTTTCCTCAAAAAAAACCTTTAACTTTCCTCATGAATAGCATTAAATTTAACACTTTGTAACAGCAACTAGCCCGGTTGCGCCGCAGGTGATACCTCATGCGCCTCATCTCGTCATCCGTGAGCAAAAGGTGGTAATAGCTCTAGTTGCGCCGCAGGTATATCAAGTTGCTCCGCAACTGGGACTCCGTGAGCATGAGGTGAGATAGATTAAGTTAAATGCGTCGCAGGTTGATCAGATGCCCAGCATCTAAGTCTTGCAACTTCCCGACTTGTTTTTTCTTCGCATCTTTTAGTCCCAAAACGCCTCCTTTTGTTCAGAATACGACCAAAAACCTAAAATACATACTTTACACAAAATGTAAGTAATACGGGGTCTATCCATTACGTTTTGACACAAAAACATAACAAATGTCTCGAGTAAATATGCATATAATTGAGCGACATCAATGATTATGGTCACTTTTCTAGGGAGTGCAGGGCACCTAGAAGGATGAACAACAACAACTATCAAAGGAACAGTTACCAACCAAAGGATGATCAAAAGAAGTTGACAACTACAGAAGGAAAAGTTGGGAGTGATGAAGCAAGCACAAGTGGGAAGAAACAAGCTTTGATCACGTTTGGAAATGGGATGAAGTGCAGGAGGAGGATTTAAAGAACAAGAAAGTGTCAGCACTCATGAGTAAGATAGATACAGATTCAGCTGATGAGGTACTCTCTAAATCATGTTCTGTTGAATGTTTAAACACTCGTAAATACACTAGGGAATATAATCAAAGTTTGATTAAAGAAATTGATTTGATTATATTTCATCAAAGAGAATTTTAGAAAACAGAAAAGCTTTATAAAGATAATATTGATTCACTTTTGAAGGATGTGGATGTGTACAAGGTTAAATTGGAAAGATTGGAGACACAACATGCAAATTTATTTGAAAGATTCAAGAAAATAACACATGAGTTTGAAAGTGCAAAAATCCAAGTTGATAAATTTAATGTATCTTCTAAGACATTAAATGGTATAATTGAAAATCAAATTGTGAATAAAGCTAAGGTTGGAAATAGATTTACTGTTGTACCACCACCATTTAATGATAACTACTCAATCAAACTTGAATCAACAAAACTTAAAAGTAGTTTATCTATTGAGAATTCTTTTGATGATGAAATGTGTTATAGTCTAATGTTGATTTGAATTTGAAACATATTGATGAAATTTTCTCTTTTGTGCATAATGTGATTAATTTGAATGCTACTACTAGTTTTAATGAAAATCTTAATGTCCTGGCAGGTCTAAATGTAGAAGCGTCAAGTAATTGGGAAGCATTAATTGAAGAAAAGGATGTTAAGAATGTCAAAGAATTTAAGTCTGAGTCAGTTAGAGTCTGTAATTTCAATTCAAATAATGTTCAGTCTTGTAATCAGTTTGACTTGTTAGATATTGAAGAATAATATGTAGAGTGTGTTCATGATTGTTTGAATGAGAGATGTTATAATTTCGATAACATGAACGTTCTCGTGTTTCCTAACAAAAATTGATTGTGAATAAAATTGTTGTTAATGAACCTTTGACTATTGAAACTAAGAAAATCAAACCTAAGAAGTCAAAAAGAAAACCAAAGTGCAATATATGCAAAAAGAGACAATAGTCAGTAGAATGTTGGTTGAAACCTAAGCTTGACTGTGTTTCTGAAAGTGATAAAATGCATGTTAATTGCAATTTGTTAGAATAAATTTTAAGGAATGTATGCTTAACTATGAAAAATCTACAATTGTGAATGTGATTAGATTTGGTAGAATAAATCATGTTTTGTTGGTTGGATTACATGTGCCTAAGTTGAAATATTCTATAACTGACTTAAAATCTTTGAGAACTAAAAGTAAAATTTTCAAATCGGAGGAAATGAAAATTATTTCTCGTGATAAAGATTTTATTTTTAAATTTGGTGAAAAGAATTTTAAGTCGGAGGAACAAATGTTTAAATCGGATAAAATTTTGAGTTCTCATTTTAACTCGGATGTAGAAAGTTTTAACTCGGGTGATGAAGGTTTTGATTCGTATTATGAAACTTTTTATGCCTGAAAGGAAAATTTAATGATCACTTTAAGTTTAACAAGTTTAAATGTTTCAATTCGAAGTTTACAAGAACTTGGATACCAAAATCTCATTGAAAAATGTATATGTGCAGGAGCAATCTACTGATCCTGAAGAGAATATATGGGTGGTAGACAGTGGATGCTCGAGGCATATGACAAGAAACTTCAAGTTACTACAGGAATTCACTGCTTTCATTGGAGGTCATGTATCGTTTGGAGGAGATATGGGTGGTAGTATCACTGGACAAAGTAAAGTTTCAAGTGGATAGTTGACATTGGAGCAGGTTAACTTTGTGAAAGAGTTGAGCAATAATTTTCTTTCAGTTTCCCAGGTATGTGATAACAAGTACATCACTGCTTTCACATCTGACCATTTCTATATTCTCAAGCCTGAATTTGTCATACCAAAGGATATGATAGTTTTTCAAACTCCAAGATATGAAGACATGTACATTTTGGATATGAACAATGTTAAAACAAATGATTATTCAAATTGTTTCATATCCAAAACTACTAAAAAAGAGTCTGATTTATGGCATAGACGGTTTTGTCATGTCAATCTTAAAAACATGAATAAATTGGTCAAAGATAATCTAGTTACTGGATTACCTAAAAAGCATTCAATTACTTGTCCATTGTATTTCTTGTTTAAAAGGTAAACAGCATAAATCAAGTTTCAAACTTAAGACTCAAAATTCAGTAGAGACTGTTCTTCATCTTTTACACATGGATCTATTTGGTCCAGTTGGTGTAAAAAGCCTTGGCATGAAATCTTACTGTTTAGTCATCACTGATGATTATTCAAGATTCTCATGGGTCTTTTTCCTTGCTCATAAATAGAGACATCTGAGATCATCAATGAATTTGTTGTGCAAATTGAAAATATTTGTGGTAAAAAGGTGAAAATAATTAGGTGTGATAATGGTACACAGTTTAAGAATGCAACTTTGAATGAATTTTGTGCTCATAAGGGAATTACGAGATAGTATAGCTCTCCAAGAACACCTCAACAGAACGGGGTAGCTGAAAGAAAAAATAGGACCCTAATTGAGGGAGCTAGAGAAATGTTAAGTGCATCATCTTTACCTGTTACTTTTTGGGGAGAGGCAGTGATGTAACACTTGAACCAAATACACACCATTTTGTTTTTATTTTTTTTTAAATTATAATTTACAATATCTTTACACAACTTCAAACAGTGTTACTAATTCTTTACATAACTTAGCGGTAGTTAAACATTAACATCAAATTTTATCCAAAAGAGTATTTGTATAAACTTGAGCGAAAGCTCTTACAAATAAAATCTAAGATTATACGTTATGGTCCCCCTTCCCTTCTTCATAAGCTTTCCTAGCTTTAAGTGTTTCATTTTCCTTCAAAACATACAATTAACAAAGTATATTAGCGTTAAGCTAGTGAGTTTACCTAATCATATGTTAATTTAATCTTACAAAAATAATTAAAGTCTTATCTTCCTTTTCCAACTATATCAAGTTGAATCTTATTCTTTTCTGACTATTAAAAGTCATATACATACCCTAACGGTATACTAAGTTAATACTACTTTTTACCGACTAATGAAAGTCGACTTTACTTCTTTCCCGACAAGTAAATGTCATTTCTAACTCTTCTTTAACTTACCAATGATTTAGGATATAAGTCATACACCTAAAGTACATTAGAAACTACTAAAAACTGGTATGGGTATTAACTGCGACGCAGTGAACAACAACCGCGACGCACTAGTAACAATTGCAACATAAACACTCTGTCTGAGTGCCCACTACGACGCAGTGGTGGCTCAGACAGGGTGCCTTCGTTTCCTTTGTTAAACCTCTTCACTTTTCTCTTTGAACATAACACGTCTAGTCCCCTCTTTTAGTTAACAACTCAATCTATATTGAACAAGTATCTTACGTATATCCCAAGGATAATAATACACAAAACAATAACATATAGAACATTATAAACAAGCTCAATATACTCACCTTGAAGTCGAATTACGTCTACAACACTCACGTCTCTTTTTCTTTACCCTTGTAAAAACACATATTTGAAGTCGAATTACGTCTACAACACTCACGTCTCTTTTTCTTTACCCTTATCCTTCAAATATGTGTTTTTACAACCAAACACAATTTTGTCTTTCAATAAATTTTTTATATACATAAACACATGTATTAACTTCATTACAACTCTTTCTAAATCTTAAACTCTTAGTCTAAACTTGTTTGGCAACTTCTACCCAACTTGCCACTTTTAGGGTCTTTGACCCGTTCAACATTCTAATGCACAAATAAGTATTTTAACCTTTTACATACATTACACCAATTATAAATAACACATTGCATATAATGTTTTATTCCCTCTAATCAACTCCTACCCATTTGCCATCTTTCTACGGGTCACAAGACCAGTTTGGCAACGAATATAACATTCTTAACATAATTCACCCACATACAAATTTGAGTATCATATATCTTATCCTTTCTATCACATGCATGAAATTAATCATTTTAACACAAATCTCCCATTCCAAAACATTCCTACAATGATAATTACTTCAAATCCACATTTCACCTCTTTGCACTAATTAACTAAAACATGCATTTTTTTACAAAGTTCATATAAATAAATGAGTAAATTACATAGATCGTCCCTAAGGTTTATATGGAATTATGGTTATCGTCCCTAAGTTTGAAAAGCTGCATGGATGGTCCCAAAGTTTAGAGTAATTATGGATTTCGTCCCTATTTTGGATGTCCGTTAATTTCTACCGTTACCCTTCCCTCACGTGTAAAACATGTGAGGGTATTTTAGTCTTTTTACACTCTTCTCCCCCATAATCAAATAAACCCTAAATAAAAAAAGCTTACACAAACACCCCTTCACACACACACACACACACACTAACAGACACACACACATACACACACACACACACTAACACACACACACACACACACTAACAGATTCTTTTCAATCCACTTTTCAATCCACCCATAAACCCCTTAATCCCCTCAATCCACTTTACAGATTCTTCAAAAAAAAATCAAATCAAAACACGGTGTGTGGCGACGGAGGATGAAACGACGGTGGTGGCGGCGAGTGGTGGCGGCGCCGGATTTGGTGGTGGCGGCGTCCAATCCGATGAAATTGATGTCCGGATTTGGTGGTGGCGGCGTCCAATCCGGTGGTGGCGGCGCCGGATTTGGTGGTCGCTGTTTCTCTTATTAGGTTAAAACGAGGAAACGACGAATGGTCGCTGTTTCTGTCCAGAGACAGGTGGCGGCGATTGATGTCCAGAGACAGGTGGCCGACGAATGGGTTTTTCCGAGTTTTCATGCTTCCGCTATGGATTTACCGTTACCTGGTAACTGAATGAGAATAAAGAGATGAATCTAGGTTTTCATTTGGGTTTTAATGGTTTTTATTTAGTTTAGGATAGAATCTATGTTTTAATTTTGGTTTGATTTTGGGATTTTTGGTTATGAATCTGATTTTGATTTTTGGTTATGAATCTGATTTTGATTTTGATTTTCATGGAGATGAATCTGGTTATGGAAGGAAAGGGAAGGAGGGTGAAAGATTGGAAATGACTAAAATACCCTCACGTGTTTTACACGTGAGGGAAGGGTAACGGTAGAAATTAACGGACATCCAAAATAGGGACGAAATCCGTAATTACTCTAAACTTTGGGACCATCCATGCAACTTTTTAAACTTAGGGACGATAATCATAATTCCATATAAACCTTAGGGACGATCTATGTAATTTACTCTAAATAAATCTTTCAATCTCTTAAACTTTAAAATATATTATTAACATCCAAATAACATATTTACAAAGCTTAATTCTAACAATTCTTCAAATTTTATGATTATCCTCAAATAATCACTTACCTAATTTAAACCAAATAAAGCATTTTCACCTTCAAATTAAATATCTAAATGATATTATAAAACCATATACAAGCTTAATTTCATCAAATAATTTAAGTATATAACTTATTTTCTCCAACTAGAACCAAAGATAGGGTTCTTAAACTCCTAATCCTTGCCTTAATTGATGAATTCTACCACTTTACATCTTCAATTTGATTCAATCACAAATTTCTCTTTTCTTGTTTTCTTCTCCAAGTCGACACACACACACAATTTTCTGGTAATGACACCTATCCTCACATCTAGACATAACTTTCCAGAATTTGAACATTAGTCCTCCATCTTTCAAGAATTAACTAACTTACTTACCTAACCATTATAATTAACAATATAAATCCTTGATCATTAAAGTTAACTATATTTCTTACGAAATTAGTCCTTTATATTTGTAACTTCTATTATATGCTAAAATATACAACTTATTTATAATAAATAAGTAAATACTTTCAAAATATTCTATTTTCGGAACTTGGATGTTACAAATCTTCCCTTCGTCTAAAGCTTTCGTCCCCGAAATCTATTCTTCGAACAATTGAGGATAAAACTTCCTCATTTCACTTTCCGACACCCAAGTGAAATCCCATCCATTACTATACTTCCATTGAATCTTAACCACATTGATTTGCTTATTCCTAAGGTGTTATACCTTTCGATCAAGAATGGATATTGGTTCTTCAACATAGTTTAACTTTTCATCGATTTCTATATCATCTAACGGAATAAAAGATGTCTCATCTGCAAGACATTTTCTTAAATGTGATACATGAAAAGTAGGATGAATCTTACTTAAAATTTTGGGTAATTCTAACCGGTATGCAACTTTTACAATTCTTTCCAAAATCTTAAATGGTCCAATAAATCTTGGACTTAACTTTCCTCTCTTCCTAAATCGTATTACCTCTTTCCATGGCGAAACTTTTAACATTACAAAATCATCAACATTAAATTCTATCGGTCTTCTTCTTTTATCGGCATAACTCTTTTGTCGATCTTGAGCCATTTTGAGTCTTTCTCTTATTTGATCTATCTTTTCCGTTGTTATTTGTACAATTTCTTTTTCTCCCATTTCTCGCTGACCAACTTCACCCCAACAAATAGGTGTTCTACACTTCCCTCCGTACAACATAGTATAAGGTGCACAATCTATACTTGATTGGTAACTATTGTTGTAGGAAAATTCTACTAACGGCAAATGATCGTCCCAATTGCCCCCAAAATCTATCACACAAGCACGAAGCAAATCAACCAACGTTTGAATAGTTCTTTCACTTTTCCCGTCGGTTTGAGGGTAATAAGTCGTGCTAATATTAAGTCTTACCCCTAACTCTTCTTGAAAACCCCTCCAAAAATGAGAAGTAAAACGAGTATCTCTATCTGATACTATTGAAACCGAAACTCCATGCCTTACTACAATTTCTTTCAAAAACATTTCCGCAATCTTTTCCGAAGAAATAGCTTCTGTGACAACCGTCACTTTTTCCGTCTCAGTTTAGTCTAGTATGCCTGCTGATTTACAAAAACTTTTAAAATTAAGTTCTCTATACTTGACTTATGTTGTTTATTGCTTCAGACATGTGTGTATCCATATGTATGTGATTAATATCGTGTTAGTTTAGGTGCACAAGTAGTTAGTACCCACTAGATGAGCTCCTGGATGACTTAACGATTAATCTCGTATTTTATATTACCGTCTCACTTTGTTACGTAAGTGATGTTAAATTAATTGAGTGTCCGTGTTCAATGCTTGTACATGATGTACTTAAATCACACTCCCGGATTACGTTCATCTTATGATCTACACTATTGAGAACGTTCGTTGCTTGTGCGCAAAAATCAAATCTTTGCTTTGATTGTACACTGCGCCGCAGTCGCGGCCTAGGTCAGCTTTCCTAATTCGTTTGTTGGAGTGTTTGTGTCGAGTTTGACCCTTGTGGGTTAGCCCTGGAACGTGTAGCTCGATCCATGGACCCTAACCAGTTTTAATCTATCTTAATCTAACATACATACACATACATAAACACATAACCAAACCCCAACCCTAATTCTCTTTCACTCCCCTCCCTAAACCGTCACCCAAATCCTTCCATTTACAGCCGTCCTCCTCTCTTGTGCAACCACCATCATCAAGCTTGGAGTTCTTTATTATTCATCATCAGTTATCAGCTTGTTCATCATCATTTTCGTGTAGGTATTGTTTGTGGCATTGTACCTTTCTTTCTCCCTTGACCAATCACCATACATCATAATCATATCTGATGGTGTGTGTTTTTTTGTGCTGTCTTCAACCGATCACCACCCCTCTCTCAGCCATCATACTCGTTTGTTTTGGAAGCCTGATCATAGCCATCTCCAAGTTTGTGACTATTCAGGTGATGTTATATATTGATTATGATGATGTATATTCAGCCTAACACCATCACTATCTCACGCATGTGTTTCATTTGTGGTAGCTACCATATTTGCATCGTGGGTCTATCATATCAGTTCGTATGCGGTTCCTGATCAGCCCTCTCAAAATCGAGCCATCATTATTCTTGATCATCATTTGTCAATCAACGTAAGTATATTAATATGTCCCTTCTAGCCGATTCACTTCTATACATGCTAGCGTTCTCACATTGTTGTGATGTTTGGGGACTTCTGTTGGACAGCTTATTGATCGATTCAAACAATTCATTTTGGGTCTCACATCGTGCTTGGAGGTTGAATTCAGTTGCCATTCAAAAACATTTCATCTTGAGGGTATAAACCCTAATTTTTTATTCACTTTTCAATGTTTCATTGGTTATCTTGAGATTATGTTGTGGATGTGTATGAAACTGATCTTAAATTGTTATAATCTGAATTGGAACCATTATAAACCTGGAATATCATCACATGTTGAACCTACAAGTTTTTCAAACTAATCGTCATTTAGAACCATAATTAAAAAGTCTATATACGTATTAAGATTGAAAACTTGATGAATTTGATTTTGACCTATGTTGTTCGAGCTATAACTCTGAGATTATTTTGATTTGTGAACTGAAGTCTAAAACAATCTTGTAGCTCTCGGAATCTAATTTCTGAAAATATAAACCTCGTCGTCTAATTCTTCATAGAACTCTCAGAAACTGCAAATTAGTGAACGTTGGCAAATCTGAATTTCTGAAAATGATATCGTAGGTATTTACAACTTGAATATGTGTAACCACTTAGCAAACCTTAATTATGTTTTGAATTGGTTATTATTGACTTGTAACAGGTCCTAAAATATATTAAAAGTGTCAAACTCTCTTTAACGTTCATTTGATAATTTAAAACCGTTTTATAACTCAAACTAGATAAACATACGTTTTGGACAGATTGTTAAACCGGGTTTGTTTCAATATATAAGATTCATCGTTTAACTCTTTCTAAAACTCTAGTTATAACGGTTTGAATGAACATAGGTACTCGCTGAAAAATTTATCGTTATACCTAAAACTTAAAGAATAAATTCTATAGTTAACGTAATAAGATTTCTTAATTGGGAAACTTAATACTATAATTAATCGAGTCCGAAACACGATAAACTTATTCTTACGATTCCTTACTATCTTTATCTAGGGGAGCTCTATATCTAGTCGAGACTTAGCTTGTAACCTACGTACTTTTATACGCACATATTCACACTACTTGAGTAGTGTCGTATACTTGCGATAAGGTGAGTTCATTGCCCCACTTTTACTATTGTATATGTTTTACAAATCGGGGGAAAGTAAAGCTCAACCAAAACCACTTTTGAGAAAAACGGATTTTGATAAACGGATTTCATTTCCATTACTTACTATATATGGAAATTTTTCCATTGTTTGAAACTTACTAAATTTGAAAACTTACCATAAATAGATATTTCTATTTATGGAAACTTACTACTTTTGGAAATCATAAAATGTGTAACAAAAAACCTAATGCATATTTTCAAAACTTAAACGAGACATTGGTTGTTAGAGTTGTTTACCAGTATACCTTTCCTACCGGTAAAACCCTGGTTAGTATACCTTTCTTACTGACGTATCAATATACATTTCCTACTGATACCTACACGCTCATTGGTATACCTTTCCTACTAATGAGGTGTACTTACGGTAGCGTGGCTACTGCAGATGTTGCTAGTCAGTATACTTTCCTACTGAAATTACTTGATTACTAGTATACCTTGCCTACTAGTGATATATGGTTACGATGGATGATTTTGGATGATGATTTTCTTATTACTTACATGCATTAGTTACACATCCTTTTTGCTAAACTGGTGTTGAGATATGTTTTTTTACTTTTACATTTTATACTTACTCAATGAACTCGCTCAACTTTATGTTGACTTTTCGAGCTTTATTTTCAGGTAATGAGCAGGCTTAGGACGTAGGTTTGAGACTTGGCTTTAGAAGACTTCTAGATTTTGTATTTCATTGGCGTACTCTCTTTATTAATACATTGGGTCATTTAAGGCTTGCATGTTTATGTCTTTTCATTTGGAATACTTCATTTCTATTTATGTTTATGTTGTATATTTCTGTTGTAGTGTAAAACGTGTACATGAGACAAGGATAACTTTCTTGTTAAATGACAATGTCATAACACTTTTCTTATATTACTGCATTTAGTATTTCTGTATTATATTGTTGTGTTGTGATGATTGCCAATCGGCCACACCCTGCGTTTCCGCCGCAGGAGGGGTGTGACAGCTTCCTTAATTGGTAATAAATGAGCACTCTTAGTCAATCTATCCAAAATTACAAATGGCGTCATTCTTTCTCCTAGATTTTGGTAACTTCGTCACTAAATCCATAATGATATTTTCCCATCTCCAAACCGGTATTTCTAACGGATGCATCTTTCTGTAGGGCTTTTGGTGTTCCGCTTTAACTTGCAAACATGTTAAACATTTATACTTTACTATATCTCTTTTCATACTCGGCCACCAATAGTCTTCCTTTAAATCTCTATACATCTTTGTACTACCAAGATGAATAGAATATTTTGACTTAGGAGCTCCGTTTAATAAAATCTTCTTACAATCCGATGTATTAGGAATCCAAATTCATCCTAACCGAGTCAAAGAAATCCGCTTTAACAAATAAAGCTAAAGAGTTAAGTTTCATTTCCGGTTGTGAACTCTTCCTACTTAACTCATCTCCCTCAACATTTGTCGCCTCGGGATGATAACGAATGTCGCAATCATAATCTTTCACTAGATCTAACCATCTACGTTGTCTCATACTAAGATCATTTTGAGTGAAGAAATATTGTAAGCTCTTATGATCAGTAAAAATTGTATATCTTTCACCATAAAGGTAATGCCTCCAAATGTGTAAAGCAAACACAACTGTCGCTAACTCTAAATCTCATACCAAGTATTTCTTTTCATCTTCTTTCAATTGGCTCGAAGCATAAGAAATAACTCTTCCGCATTGCATCAAAACACAACCTAAACCGGTATAAGAGGCATCGCTACAAACCATGAAGTCTTTCGTTCCATCTGGTAAAACCAATATCGGAGCTTCACTAAATTTCTTCTTTAAAATATGCAACGCTTCTTCTTGTTTTTCTTTCTATTCAAACTTCTTATTATTTCGAGTAAATTTCGTCAAAGATGTAGCTATATTGGAAAAATCTTGAATAAATCTTCGATAATATCCCGCAAGACCAAGAAAACTACGGATTTCTTTTACACTTTTCGGAGAATTCAAGTTTGTAATAGCTTCAATTTTCGTCGGATCAACCTTTGTACCTTCTGCATTAACTACATGACCCAGAAATTGAACTTCTTCTAGCCAAAATTCACATTTGGAGAACTTTGAATACAATCTTTCTCGACTCAGAATCTCCAACAGTTGTCGCAAATGTTCCGCATGCTCTTCCTTACTTCTTGAATATATCAAAATGTCGTCGATAAACACTATGACAGATTTATCTAACATTGGCTTACAAACTCTATTCACTAGGTCTATAAACGTTGCAGGTGCATTTGTTAGACCAAAAGGCATAAGTAAAAATTCATAGTGGCCATACCTAGTACCAAAAGCCGTTTTCGGTACATCTTCCTCTTTCACTTTTAATTGATGATAATACGATATTTAGTCTATCTTCGAAAAAAAAACTTGCTCCTTGTAATTGATCGAATATATCATCTATTCTAGGTAGCGGGTACCTATTCTTGACTGTTAACTTGTTAAGTTCCCGATAATCTATACACATACGCATACTACCATATTTCTTCTTTACAAATAAAATCGGTGCACCCCAAGAAGAACAACTAGGACGAATGAAACCCTTATCCAATAATTCTTGTAACTGACTCATTAACTCTTTCATTTCAGCTGGGGCTAACCTATACGGAGCCTTCGCTACAGGTGCAACGCCGGAAATCAATTCTATTCTAAACTCTACCTCTCTTTCCGGCGGTAATCCCAGAAGGTCTTCGGGAAATACATCTGCATATTCGTTAACAACACTTACTTCTTTCAAATCTTTCTTATCTTTCTTTCCATATATAACATATGCAAGATATGCCTGACAACCTCTATACATATACCTCCATGCTTTCATTAAAGAACAAACTGTCAATTCCCCTTTTCTTTTCTCACCATAAATAACAACTTCCTCTCCTTCTGGATCTGTAACTTTAATAATCTTTATCTTACATAAAATTACCGCATTGTTCTTTTCTAACCAATCCATACCAATTACAACATCAAACTCCCCCATCACCATAGGAATCAAATCTATCAAAAATTTCCTTGACCCTATCTCTATTTGATTATCATGATAAACGTCCGACACAAGAATAATCCTATTATCCGCTACTTCTACTTCTAAATGATGTTCTAACTTACTATGGGGTTTAGAAAATTTCTTACAAAAATTAATTGATACAATAGATCTATTCGCCCCCGAATCATATAATACATATGCAGGGTGAGAATTTATGATAAAAATACCTGAAACAACATCAGTTGATTCTCTTTCTTCTCCATAAGTGATCTGAAAGGCACGACTTCGACCTTTAGGTATCTCGGCTTTCTTCCTACTGCTCCCTCCTTCAAGTAACAAAGGAGATTTTGGTCCTGTCAGCATCTTTTGATTCTATGGAAACTTCGGGCATTCACTTTTAATATGTCCCGGATCTTTACAATAATAGCAGATCCTTATCGGATTAGGACATTCACTACTAATATGACCCGGCTTTCCAAATGTGTAACAACCCGTTTGTCCAAACTTGCATTCTCCAAGATGTTTTTTACCACACCTTCCACAAGTAACATTGACATTCCTTGATAACCCCTTCTTGTCAAACTTCCTTCCCGAACTCTTACCCTTCTTCTCAAAAATCTTTTCTTTTTCGACAGTTCTTGCACATACTCTACTTTCCACTTCTTCTTTTCTTCCTCAACACGGTTTAAGATTTCCAATTCCCTTCTTCTTGCCGCCTCAACCATATCCTCAAAAGTCCGAGGATTATAAGTTGACACATGATCTCGGATGTCTTGGTTTAAACATGACATATAACGACCCATCTTCATCTTTTCACTTATCACATATTCGGGGCAAAAACCGGCCCTATCTAGAAAATCATTGGTTATTTCATTCGCAGTCTTATTTCCTTGTTGCAAAGCTAAAAATTCTCGAGAAATTTTGTTCACTGCAGATGGTGGACAAAAATGCTCCATAAACCGTTTCTTAAAATCTTCCCAAGTCATCTTCACAATTCCATAAGCTGGAAACACCCTTGCCACATACTTCCACCAACTCTTAACTTTATTTCGAAGTAAATTCGCTCCATAAATGACCATGTCTCTATCCGCACACTTACACGTAAGAAAATCACCTCTACTTCCATAACCAATCGCATGCTAATGATTGGGTCAACTTTCCCAATAAACATGGATGGGTTACAACTTGAAAAATCTTTATAAGTGCATCCTTTCTTATAAACTTCCACCACCTCTTCCTGATACTCAAAATGACCACCTTCATCTTTAGAATCTTCCTTTTCTTTACGCTTTGACTCTTTTTCCACAAACACGCGGTCAATCTTCTCATCGATAATTTCTACCACATCCTATACTAACTCGTTTGATAGTAAACGATATTGCCTTTTCAAAAACTTGGCTAATCTCCTAGGCACTATCGTCTAGATATCCATTTCTTTCTCACCGTCATTAGGATGACTACTTTCTCCCATATCTACTAACTGGATTTAGATTCAGTTACTAACATATAGAACTATAATATATACACAATTATAGTTATATACTTCTTACACATGCTTTCAAATGTGTCCCTCGTCCTTAATATACTTCGACCATATCGGATAAACATAACATGCTCAAAATTATCGTTGGCCAGACGTTAATTTTAAACATATTAACTCTTGTACACCCAATACTATCAATGCATATCTTAGACTAACGCATTCTATTCATTCTTAACCAATAATCTTACTTACTCTTATCTTTAACACAAGGCAAGCTTCTTCCCCAATGTTCTTCCCTTTACAAAGCGTCAGCTTGGGTTCAAGTATCAATTAAGATATCCGACTCACACAAGCCAAGGCTCTGATACCAACTTGTAACACTTGAACTAAATACACACCATTTTTTATTTATTTTTATTTTTTATTTTTATTTTTTTTTTAAATTATAATTTACAATATCTTTAAACAACTTCAAACATTGTTACTGATTCTTTACATAACTTAACGGTAGTTAATCATTAACATCATGTTTTATCCAAAAGAGTATTTGTATAAACTTGAGCGGAAGCTCTTACAAAAACATTTAAGATTATACGTTATGGTCCCCATGCCCTTCTTCATAAGCTTTCCTTGCTTTAACTGTTTCATTTTCCTACAAAACATACAATTAACAAAGTATATTAGCATTAAGCTAATGAGTTTACCTAATCATATGTTAATTAATCTTACAAGACTAATTAAAGTCTTATCTTCCTTTTCCAACTATATCAAGTTGGATCTTATTCTATTCCGACTATTAAAAGTCATATACATACCCTTACGGTATACCAAGTTAATAGTACTTCTTACCGACTAATGAAAGTCGACTTTACTTCTTTCCCGACAAGTAAATGTCATTTCTAACTCTTCTTTAACTTATCAATGATTTAGGATATAAGTCATACACCTAAACTACATCAGAAACTACTAAAAACTGGTATGGGTATTCACTGCGACGAAGTGAACAACAACGGCGAAGCACTAGTAACAATTGCAACTAAAACACCCTCTCTTAGTGCCCACTGCGACCCAGTGGTGGCTCAGACGGCGCAGTGAGGCTAATTTCATAACGAATGGGTTTTGGTCTTTTCCCGATGCGGCACATCACACCCCATTGCGGCGCAATGGGGCTCGAGGCATAGAAACGTGATTTGCATTGATCCATTTTCTTTTTTAGGGTTTAGTTATTTCCTCTTTATTTGTAAACAAGTTTTGCATCATTAAAACTCGGTTTTTTATTAATTAAATAAGGATTTTCCTTTTCTCTTGAATTGTTGTTTCAATTCTCAATTGTTTCACTTCTAGATCGCGTACTCTAGTTTGATTATATAACAAATCAATAGGTCTCTATTGAGTTATCACCACTGTTCCATTCCATCTATAGGTCTAGGTGGATCAATACACTATCCAATCGTTCGATCTTCCGTTGTGATTACGTATCACTCAACGTCATGTATGGCAACCTTATCAACGTTTCTTGGTTTTCAAGGAGCCATATCATGATCGGAGTGGCTCTGATACCAATATGATGCAGCGTACGTGGCTAGAGTCAAGAAAAATGATTCAAAACACGTTTATCCAACTGAATACCGAGAATTGATGGGTCAAAATTCGTTGATTTCACATAAATACCGAATATTAAGATATATGAGGGAAAAGAAACCCAAAAAGTTTTATTTAAAATCTCAAAACAGTACAAACAAGTATTTAAATAGCAAACCCTAATTATTATCGAAAAAAAGAAATAACTAAAAGGTCCTTAAAATAAAATAAATAAACAAAGAAAGTAAATCGGTCATTCTTTTTCAATGAAAACTCAATATTTGTCATAATGCTTCGGATGATCCAATATTTGCATAAAAGTCGATGCCAATCGACCCGCATCAGTAATTGACGAAATTAAATGTTAAATTTACTCAATAGTCATGTTTCTAGTTGATTACAAGGTTGCACTAATCGAATTAATCTTAGGATTAATCGACGATTAAACCCTAGGCGGGATTTTTGGGAGGAATTTATCCAAATCGATAAATTAATTGGTATATGGGATTAATATGATTATTAGTCGACTAATCCCTAAAAAATCGCTATTCAAATAATTTTTTTTCTTCTTTTTTTCAATTAAAACCTAAAATTAAGGTTATTTTAACAAAACAAGCATAATTTGTAGGTAAAAACCCTAAGTTTAGGTTGATTGTAGTTGGAAACTATAAACTATTTTATGGTATTTGTCTATTTCAAGTATTTTGTTTATGTCATGCATATATATTTGAAAATTTTCACATAGAAAATGGGAAAACGATTAATTCGATTAATCCAGATTAATCCCTAGTCCCTATTTCACCGACTACATTCATCTAACGTCTTCTACAACATTGGTTGATTAGATAATCAAAATTCAATACATGTTATTAGATAATCAAAATTCAATACATGTTATACACGTTAGACATGATTCAGACATTTGAGCCGTTATTTTATAATAACATTCTATATTATTGTTTTATAATAACATTTTCAATTTTTTAGGACTAATTGGTCAAAGTCTTCATATTAAACGCATTAACTGAATTTTTCATGTCATGCGAGACATTCGAACATGTCAAGCTTTTTATGAAACGATGTTTTCTATGGATCTTTTTTCAGAAACAAACCAAAATAAAGTTCCTAAATTCCTTGTTATAGCCAAAAAAAGGCATTTACTTGAATATTTTCAAATGGTTCTACATTGGCCTATTCTAATAAACCCAAAGTGTTAGTAATCAAATCATTATGCTTCTATGAAATCTATACAAGTAGTTAGTTCTGCAAGAAAATATCTCACGCCTAGTTATTTAACAATAGCTAATGTAATAACACAACAAGCGAAGTACTATGATGCAAAAAACACACTTAAGGTGACACCAAGAATCTACATATGCTGATCCATGCCAACACCAAGAATCAACTGTGCAAGATGAGTCAAGTAGGGTTCTGCCTGGGCCCTGCTGCTCAAAATTGGCCTTAAACTTTGAAGCTCAGCCGTAAACTCCCTTTCAAATTTCCTGCAAATGACACAATTGGATGAGAGTGTGTGTGTGTGTGAGAGAGGGGGGTGTTAAAATATCAGCTGAAAATGGTAATTTTAATACGTGTTGAAACAGGACAGGCCGGGTTGCATTGCCCGGCAAACCCATTTTTTAAAGTTCATATATCATTAAAGTTTCAAGTTCAGATTAAGAAAACATCTTTGTTACAATAACTATCTAACCTTTAAATAAAACGTTTTAAAAGGTTGTATGCATAAAATAGGACTTTAACTATGGCCAACTTTCAACCCCTTTGACTCATTTAAACCATTCCCCTTGTTCATATATTTCTTGATTTAACCTGTTTAAGATAACCAACCCAAATGGGCCCACTCACTAGTAAATGGGTGGCAATTTCTATATTTCAAGGTGATGAACTCTAGTTTTTAGATCTTACAGGACACATTCAATGACGGATGACTCTTCGGCGGGTGAATTGGGCTTTTTTGATTGCTTCCTTAGCTTCAAAATCTTTAAACTCTCTAAGGACGGAGAATCATCAAAAGATTTGTTTGTGTCGGGGCCTTCAATGGAGTTCATCAGCCACTGAGTCGCCGCAGCATATTGAAGGCATACAAGTTTCAGTTTCTCGAACTTCTACATTCATGGCAAAATTTATTTAAAAAAAGTAACTATAATAATAAACTATAAACACAAATTATAAAACAAGCATAAAAACACATAAATTTTGGTTAAAAAAATTAAAAAGTGCCGTATGAAAAAGGAATCATGGTAACCTTGAGGAGGACTGGTGAAAGAAGTGAGCATTCCTTGAGACACTTCTCCATAAAAAAGTCATGATATTGGATTACCTAAATTCATAAAAAAAATTGGTCAGGAAAAGACTAACGCATATACAAGGAAAAGATGATTAAGGAATTAGAAATTCAATTAAAAGAAGAAAAATATTCAAAAAACAAAACCAAGATGATAAAAATTGAAGAATAGTAAATTCTATAGAACTTTAAATAACTTATTTCATGAGTTAAGAGACATACCTCATCTATGCTCTTTGCATTCTCAAGTTTATTATGCATAACATGCCAGTTTGGCTCAAGGACCTACAGAAAAGATGAAATTCAGCTAATTTATCATGACACCACTTGGAACTTTTGAGGTCGGGAAAAGAGTTAGAGACAGATGAATAACCACAAAACAGGTTGGAGTAATGCATAAATAACAAAACAGTGACTACAAGACCAGAAATGATTGGTTGATGATGGAGGTGGCTAAATGGGTGCGTTCGGTAATTGGTAATTTTTGTAAGGGTCAAAATTTGGGTTGGATTGCGTTGATCCGAAACAGTTTTGTAATTTGAAATTGGATAAAACTTTCACCAAAGGTGAGAAGTACCAAGTTCGATTCCTGTAAGGGACATTTTACCGGCTAAAAGAGTCATTACCTAAAAAAAAATATTCTTTTTATAAATAATTAGTGTGTCAAAGATGATTACAAAAATTATATTATCTTAGTAATAATCTAATAAGTTTAAATAATATGATTAATGTGGATTTATGTTAAAGAATTTACTCTTTGGTGACTCTATAATCATTTGACTTGTTTCCATTTAAGCTATTCTCTTTTATTTTACCTGTTTGATCCATTAGAGATAAGAACAAGTCGAAATTGCAACCTATTTAACGATATACTTGAACATGTAAAACGAGCAAAAGAAAATTTCAAGGAAAGTAACGAGATAAATTGTGACAGATAGCAACTTTATAAAGTACCTCAAACGTCAGATAATGTAGAAGGCTATTTATAAACTTGAGCATATTTCGGCACAGTATTGATGATGTAGAGATTGCAGTGCCATGCATATCACATGCACGGGCACCCTGCAAAAAACAAAGAGTATAGTTACAAAAGAAATGAAAGGGTCCATCCTTTTGATAATGTTTGATGGTATCTAGTGTCATACTTGATGTACTTGCCAAGCTGCACAAAGTTGTCGATGCACGTGTTTGCAGTGAAACAGAAACCGAAAAATCAACTGGTATTTTGTCAAGGCTTTTCTTGATATCACAAGTGATAAGGGCCATTGAACCTGTAGGAGAAAACATATTGATATATAAATCTTAAATTATAGAAGTTGAAATGGTTTGATCAAAATGGGTTAAGGTTTAAATTATTAGGGTTTCTTTTTAAGTGTGGGTTGAAGAAAGTCAGCCCGAGTGGGGTTGATCTGAGAGCTTTTTTCCACTTCTTTATGTGTTTTCATAAATCATTAATGCAATAATATGATTAAAATAAAATATTTTCTTGCAATAATAATCTAAGGTAGCGTTTGGTCTGGTAACATGATTGGGAAGAGGTATAGGTTTAATAGAAATAAGGAAAAGGAAAGGATATGATAGTTATAAAAAGATGTTTATTTTATTTGGAATAGATATTGGAATAAAATTATTATTATTTAAAAATTGAGAATGAAGAAACAGAAACCAATGGACCCACCCAATAATTATTAAAATTTGGGTTAATCATCCACGCAGGAAACTGCAGGGACCTTACATGCAGTTAAAACTAAATACATATATTCGCGATAGGAAGGAATGCCCAGTATACTACTTGAGTCGAGTGAATCAAAGTGTCTTAAAAAGATCTTTTGTGGCCAACTTTTTAACGCCTGCCACTTTTACACACTCACATGTTTGACCCCTTTCTATACCTTATGCTGCATATATATTCCCTGCAGTAAGCTGCAGGGATGATTTCCGCTTACAATATTTGTTAAAAATATAACCATGTTTTTTATGTAACCATGATTTTTAGAAATGATTCCTAATTTCTAAACCTAAGCCTTTAAACAAACACTTGGTACTACTTTATTCCAATTCCCCCAAACCTATAACCTTATAAAGGGGTTTACAAGTTTGTATGCTTTAAAAACACAATTTCAGAATCTTTCAACCACTTTAACCAGTCCAACTTATTTGACCTGTGTCCTTTTCTAAATATTTTTGTTAGAACCTTTTAACCCATATGCCATAAAACATAAAAATGGACCCATGTATAGATAAATGGGTCAAAATTGCCACTTATTACAAGAATTATTGATTTTTTAAGCAATATCAATTTAGAGTGTTGCTAACAATATATTGTTTAACCTTTCAAAATTTCAGTTTAAAAAAATACAAAACAACATAAAGCATCCTATATTCTCGCAATCCCATTTATATGAACTCTCCCAATTGGTTGAATGAGAGAAAAAGTTGGAGCTAGTATAAAAAGTGATTGTATCTTAAAATTAATTTTTCTTGGAAGTAATGTTGACAGAGGTTCCACCCATGAAGAGAATTGATTCACTAATTGAAAAACTAAGAGAGCATAACAAAACAATATTAGCCTATCAATTAAGTTATGAATATTTATCTTGAGAAATAATGTGTGGAACTCACTTATAGAAATGTCTTAGAGAAAAACCCAAAAGGAGAAAAATAGGGAGATTATTAGAGGTGGTTCAAACGGGTAAATAAAAAATTAGCCTAAAGGGAACAAGTCAAAAGTTGAGGACAATGTGTTTTGATGCATAAAACCTCCTTAAATCATTTTATTTAAGACTTTTATTACTAGAAATAATATAACTTTTGTAATCATATTTATACTTAATTATGTATATGAAATTCAAAAAATTTGAACAAAGGCTTGACTCGGCCCGTTCTGATCTGCACAACGAAGTACCCGATTTGACCTGTTACCAAACCGTAGTCCCACCCCCTTTGCCACCTCTAACGAGAACAGGCAGAACAGCTAGGGGAGAAAGAAAAGGTGAGTCTTTATTTACCTTATAATTAACAGAAAATGTTTCCACACCAGTAATACTCAAAGGCTCTTCAGTCTCTGACAGTGTCTCGCTTGTTTGAAGATCTTTGAGAGTACTTAATCTCTTCAGCAAAGAACATGTGTCCTGCAATCAGAATGTAAGGCTCTTCAGCAAATATTGTACGTCTCTTCAGTCTCTGACAGTGTCTCGCTTGTTTGAAGATCATTGACAAAATATTGCAAAATTAAAAACTTCTGCCAATTCTTTTACTCCAAATAAAGTTCGTATAAATGTTACTGACCACGGAACATGTAACGTCCTCATGCAAAGGATCAGCTGCAGCGGCTGTCGAACGTAGTGCAAGGTCTAAAAGAGACTGCCAAATATAAAACTAATGAGTCCACTGCTTCATAAAAGTTTAACTATTTACCCAATGTATGTGATACGAAACATTTTAAACAAATTATGAATGTTATTCATTTACATAATAAACAAAAAAGTATCATTTCAGGGAATTAGGTGTTATTCATTTACAAAAGGGCCACAGTATATAAGGTTGCATGAATCATTAAAGATAAATATAAACAAAATAAAAATGTTAAAAGATAACTCTTGTCCCAAACAGTACAGACAGGATTGTTACGAGTAACCATCATCATAATAATAAGTGAATACTACAATTATACTAAGATAGCATTATGCAAGTAAATAAAGACCTGAAGCTTCTCAACGGAGATCTCATTTGGTGTTTTAGCAAGTTCTTCACGAGCAATATCCATAAAGTGAACCAAGAAATCACCCTGTAAGTCAACCACAGTTCTTACATGATAGTTGTCATAACCAAAATAAAACTCGGTAAAAACAAAATTAATAAAATTTTGGAAATCAATAAAATTAAACGAGACAAAGGATCAATAAAAGTTGCAAGCACATACCTGATCTAGAAGAAGGTAATGCTTAATAGAACGCAACTTTCCAATGAGGTCATACTATCAACATAATAACAAATAATAAGTGATCACTAATCACTCTCTGAAAGTGCAACGAAAGAAGACACAGCAATAAGGAATAATATTTGAAATACTTGAAACTACCCACACCTTATCCTTCATAAGATTTAATAACTCCCCACTAGCAAAATCATAAGCTGATTTGATGCACTCAAGATAGTGATCATTGGATCCAAAGTTCATCAATTTTGAATTTTCCAATGCAGGGACCTACAAAGACAAGCTTGCTTAAAACTAATATCAAAAACTGATATTAGAGGTGGCATATAAGCGGGACCGGTCAGGTTGGAAAATGCCTCAAAATGGGTAATTTGTACATGTCGGGTCGGGTTGACCTGTGACACTTTGGTCCAATAACTTTAAAAAAATAAAATTAAACAACTACTATGTCACATATGATTACAAATATAATATAAATATTGGCACAAAGCTAATTTATGTGTACAATGATTTAGAAGGTTGAACCCACTTGACTTGTTTCCTTGTTAGCTAAGTTTTTATTTTATTTAATTTTTTTAACTCATTAGAGATAAACATAACCCGAATCGACTTTTATAAGTAAATGGATCGAAATTTTCACTTCTAAACAATATTAATATTATTATTGTATCAGACAGATCCGTGTGTGACACATAACAATCGAAAGTCATAGAGACACCTGAACACTGTGTCCGCATTCTCTCATGACATTTAAATATTTCCCGGTTGTTAAAATTGTTTCAGCTGAATTTGCAAGGAAAGAAGGAATATCATCTTTGAGACTGTATCGTTGTCTCCAATACATAGCATCATAATCTTGAGTGAGACTCTCCTGTAAAAAATACACTTTCAGATATTCTAGCATATAATGCCTTTGTATCAGAGGGTAAAAATGTAAAATAATACTTTCTGGAGAGATTTGTTTTCACCAATGAAGAACTCGTCATGAGGATCATCAATAACTCCTTCATAAACCCATCTGCACATTTTATAACTTACTACTTGAGTAGGAGAATCTAGATGGAAACAAGCATAGAGCAAATTCAATAGTTGAAGACGTATTCGAGCAAAAAATAATGAGTTTGGAATGTAATAGCTATTGTGAAGAAAAAAATGGGATTGTGAGTTACATTTCATGTAAAAGTTTCAACGATGTGATATATTACTGGGAGTTTGCAGTTGTATACCTTTCTAGTATGCCAAGATAAGCAGAATTTGCAGAATCTATCATCTTCTCCAGCAGTGACCTCACCATATAGTTACCAGCCATTACTTTAGCCTATATACATTTTCAATAAAAAATAATTACATATACTCCATCCGTCAAAAATAAAAGTCCACCTTAATTACCATTCTACCCCTAGATAATAATTTTATTTCTAAAACTCAAAGAAGCATTGAATATAATGCTCAAAAGGTAAGACTGTCATTCTGCAAAAGGTAAGTTGTAATCATTATAGTTTTCTTAAAACTGTGAGATTTTGTCTACCAGGACACTTATTTTAGGATGGAGGGAGTAGCATATATTACATTGAACATGTGAAAAGAAGTTGGAAGATATATTCCTATGAGTTGAGCAATATAAACAGTTACCTGACTCTGTAAAAGGTTAAGAACTGCTGAACGAACAAAATTAGATGCTGAAGCCTTCTTTATCACCATTGACAATGCTTGCATTGATCCCATCATTGGCTGCAAATATACGGAAAAATAATAGCATATTAATCATCAAATGAAATAAAAGATAACTTGCACATTTACTTGTACTTTTAGGCCGGTGATAAACCCCCTATTCTCAGTTGTGTAAACACAATGAGCTGCAAGATAATTCACAAATAATACTTGAATTGACTTCTAAACACTAGTAAAGATTTTATATATTGTTCATTTTGTTTTGGCAACTGAAATTTGATAACTCAACAAATTGAAATCTTTTTATTCGCTGACCACATACATGTTTATAAAACAAAGCGTTGCAGGTCACTTGGAATATTAGTATGCCGCTACACGACAAACATATGTGTAAATTCAGAGTTTATGGGTTTCATCATGAGTCACTGGATATTACCTGAAGGCGCATCTAACTGCAATTACATACAGATAAGATTAAGTTTTCCTTAATTTTGGTATAGTAGGGACAAGTACCTGACAATAGAACCATAATCCTTGTATCGAGAGTCTTCCTAGTCGAAATTGATGTTCAAGCTGTGCCACCATAGCCTGGTAATCCTGAGAAAGATTATACATGCATTATAAAGTCTGAAAAGGGAATCACAAAATATACACCAACATCACTATGTATGAAAAGAGCAAAGCGTCTATTTTAGAGAAAAACTGGACAACACATACCCAACTGCTAGAACAACCACCCATGCCAAATCAGTGAACGAGATTGTATATGCATGTACGACAGCATCTAGTAATATCATATATATGTATGTGTGTGTGTAGTGAAGGAAAACAATAGAAATGAGATTTCTAACTTCAGATTTATCTTGTATGAAATCTTCACTTTTATTACCAAGAGAAGGAGTGAAAGAAATATAAATAATTGAAGTTAAAATAAATACATGCAACAATTTCAAGATAAAACAGAATAATTGGCAAGCTGTAAATCCAGAAGAAAATGCTTTGACTGTGTTATAGTAGAGAATAACAACTTTTGTCCAAATTCAATTCCTAACTGGACAAATATGTCTATGTTTACAATACATGTTTCTATTAAAATAATTATCTTTGAAATTAAACAAGTAGAATAATCCAAAGATGAACAAAGAAACGAATAAGAGAAACTTCATCGAAGAACCTATTCCTGAAAAACCATCTCTTCAGTCTGCTCTGAATCACCTTGCAAGTCTTCATCGATTATGTATTTTAAGTACGACGTGTGATACTAAATGGAAACATATGCATAAACTGGATCATCTAATAGCATAAAATTATAAAAACTTACTAGGAGGAGGGCCCTTAATGCAGCAGCAAAGGCATGATTAACCAATCCAGACTTGAACTGGGATCTTGACTCAACAAACTGGTTGATTAACAAATAGCTAGTGCACAAAGGGAATATCCGTTTAGCTGATTCCTGCATTTTCTTGCATAATTAGTTTAGAAAAACGAACAAGTTCCTTGAAGATACAGATATGCACGTGTATAAGCATGAAAGAAAACAAATCAGTCCAATCATAGTTACAGAGTAATTTAATGAAATTCTGCAAATACATGACGAGTTCTACAGATCGAGTTCCTACCATCATACCAACATGATTGAGGTTTAATGGCGTTTGGATATATATGCTGAATGGATGTATATATTAGTTTGTTACTAGCATTGTTCCTATCAATAAATGCACAAAATATCATACTTCCAAATAACGACATAGGTGAAGATTCTTGCCTGGAGTGCCAAATCCATAGATCCAGCAATATGGAAATTAAAAGAGTCCTCACTCCCTCCAACTCTGTTGATCGAAATATATCGTCCCTCGATACCAGTTAAAGCAGACAGAAGATCGTCAATTACAATGAGCTCCTGCATGCATAGAAACATTATATTAGGAACCACGTAGTTGCCTGCCACCCCAAGATGAGCACAATCAAGGCTTCATCAAGTCTCGGGTTCGAGGCATCACCAACATTTCTAAACCTGGGGTGTTGAATGTTTTAAATATTTATATGATACTGATTAATCAGAATCAAATCATCAACTGTAATAAGAATATGAGATATGTGATAGGCAATGGTGTTTTGATGTGGGTCTTCCATTTAAAGTTGTCATAAAATCAGTTATTTGAATGTTCGGTGAATTTTAATTATCAAGATCTGTGTATAGTTTTGAAGTACTAAGATATAAAACAAGATAATTTTATTCCTATCAATATAAATCAAGATAAATTATTTACTAATACCTTTCGGATATAACTCCCATCTATATTTACTTATACCTTTTTTAGTTTCAAAGTATTTAGCTATTGATGTTTGACTCGGTTTCACATCTTCGGATGACAATAAAACTGGAAGAATATCTCCAATTGCAGGGTCAAGTATATTTAAGCAACATAATGGCACATACTCCATCTATAAATAGTGGTTCATAAAAAGTTGATAAAAAAAGCAATCAAAACTTCAATAAACACACTCCAAACTGTGTAAAATCATTTATTTACAAAGCCTTCTAGTAACATTATTAGATCAATAGAGAATATTTCATATTTTCACATGGTCAATTGAACTAAAAGATCAAATACACCGCAGATTATCACCACTGAGTTGGAGAAAACCCGGTGGTAACAAGCATCAACCAATAATTGCTACCTACAATCTCTGGGACTACTTTTTTAAGTTTTCTATAATTGTCCACGATTTAAAGATTAAGAGTCTGCAGAGACACATGTGGAACAATACCGTTTACGTATATAAAAATCACAAGAAACCCACACTCGTCGTTTTTACCTCACAAATTTCTCATAGATCATTACTATGTATATCAACTAAAAACGGTATTCCAAATTTATTTGTTTGTAAGTCCTGAGTTTAGCATTAGTTTGCACTTTCATAATTAAAGATTACATATTTTACATATATATGTAGAACAAATGTGTTACCATCAGTTCTCTTTTAAATTTTAGTTCTCTCCACAAAATATTATGTGAAGACACAAGCTGAATCTCAAGAAAAAGGAGATAAGAATGCACGCATTCATTTATTTACATGAACATACATACGAGGGTGAGCCAAAAACAGATAAGAAAAAACATCCATCACACTTTGTACAAATCATCCTATCTGATCGACTAAATCAAAAAAGAAGAGATTACAAAACATTAGTAAACCTAATACGTTTCTTCATATAACGTTTCTTCATATAAGTCACCCAAACACGATTAATGCCAATTTTTCATTATTTCCTTTTTCTATAATTCTATTAAGATAATTCACCAAAACTGAACATCAAGATCCATATGTATGTCTCTAGCTTTGTTCCTAGGCCTGAGGCTAGTTAACTTGATTCACTAAAAGAGCATTTCTTACATAAAACCAAACATGTGGTATCTTGAGACTAATGCTGATGTGGTGACCCGTTTACTTATAAATGGGTTGTGTTTTGATCTCAAACGAGTCAACTTAGTAAAAAATCGGGTAATTTAGCCTCACAGGGATTCGGGGAATGGTTCGAATGGATTATAATTTGCTCAGTCTATTTTTAATGCATACCTAAATCGTTTTTATTTAAAAATGCAGTTTATTAAATAATGTTTTTCTTGCCATCATTAAAACATTAAATGTTTATAAAAGAATTTCAAAAAAACAAATGAATAAAAAGAGATTCCTTGACCAGCATGACTCAGACTGTATCGAGTCTTAATAAAATTCAACCATGTTCACTTATAACCCGTTTTGACCCGCCCACTAGTTTATATCCATAATACAGTACTACACTGGTGGGGTGCTCATTGTCTTCAACTAACCATGGGATAGACACGGAAAGACATCAATAACCCATCAGATATATATATTATATATATATGAATCGTTATAACAATGTTTAAGAAAAAAAAAGGTAGGTAGGTACCTGGACTGAAGCATTGTAACAACCTATCGGTTTATCGGATTCCAAACTGTATAAGGAAAACGATAAATTCTTTTTTAAAAAAAAAGGCAGAAAATGTAAAATGAAGTGATGGAAAAGAAAAGAGTACCTTAAATCGACTGAATTCGGCTTTGATTCAGCAATTTCGGAAGTCAATTTAGCTTCCTGAATCAACAATATGTTTGCATAAATCAATTAAATTGAATAAATAAATAAGGAAAATGACGAAGAAGAAGAAGAACCTGGTGAAATTGGCCGGTTAGAAAAGGTCTATCGAGATTCCAAAGAGGCGTGGAAGGACATGGGGAAGATGATACTTCTAAATCCATCCACTCTTACCAAATGTGTCTCACTGCGGTTTTTCTACAGACCTATTTCTCTGCAATCTTCAGATTTTAAATGTATACTAGTAGAGACTCGTGCGTTGCACGAGTTCGACTGTGGATGTAAATACAAAAGATGTCGTGCTAGTCGATGTTACTTTTGCCACTAAAATTACCACCACCTCTGTCAAAGAGAAATTCGTACAACCAATTTAATAAATATCTATAAATAATCAATGTAGCAACAAATGCTGGCAGCAGAGGCAATTGAGTTCACAAAAATTGGAATGCATGTAATAAGACTTACAGATTCTTTGGTTGAGCAGTAATTGCTAAATCACTCGAAGTGCCAGCCTTCTTAGAACTTTCTGTACCTACAAAAGTAGTTTGATATAAGTCCAGATATCATACTTAGCATTGAACAAATAATCTTAGTTCTATATTATTCTATCTTAAATGTTATTTGATCTATATAACACAGTGGTTTTCAGTTTGACGTAAATTCAATTCCAGTTGCAAAAAACTGGAAAATTAACTGTTGAGCGTCGATATGCAAAGCTATTTGTATAGTATAATTAACATTTAGTTGTTCAACATCATCTAAATAACAGTTTTAATTCTAAAGTAATAAGTTGCACGAGTCAATCATCAATGATGTATTACAACTTCTCAGAATATTTAAAGCCAGCAGGATTGTTATTTTTCCAAGTAATTTATTAGACTAATGCCTCTATAAGTAACTTGGTTCAAAAAAGCGCTTCCTAGGTGCCTCTACGGCTCTAGGCGATAGCAATAACGCCTTCTCCTACTCAAGGCGGTCTTCTTACACGAGGCAGTAAAAGGCAGAGCTTAATAGGGATTTTCACGCTTAGGCGCCTACGGGTTTTTTAGTGCCTTGCGTTTTGACTGATTCAAAAGGCCTAATGTGTGTTACTTTGGTTTAATGGACCTTTTTTAAGCCTGTTTGTGACCAATAGGGAAAACCTGACCGGATATTGGACATTTTTTATTTTATATTTCTCTTACTGCATATTGGTAAGTATTTTATCCCCACTCGCAAGCATCTAATATTCTCATATGGGTGTTTTGAGTTGGCGTTTTGACCCTTGTCGCCTTGGAGGCTAATCGCCTTTTAAAACCAAGATAAGTAACCAACGGTCCAGCTCACAGTATTAGGGACGTTTTTTATTTATAAAACTATTCCTTTGATGCCTAGTGCATCCCTAGTACTAAAGCCAGCATTATTAATACTTGCACCTAAATAAAAACGAACAACCCTAAAGTTGGAACTAAGCAACTACCAGTCCCTTGTAACATATAAACGAAAAGTATCGGTACCTGGTTGCAGTTGAACTCGAAGGAGCCAGTTGAGTCTGCGCGAAACTTTTGGTCTGACTCGACACGTTTTTTATTCCACCGTATTCAACTTGTAGCTTTATCATCATTAAAACAATTAACACATTAACATTAATCACAAAAAGAAAAAAAGTTTTTAAAAATAAAAAACCTAAATTGAAAGTACTAACCTTATGGCTTATACGAATCTTCTTGCTGTACAAAATTAAAAAAAAAAAAATTAAAAAAAAAATTAGATAATAATATTGGGAAAATTAGGGTTTGAAAAATAGAAACAGACCTGTCGGGATCGGGAGGGGATAATTGTGAGTGAATAGGTGAGAAAAGATCGAGAGCGCGTTTTAAGGATTTAAAGCTGAGTTTTTTTTAAGGGATTGCCGGATGACGCCATGCTTGATGTTTCTGCCATTCTTCACAACAAACCCTACTAATTTTTTAATACTTTGGGCTTTGATAGTTTTTGGGCCTTTTACAGCGAACATTTCTTTTCCTCCAGCCCTTTTACAACGGCATTTCTTGCTTACGTTTCCTTGCTTTCTAAATTTGCTACACGTGTACTTCTTCTCCTCTATAATCTATCTGCTGTTTCAGGTGCCTCTGTTATCGTCGTTTTGATTATGTTAATTCATGTTATCCTCTGTAATTTTTGTTCTGTTATCGTCGTTTCGATTATGTTAATTCATGTTATGCTCTGTAATTTTTGTTCTCTTGCATGTGTCGTAGGTTTTTGTTGAAGTTAGTTAGTCGTTTCTTTTGTTGAAGTGGATTGTTGCTGTCTGCGTGCCTTATTGTTTTGTCTATTTTCAGGCGAGCGATAGAATCAGCGCGAGGGGGTTTGGGGGTCTCCTTTCAGGGGTTTTCTTCAAGAGAGATTAGCTCTCAAGGAAGGTGGAACCGAATTGGGATCATCTATTTTATTCTTCGGCTGTAGAGATCGCAAATCATAGGGTTTTGTTGTGCTCATTTCTATTGATGAATTTGACAATGTGACATATTTGGAGCTCAAGTGTAGTTGTATCATTGTATTAGTAATATGCGAGCGAAATTACTTTAATTCTTATTAACGATTAGCTAATTAAGAGGTTTGGATGTCAGGTGCTTAACATGTTTTTTTAGTGTATTACGCAACTTACATACTAATAGGCTTAACCATGATGTATTAATAAACTGATATAATTTATAATCTCAACTTATCAAATTTTGTCCTGCTCCACTCTAAGTTTGGCACGACGCTTCTTGCACAAGGATCGGTTGCAACAGAAAAAGCCGAGGAGCTGAAATCGAAGGCTAGAGCTAAGAGGTCGAAGTCATCCTATCTATCAACTTATCATGACATTGTGTATATTTTATAATCAATTTACATAATTTAGAATATATGCTTTTTCCAATCTTCATTACTGTCACGCTTTGTTCATATATTTTGTGCTACTCAGATTTGGGATCAAACAGTCGATGTCTACTGATGAGACTGAGAAGAAGAAGAAGAAGAAGAAGAAGGCTCGTCTTGCCAGATTTGCATCAGCTTCAATCACTGATTCTCAGGACCAACAGAAAAAGAAAGCAAGGGCATCAAGGTAATTTTACATGATCAACAAAAGTATTTTTTCTGCTAATTTAATACAGGGGGCAAAATAGGCGGGCTGGGTAACATGTCAATGAAAATAAGGTACGGTTAAAATTAAAATAGGCCAAGTTGGGTTAATGCTTATTGTTTTTTTATTAAAGCGATTTAGGAGGTTGTATGCATTGCAAATTTACTGTAGGAGACTTTTGAGTTTTGACTTATCTGACTCGGTTCTGTTTTAAGTTTTAATTTTATTCACTTAACCCATTATATATGTAACATAACTCGAATTCACCCATTCATAAGTAAATGGGTCGAAACTGCCACTTCTAAATTCATATCAGGTTCCCATCGTGGCATAGTTTATCAAGATATTATTAGAAACAGTTTCAATTATTAGTAACACGTTATTTTCAGTTGCTTGCTGCCGTTCTAACTGAGTTTACAAATTTCATTAACGAGGTAAGATAAAAAGGTGAAGATCAATTTTGATCAGGCAAAAGGGTTGTCAGATTGTAAGGATCATAGCTTATAGTTATCGTGCTTTCTTGCTCTTAGTGGTTTGTTAAAGAATGGTGACACATTGATAGGAAATTGTTAATGATTCTGTCGGGGCGATGTTTTCTTTTTGTTTAGAAATTCTGTAATAGATATCGATAGGTAATGAACAGGTAAGTTAATGGGGAATTTTGTTTTGCTATAAATTTTGCTTTATACTATATCACATGCCTTATCAGCATTCTATAAACTTATTTTTCGGATTATGATGACGTGTCATCCATGATACAGTACCCGTTAAATGCCATTATAGTGGATTAGATACCTCTAAACTAAAATGCAGACAGACGAATAGCAACAAACATGAGAATGAGGCAAAAGAAAGCTTCACCGGACCAAAGTAACAGCAATCAAAGAAGCAACAACACGTGGCAGAATGCTAAGCAGATGGTGCAACAGGGTGCTTTGACTGCGTTGGCATCAGTTGCTGACTCATCTCAGGTATCAAACATACTCATTTATTGTACTTCACGTGTTTCTTTTCTTGAAACACTGGTTCTTACACAATATGTAATTGACAGTAGCATTTTCAAAAGTATTATGATGCGATTATGCCTTACTTGAAAACCATACTGCTGAATGCGACTGACAAAGCTAATCGCATGCTTCGTGCGAAGTCTATGGAGTGTATTAGTTTGGTTGGAATGGCTGGTGGAAAACATAAGTTCAGGGGCGATGCTAAGCAGGTATACACTCTTTCTTTTCTTTTATTACATAATACATATGTTTTCGTTTTAGTAGACTAATTATTTATTATGTCATTCAAGGTTATGGATGTCCTTATGTCACTACAAGGTTTACAATTGGAGACAGATGATCCAACAATAAGCTACATGTTGCAAGTATGTTATCCATTATCGATTTCCTCTGTTTTAGCTATGTATGTTTTACTTATACGATTTTGTTTGTGTATATTTATTGCAGAATACGGACATGTTACGGACATCTATAACTGGTAGCCTCTGCAGTCCTTACTCGGTTTATATCTTACATTTTTTTTAAAATGATTATGATGTTTTACACAGTGATAGATTTAATGAGAATACACCTCCAACAAGTCATCCGACATATATTTCAACTCTAGGTTGTCGACATTGATGAACGTTACATCCGCTTAGGTCGGTTAACTATGATAATTTCCTGATAGATTTTAGAATTTGGGCCATACTTGAAAAAGCTATTGCTTTTAGTTCCAGAAACTAAAACTGATCAACCCAGGGGTTGAGATTGATACTTTACATCCGTTTGGGTCGGTTAAAGAGGTTGTTACTCGGTTTGGTGGAAGTGGTGCTTGGATCGCTTCATATTCTTCGACCAGCTGGTGTAAGTTTGTTTTTAACATTTTTGTTTTAATTGTCACTTAAAAATGTTTATATATCTATGTACATGATTGAGAGGAAGTTCGTGGATATTGAGGTGGCAAATAGAAAGGGCGTTACGCGTTGGGCAGCGGGGTATGTGTCCAAGAACAGCTTTTTATATACTAATTAAAAAAAAATTAGGTAGTGATGATGGTCTTTTTCCATCGGGTCGTTATGTTTCAATCGAAATTTTAATTGGTTCGGTATTCAATTTGGGGTTATTGAAATTATGTATAAAAACAGTAGCATTCCTGTGTCTTTATGACTCAATTAAGGGTTTTCTGTTTTTATGTGATTGTTAAAGTCTGAAATTTGGGAATCATTTCTAAATAATAAGAAGCAGTGTCCGAAACTCGAAAACATAATCATTACGGTTGATTAAAAATAAACTTTTATAAATATCTTAATATAATTTTTTTTATGCTATTAGACTACTAAATTGCATGAAAAATAAAATTAATAACTACTTTATGCTACTAAAAACATTCAAAATAAAAAAGATTCATATATTAGAACACACAAGTGTCTTCGATAATAATGCCAACAATTAAACAAATTTTAGGGAAATTAAAATAAAAAGCAAAGTACGATAAAAGGGAAAAATATAGTACTTTTTCCCGTAAAATAACATGATAAGAACTTTTCAAACAATCACTCCATTTTGCATCATTTGTCCAACTATTTCTTCTCGCAAATTAATCGTAAATTGTTGATCTGATGTAGTATCATGTGGTTGAACCTCTTGATTATCCCCAACTTCTTGTACATTTTCATTTTCAATTATCTCGGTTTGATCACTCATTGAAAACAATTCATCACTAAAGCCCATTTTTTGTATAAAACTGTGACAACCGTCTTAAACGCAGGTCGAGTTCACTAACTATCGACTACATACTTGTAATACTTGATATAGCTAATTTTATGTGTTACGTAGTTACGTAAGCATAACTTATTATTAAGCTAAGCTCTTAGTAACTCATGCAAAGCTTTTAACGTAGGTTTTACGTTACATAAACTTTAAACGTGTATGTCTCGAAATCAAAACCGAATCAATAAACGAACCCTAATACCAAGAAAACATATAATGAACTTGTCTAAGTTCATTGCAAAACAATCGTATACTCTAAACAACGCAAGTGCTTAACGATAACGCTAATGTAAAACAAAAAGCCAAAGTTCAGCACCCCGGTGCGCTGCAGTAGACCTCATTGCGACGCAGTGAGGTGCTGGACAGATATTGTTAATTTTTTTAATTAGTCATACTTAGTAGGTTAAACACTTGACACTTGTCCTAAACGTGGCATATGCTCAATTAACACATAAATGACTCATTAAGAGTCATTTGTATATCTTCAAAAGCTTATTTTCATAATCCTCTTTACACAAACTTAAGACATACACACAATCATACATAAACTTTGGAAAGTTTAAAGAGCAAGTATTTTGTAAGGTTTTTCAAGGAAATTTGGGTGTTCTTTGGGTAAATTTGAACAAATAAAGAAAGGGGTATTGTTAGGTCTCAATAAGATCTCAAACACTAGCTAATCAATTACAAATAAGTATTTAGACGTTAATTGTTACGAATCGGTTAGTCACTCAGTTTCTTAGTTTATTATAGCGGAATTATAATAACGAAGTAACGAGAATAACACACGGTTATTTTTATTAGAAAAGTTCAACGATTACAATAGTCAAGCTCACTATTTATACACAATAATAGCGAGCTTGATAAATACGAATCCTAGTAAATCTTCTAAAATGATAGAAGATTTAGTCTAACAAACATACCTAAAATAACGTATTACGTTTCATTATGGAGCTGAGTAGTCAGCTCCACAATGCCTTAGTTTCTTTTCGTTACTCAGACTCAAAAAGTAAGACTTTAATAAACATATTTATTAATCTGGGTTAAATCGTTGATTTTCCCAACAATCTCCCCCTATCTGTTTGGATTAAAGTCTTATACAATAGAACACATCCAAAACAAACACAAACTTAAACACAAAATAAAATAAAACAGTTTGTGAATTAAAAGATTACTTTCTTCTTTTGGAGACTTTCTTTTGCTTCAATGGCACATCCCATGGAGTAGGCTTCTTTACTTCTTTTGCCCATTTTAATCTTTATGTTTTCCATCCCAGCAGCTTCTCCATCTCAGCATCTGACTTGTTGAACAGTAGTTGATAATCTTTCTTGATCAGTTCTGATTTGTCCATCAATGTCCCCATTTCTTCAATTCTTCTAAGGTTATTGAATAACCAGCTAATCAGCTTCATGCGAAATGGAATACATTGGTCAGATTCACACTCACTTAGAAGAGCAATGCAGTGATATATAGAGGACATGTTTAATCTGTCCTTAGCTTGAAAGCATTCCTCTCCCCCACAGTCAACATAACACAAGCCTTTATAGTTGTCAGTCTTCACGTATGTTCTATCTTGAAAGATTAAGCCTTTTGGAACTGGATGAAGACTGCTTGTTTCCAAACCAAGTGATTTAACCCCAGCTCTCACTCTGTTGACTGTGCAGAATTCTCTATAGTCTTCATCTGAGATCAGCTTCAGTAAATGGGCAACATTCACATTTGAGACTACTTCTCTTTTTACCTCAAGTCTGTGTGCAATGTTGTTTATTCTTGGGCTCAGACTGGCGATTTCCTTCCATTCTTCTAAACCCAATGTATGCATTATGTGTACCCCAATTCTGAAGGAACTCCCTTTCTGGTAGCATGTCAGCATTAGATCAGATCCACCAGTATCACAACAATCCAAGTCCTGGATTTTGTTTGCATTTTTCCTCATGATGAATTTTGATTCGATGTAGTCCAATATGGCTTCTTCCCTTAGTACTTGCTTAGCCATTTGTTTGTCAGCCTCAATCCTCTGTTGTTCTTCATAGATTGCCATTTCTTCTTCCTCTTTCATTTCAGCTTCAAGCACTTCAGCAGCTTTAATGCACTGGTCTTGTGTTTCCATGGGTTTGTCATCAAACTTCTCCAAGTACAGACCTTTGACATATTCCTTGTAGCTTTCAACTGTCATACCAGCATTGTATGCATATCCTTGCAATTTTGTTAATTTTTCAGCTTCAACTTGACTGTCAGTTCTTTCTTTTGTTGATGTCTCAGACTGAACAGTTGGATTCTCCATTTCAGTTTCTGCCTCAGCTTGAGCAATTGGATCTTTCATTTCAGTATCAGTATGGGTATTAGTATCAACTGCAGCCTTTCCTTTAACCTCCTTGTCACTCCCTTGATCCTCTTTCTCAGATTCACTTGAGATGTCACTGTAATCAGTCTCATAATGATCCTCAGACTGACCAGTTTTCAGATTAAATCTCACTGTTTTGAAGTATCTTTTCTCTCCTTCATCTCTCTTTCTTTTCAAATTCTGCTTGGGGAGGTCAGACTCACAATTAGTGGTAACATTCTTCTCCCCCTGAGTCTGAGCACCCATGGATACCTCCTGCACAACCTGTTTTCCCTTCCTTATCTGACTGAGTTCAGAGGTGAGCTTCACCATCCATCCCTTTAATTCCTCTAACTCCACATCATTTTGGAATTTTATGGCACTCATCTCAGCCTGCATTGCAGTCAGTTTGACATCAAACTGAGTTGACATGTCCTTAATTGCCTGTAACAGCAAAGGAACAACCATAGCAACCTCAGACTGAGATGAAGAAGTAGGAGTAGATAGGGGTACAGATGGTATAGCCTCCCCCCCCCCCCCTTTGTTGACTAGGAGAGCGATCCTTGGCTAAAGAAGTAGAAGTTTGTACCTCACTCAGTTTGAGAAGTGAGGCATTGGAGACTTGTGCATAGGAGTGAGAGAAGTTTGGTGGTTCAGTATCGTGAACTAGCACAGAGCTAGTGAAAATTGCCTTAAGAATAGGCTGTGAAACTGAGGGGGGTGGTCCCATACTAAGTACAGGGATATTCAGGAGTGAAATATCGTCTTCAATGCTTACCACATGTGTCAGTGTGGCAGCAGCAACGTGTTTCTCCAAGCTGACTACTCTAGTTTGGCTTTGGGTAGTCTGGGTAGTCAGTTCCACCTCTTGCTCTAGCAGAGGGAGGATGGACTGATCTACAGCACTTGAGGGGAGTTTAGAACTCTCAACCTCATGGAAAAGTGAGTCCATTAGTGCTTGATTTAGAGTGGGGCTTGATGTGAGTACTTTTTCAAAAGAACATGGTGAGTTCAATAGGTTGGTCGCTTGAATTGCTAAAACATCAAGTTGGGAAGTGGACTGTACCTCAGAGTGAGAGGGGATACTTTCAGACTGAGGGAGAGAAAGAGTGATATTCATACCTGAGACTGCCTCATCGTGCCCTGCCCCACCAATCCCCACCTCAGCATCTGAAAGAGGAATGTTTGCCTCCAAATTCTGGTCAATTCCTTCACCTTGATCTACTGAGTCTGAATGGTCAGACTCAGTGATTTCAGGATCAATAAAAGGGTTATCAATCCACTGAAGCATAACGGGTGTCAAACTTGTCTCAGCTTCAGTGATGTTGATGTAAGTGAAAATTTTAGAGGTCAGTCTGGGAAGAGGGCACACATAGAAAATTTGATCAAGTAGATCATAAGCTGCCTTTCCCAGAGCCTCCTCAAAACTGAGTGATAGAACCCGAATGAATGGGACATCATTCGTTCGTTTTGATTTTAAAACAAGGGAGAGAATCTCGTCAAAATATAGTTGTGAGTAAGAGATTCGTCTACCCGTGACCATTGAATGAAATAGATTAGTCTCGAATTCCCCAAACACCGAGTAATACTTGAAAAGAGGAATTTCCATTTGCCTGTGAAGAATTTATATTCTATTACCCCCTCTATGACAGGCTGAGCAATGAGAGGGAATGCCTCAGCTCGAGCTTGTTGTTTAGTCAGTCTGGCTTGAAATCCCCCTTCACCAGCTTCAAGATCGGTGGTAAGCAATAGTGCCGCTCTAATTGTTTCCTCAGTTATGGTAAGGGTATGTCGTCCATCATTATAGGTGCCAGTAAGGGCAGTCTGATCAGCGTTTGCAGTGCAGGTATACCACCACTCACATAAGACCGGTGGATACATCACCGTTTCACGAAAATAAGCTCCATAGAGAGGATGGGAGAGCATGAACTGACACAATTGTTCAAAGCTCGATTCTGTCAATTGGCGGGAATATCTGTAGTAGCCACCCTATTGTTATCTTTGATTTGAACACGACTGTGAAAATCAGCTCCAACAACCATGCGAGGGGTAATGTGAAGGATCATGTTCATATCCACCATTGAAGAGATCACAAGAAAAGATTAGAGAAAATAAAAATTAGGTTAAAAATTGAAATTAAGTTGAATTTAAACTAATGGAGCGAAATTGTAGGAATTTAGTTAGGAAACTTTCCATATAGTCTATGCAGTTTGACATTATTAACACCTATGACCCCTGAGTTTGAAAAATGTTTACAACTGACCCCTAAAAGAAAAGAATTATTATCAGTTTTAAAAAAAAAACAAATGATTAAAAAAAACTTAACGTAACAACTAGATGAAAAAAAAAATTTAATTTTAAAAAATTAAAAAAATTAAAAGAGAAAAAAAATTAAAAACTAATATTTACTAAAAGTACATTCAGTCTGAGCGCATGGTCAGACTGAAAAGTCTCGATCTGACTAAAAGGTCAGACTTGATTCTTTGGAAATTTTAAGGATTCAACATGCCTAGTTCTCCATGATATGTAAAATCTAGTCTTAATTTAAACCTACTATTTCACGTAATTACACACTTATAGGCAGTGGACCTATTCGTATGTAATATAGTTTAAAAGCAAGTATAGGTTCGTTCGCAGGGACTAATGTTGTTTTTAAATTCCGAATTAATAATACTATTTGTTTTTGGGGGTTTTTATTATCGTAACAAAAAGATTAATTGATTGAAAATTGCAAAGTGATTAGCAAAAAGTGATTAATTAAAATCGAGTAAGTAAGTAATTGAGATTATCATATAATAGAGAAAATACACTTGTTTGACACTTCACTTGTTTTCCATTTAAATTTACGAAATTGATTAAATATTAAACTTCTAAAATATAATAAAAGTCCTCTCGAATCTTTTATTAACTTTAACTACTTCTAATTATATCGTTCTTCTCGAATACAGTTGTAATTATTAATAGTTAAGCATTAAGTAACAAGCCTGTTTTTAGTGATTTAATCTTATAGAGTTTCCTCTCGAATAACTCCTCTAAATACTAAGTCCTTCCGAATCTTAACAAATAGACTTACTCAATTAAGTTTAATTACCTAAGTTGTTATTACTAAGTCCTCTTGAATCCTAGTAATTTTAAACCGATTATAGACCGACCGATTACTTCATATAAATTATTTAACCTATCTAGATTCCTCTCGAATACCTTGAATGTTGATTAACTAAATTATATATAAACAACTTTATGATAATATGTTAAAACTTAAGCAAATAAAGATTAGCGATTAAACACAAAAACATAAATAATCAATTACGCAAAAGTAAACTTCAAACAAGATCCGTTAATCAAACAAGCGTAAATTTAGTTTAGCTACTCATAATCGACATAAAAACAGCAAATAAACAAGTAGAAAACATAATGGAAAAAGTCTTAAAAAGGAAGAAAAGCAAACTAAGAAATCTTCAAACGTGTCGTGACCGAATATTACGAATAATGAACTTCCTAGCCTAAATTCCTGCCTCCAAACGTGAATCCCAGCTCCAGAACTTGAAAATAATAATTGATTGTATTTTCTGGCTGGAAAAACTCGGTATTTATAGGCAAAAATCGTGTAGAAAACGTATTCGAATACGACTCGAAAACTGCTGAAAACAGCTGACTGCGGCGTTGTAAAGCTTAGGTAGTCGTTGTCATTTGCTTCTACAATTACTGCGACGTTGTAACTTGTTGTGCGACGTTCTGCTTGAAATTATTGGTGACTGTGGCGTTGTGGTCATATGTGCGCCGTCCTAACATGCTTTTTCACTATTTCTCTCGTTTAAACTCTTTTCTTCCACCATTTCCACTCCCCGATCATGCAAACCTGTAAATTGGACAAAAACACTTTTCCACACAATTAAATGCAAAAATCCTATCCTATTCACCGTGTTTAATATGAAATGTGACCAAATATCGCATATAAATAGTTATATAAATATGCGATATCAAATCCCCCCAAACTTGCCTTTTTGCTTGCCCTCAAGCAAAAACTGTTTTAAAAGTAATTATCAAAGCCAAAAATTAACATAACCAAACACCTCACGATTTTTATGGGAAGTAAAATCACACAAAACTCTCAAACTAGTCTAAAAGGGTGTGTAAAATATTTCTGTAGAATCGCTCAATTGCTCAGTCATGGTGAATATTCTATCATTGGCTTGATAACGTATCAAATCTCCACCACTAGAGTCTAGGTACAACTAAATGGAGACTTTTATTCGGGTTATAATTTACAGGTAAAGGCATGTGAAAATATATAATGGAGTGTAAATGGGTTAAATGAAAATAGTACAAAACTTAGATTAAATCCGAACTAAATAAACTCTCTAACGAACTGGATTGCTCAATTTCTCAACTATATTTTTTTCTTTCTCCGAATATACAGATTTCGTATATAATACAAGACTCAAGATACACTATTTCTTCTAAATTCTACAACTAATTTTTTTTCGCTTTTCTGTTTTTTTTTCTATTTTTTTGTTTATTTTTTTTTTCTTCACTTCTTTTTTTCTTTAGCCTAGTACATGCCTTACAATATAATAATCCTCGTGGTAACTACACATGCTCGAAAGGCTAATAATTAACTATTTCTCCAAATACAAAATAATACAAGGCAATGATATAACTTTTCTTTTATGCCTCAATAAACTCTAACTTCACTTCATATATAATAGCAATCAAAAAACTAAGTTCGGATCTAATCTAAAAAAAAAAACGAAAATAAGGCGAGTGTACAAATTATATGGTAGTGTTTAGAAACGAAAAAGTTTAGGCGCAAATTGGTTTACTAGAGTTTCTAACACTGAAATTAAGTGTTACAAGGGTTAGGCGGAAAATATATATAAAAAAAACGAAAAGGCTAATCAAATGTGTTAATCCTAATTGCCCCTATTGTCACACCCCGCTAAAGCGGAAACACGGAATGTGAAGAGTAATAGCATTCGATACACAAGATATAGATAAACGCCAAATGTCATTAAGGAAAACATAATATTCAAGGTTTACAAAGTTTAAATCAAAGTTACATATCCGAATTACAAAATGGGGTGTTCAACCAAACCACCCAAACCCATCCCGTTCTCGAAGTCATTCGCCCCAAAAGCATAAAGTCATCAGCTAGCTTACTCGTTACCTGAAAATACGAGTCAAGTGTTGACTACGGGAGACGTAGTTAGTGAGCTACAAGTTTAAGTAAAGCATAGTTTTCAAATTGTAATTGCATAACCATGCATAGAATATCACATTCAAAATAGTTGTCACATAAAAATTGTATAGAGTATACCATTTGTGTTTATAGGCATTGACCACATAGCGCGACTATGTGACAATCCTAAGTTTTGCCCAATGATCATTGCTAAGCCTAAAGCCTACCCATTTAGTATTATGCACCATTGTTATAAGTCGTTGTGGTGAGGGTCAATCTACCCTAATAGCGCTATCCATATCTACTAACGGTCCTTTCCAAAGGGATTAATAGCAACTAATGTCCTTGGTAGTGTCGGGAGTTTTCAATGGTTTCTCACGTCCATGTTGTACAAAGTCCGCAACATGACGATCGATTGTTTTAGTCATTGGCAATTATAGCTTTCGTGTCCTCGACATTGTTGGCAAAACCCTCAACAATGCCGGCAAAATAGTTATTCGTTTTAGTATTCAAAATATCAAAGTGTTTCATAATAGCTTTCAAAGTATACAAGTGTTTTCGTAATAGCATTGCGTATCAAATCGTTTTCGTTTAACATTCAAGTAATAAAACGTTTCGAAGTTTGCTTCAGCTTAAATATAGTGTCTAAGCCTAAGACTCGCATTTCACCCCAAAAAGTATTAAAAGCGTTTAAAGAGTAGGGGTTTGTAACTCACTGGTTGCGAAGATAGTCGTAAGCGGGAACGGTCCGAAAGTGTGTCGGGAATCACCGAACGCCAATCATACCAAGTTTTGTTCAAGTGTTATTATGTTTTTGTGTAGTATAATAAATAGTCTTTAGTTAAACTTTAAGTGTCAAGGTCCAATTTGTCCAAAAATCGTCCGAAACGGTTATCTTTTTGTTTTAGTCCAAAGTCCAAAATTAGTGTTATTGTTATTATGTTAAATATGTTTTGTTTGCTAAAGTGTCTTTTATTTTCTAACAAAATTTGGGCAGCGCTTCCTCGCCCAAATTCTATGTCCAAAATACAAAACACTTTCCCGCTCACAAAACACATATACATACATAACGTTTTTAAACATGTTCTTTTAGCATATTAAGTCCAATACAAGTCACCAATATGTTCATTTTTACCAAACTCAGTACCAAATGTCAAGTCTCAAAAAGTCATAATGCGTAACCAAGTTTTAAACGGCCAAAACGACGATTCTCGGAAAATCACCAGGTTGTGCGTCGTCCTTGCCTTAGGGACGGCGCACAGCTCGAGCATATTTTCGTTTTCGGGTTTTTCTTGTAAAATCATTTATTCCAACCATAGATTTCGACATGCAATCGGTTTAAACTTCATAATAAGTCATTTTAACAGTTTATACATAATTTTTATCCATAAAAACAAAGATTTAAGCATCATATATTATAAACCCGTTTTTGTATAAAAATGGTCATAAAACTTCATCAAAACTTGTTTTTATAGCTTAGATCATACATGCAAAGAGTTATATTAGTAATATAAGTAAATAGGAAGAGTTTCTACCGAAAGAAAAGCTTGGATGATGTTTTTAGACGAGTTTTGAGCCCCAAAAGTGTAGAAAAGCTTTTTAACCGAAATCTTTTGCTTCCTCTTGCTTCCTCTTGATGTTTGAATGGTTTTTAATGGTGATTTTATGGATTATAATGGCTGTATTTTTCTGGAAATGGAGGAGTTCTTGAGAGAAAATGGAGAGAAAAGAGGGAGTGTGTGTATGTGTGTTTTTAGTGTGTGTTTGTGTTTTATAAAAATGAGAATGAAAATAAAAGAAAATGATGGTATCGGGGGGTCTAGGTTCTGCCAAAACTCAGTAATAGTGTGTAAAAATCGTGTTTGGTTGGTATATAGTTTGTGCAAATCGAGACAAGCAACAAAAATACAAAAACCTTAGTCTGGTGTGTCCAGGACGTTGCACAAGGTGTGTGTGCGGCGTCCTGGCCTGTTTCGCAATATTTTTGTGATTTTTTCGTTTTGCGTTTTGCTTCGTTGGACCTTTTTCGTTAAATGAAAGTTATAGATTATGATACGTTATGAACTTAGGAAGGTTCCTTAGGTGTTTTCTTGGTATTAGGACTTACATAATTTGATTCCGAAGTTGTTTTATGATTCCGTTCCCGATCCGCGCTTAAAGGTTTAAAATGGAGTAAACTCCCGTTTAAGAGTTTTGTGTGAGTTACAACGAGCTTAGCTTAAGAGTTATGTCTACGTAACCACATAGCACATAAAATTAGTCATATCAGGCATCAAAATAAACACTTAGAAGTTATAAGTTAGCGTTCTCGACCTTAGTTTAGACGGTTGTCACACCTATCATTGTACCAAATCACACTAAGTTACCCTAATGTAATTGCTCATATGTGGTCTCGATATGTATAACAGTGTCAAGTTCTAAAGTCATCACCATCGGCACACTCAAAGAAATGAAAAAGTAGTATTAAAAATAAATACTTTCAAAGGCTCAAATTCTCACTATTTTTCTGAGTAGGGTTAAAATGCGTCTGGTTATGCTTAAAGTTTAAGGTATTTACCGACTAAAAACTAAGGGATATTATACAAAAAACTAATAAGAAAAATAAATAAAAAAATAGAAAGGTAGAAAGTGTAACCCGTCGTCAAATAACGAGATATAGCGTGGAACGGTCGTTGCTGAACTGAATGCCAGGCTTATGAGCGGGTGCTGAACTTACTGCCAGTCTTAAAAAACTAAAAAATGCAACCACACATGTTAGAATAATAAAGGAAAAATAAAATAAAATAATACATAATAAAAAGGTCTATGAAATAATAAATAGTACAAAAATAAATAATACAGAATAAGATACAAAATACAAAAATCCCTTAGTCTGTCACACCCCGCTATAGCGGAAACACGGAATGTGAGAGCTGGAATATCATTACACGGTTATAAGCAAATTAAACGATTCAAGTCATTTCATTTAAAATAAAAATAGTTCAAGATTTAAAACAACCAAGCAGTTCACAAGTTAAATTCAAGTACAAATACAAGTTCCAAAATAAATTCCCAAAATGAAAAGGTCTTTCCCAAGGTGCGCCTCACGTAACCATAGTGACCCTTCCTTGCCATGCATCCCGACACTTACACTAATTTCCTGAAACATAAGATAAAGTGTCAACTACATAAAGTAGTGAGTGAGTTACAGTTTAGAGTTTCGATAAGAGTTTCAAAATAGAAAATATATATATAATGACGTCAAGTAAAAAGGAACGGAGCGACGCTAGAACATATTGATATCGCATATTTATACGTTTATTTCTATGCGATATTCGGTTGTTTTTCATAATAAACATGATGGATAGGATAGGTTTTTGCATTTAATCGTGTGGAAAAGTTGTTTTGTCTATTTTATAGGTTTATATGATTGGGAAGTGGAAATGGTGGAAGAAATGAGCTTAAAAGACCAATAATAGTGAAATTTGATGAAGAGAACGTTGCAGTATCACCTCCACCGTTTTGATCATAACTTCTTCATACGATATCCGATTTAGGTGATTCAAATTGGAGAAGAAAGAAGAAAGAGAGATATACAAAACCAAAAATTCGAATATGGGAAAAAAATGTCACGGTGCTGCGCACTGGCGGGATTTTCAGCAATTGGAATTTGACTCGAACTCGATTTTCTCTTGATTTATCTCTATAAATACCAACCCAAACGACCAGGTTTCATCATCAATCATTCTCTCACGTATCTGGAGCTGGAGATCACGGTTTGGAAGCTTGGAGAGCAAGGAAAAGAGTTAGAGTTGGAGTACGATTACAATTCGGTCACGAATCGAATTCCCGACTTTTCTAGTTTGTTTCTTTCCTTTTATTCCAGATTTTTCAGTCATGTTTTCTTTATTCTTAGCTGCTGATTTAGACTTTATAATGAGTAGCTAAAACTCTTTTATGCTTGTTTGAACACGGATCTTGTTTGAAGTTCGAGTTTTCGTAATTGATTTATTTATGTTTTTGTGTTTAATCGGTGATCCTTATTTGCTAAAGTTTTAATATATTATCTTTAAGTTGTTTATATATAATTTGCTGAATCAACATTCTAGGTATTCGAGAGGAATCTAGATAGATTAAATAGGTTGTATGAAATAATCGGTCGGTCTATAATCGGTTTAAAATTACTAGGATTCGAGAGGACTTAGTAATCACAACTTAGGTAATTAAACTTAATTGAATAAGTCTATTTATTAAGATTCGGGAGGACTTGATAATTAGAGGAGTTATTCGAGAGGAAACTCTATAAGATTAAATCACTAAAAACAGGCTTGGTACTTATTGCTTAATTATTAATAATTATAACTGTATTCGAGAGGAACGGTGTAGTTAGAGGTAATTAAAGTTAATAAAAGATTCGAGAGGACTTTTACTATATTTTAGAAGTTTAATATTTAATCAATTTCGTAAACTTGAATTGAAAACAAGTGAAGTGTCAAACAAGTGTGTTCTCTTTATTATTTGATAATCTCAATTATTTGCGTACTCGGTTTTCATTAATCACTTTTTAATTATTACTTGCAATTTAAATCACTCTTTTGTTACGATAAAAACCCCCACAAACAAATAGTATTGCTAATTCGGAATTTAAAACAAATTAGTCCCTGCGAACGAACCTATACTTGCTTTTAAACTATATTACACACGAATAGGTCCACTGCCTATAAGTGTGAAATTGCGTGAATTAGTAGGTTTAAATTAAGACTAGATTTTACACATCAAGTTTTTGGCGCCGCTGCCGGGTACTGATTTTTAGTTTTTGTTTCGAATTTGTGATACGATCCTTTTGAGTATTTATTTACTTAGAAGTTACTTTTTATTGTCATAACACCGGTACGTTTTACGCTTTTCTTGTTTTTGTCTTTTCAGGTATTTCAGGTAGTTGATGAACACAAGGGCTTCGGGATTACCACTCGTGAGTCCAAAGTCAAATCCAGGAGTATCAAAGAGACGAGGCAAGAGAAGAGGCAACTTATCGCTTCAGACACCACCAAGTTTTGATCAAGTTTCACCCGTCAAGTTTGAAGACATTGCGCTTTCAGAGGAAGGAGGGAGCAGTTCAGACTCAGAGGTCGAAGAAGTGTTTTGTGAAGACAAACCGGAACAACAACCAGCTATGGACCCTTTGGACACACCAATGCACCGACGGGCCCAAGCTGTAGCAGTGCCACCCACCCGAGGGTCGGCAATCACCACCCCGTACTTGGGTGAGGATTTTGTTGTCAAGGGTCACCATCTCAAGATGATCCAAGACAACACGTTCGATGGGCGATACAATTCAGATCCGCATAAACACATAGCCAAATTCAACGAGCTGTGTGAGATGTTCAAATACGGTCAAGGCAAAGGCGATCCTGTCAAACTGAGGTTATTCCCTTCGTCTCTCACCGGAGATGCGAAGGTTTGGTTCGAGGAGCTTAATGAAAATTCAATCACCACATGGACGCAAATGCGCGAGACTTTTATCAAAAGATTTTTCCCACCCGCCTTGGGTAGGAAATTACTCAGAGACATCAGAGGGTTCCGACAGGAAGATGGAGAGACTTCCACTGAAGCATGGGCTAGACTAAAAGAGATGCTGAGAGGTTGCTATGGTCACGGATTGGGCAAGGACAACATTATTGAAATTTTCTTCTACGGGTTAACCAAGGAGTCTCAAAACGAGTTGGATATAGCCAGAGGAGGAGATTTCATGTATAAAACTACCAACGAGGCATACAACTTAATGGAAGACAAGCTGGTCATAAGCCTATCAAGGGAGTATCGAGATGATGGTCGCGGCCGAACACACAGAGGACAAGTTGGTCAAGCTAAGAGTAACCACGAAATATCCTCGGTAGTTCAAGAGGTCAAGTTACTAGCGGATAGGATTGATAAGCGCTTAGGAAGGATAGAGAAGGACATGCACTTGGTCAAGAATGGATGTGAAGGATGCGGAGGACCTCACTACGCTAGTGAGTGTGATCAACAAGTGGAGGATGCCAACTACGCACAGTATGGCTATCCCAATCGGGGATCAAATTGGCCACCCTACAGAGATAACCACAACCGGGGTGACAATCGGAACAACGGATGGCAAAGAAATAACACACGCTCCCCACCACGACAAAGATACGATCCATCGAAGAACGAAGATGAAGATCCAAGCATTAAAGATCTTTTGAAATCATTCATCAACACCCAAAAATCAACCAATGACGATGTCCGTAAACAATTTAAAGTATTAACTGATCAAATCGAGCAAGGACAGAGAAATCAGCAGGCAGCACATCAAGACTTAGAGAGACGGTTCGATAGGATGAACGAGCGGAACTCAAATCGGCAACCGGGCCAAATACCGAGCAACACTCAACCAAATCCACGACCACAGAATCAAGGAAATCAAACACCGAAGTATCAACCTCCAGGAAGGAACGAAGGAATGCCACCCTGTCCAAAACACAGAGACGAGCACGTGAATGCAATTACTACACACTCGGGACACGTTTATGGAGGAAATCAAAAAGAAAATGGAGCAAGACAGCAGACAGGTGCGCAACACCAACCTTTCAGTGCGCAGCACCGACCAGAAAATATGCCTGGTGCGCAGCACCAGGACAATGGTGCGCAGCACCTCTTCTCTGACCATAATGGTGCGCAACACCAAAGTACTGGTGCGCAGCACCGATCTGCTGAACCGATTATTGACGATTTCGAGATCGAGGACGATGAAGACGAGGCACCACCAGTTCAGACCAAAGACAAAACACCTGAACCAATGGAGGAAGTTCCAATCAAAGCTTATAAGCCTCATATTCCATATCCTCAACGATTACGAAAAGCAAGAATGCGGGAGAAATACGGTAAATTTTGTGACATGATTAAATATGTTAATATTAACGTTCCTCTTGTTGATTTGATTGCAGGGATGCCAAACTACGCTAAATTCATCAAGGAGTTGGTCACAAACAAGGGAAAGTCATCGGAGGAGCAAGCCGCTTTCTTAAACGCAGAATGTTCGGCTTTGGTGAAAAATCCGATACCACCAAAGTTGGATGATCCAGGGAGTTTTCTTATCCAGTGTAATTTCAGTAACACTTATAGTTGTAGTGCATTGGCCGACTTAGGAGCTAGCATAAATTTGATGCCACAGTCATTATATGCTAAACTTGCTTCGGGAGATTTAAAACCTACCAAAATGAGTATCCGATTAGCCGACCGATCATTTCAATATCCGTTAGGAATTGCTGAGAACATGCTAGTAAAAGTAGGAAAATTCACCTTCCCTGTTGACTTTGTGATTCTAGAAAAGGATGAAGATGTCACTGTTCCACTTATTTTAGGTCGACCATTTTTAAACACTACGGACGCAATTATTCGTGTAAAAGACAGGGAAATTTCACTGGGGATTGGGGACGAACGAATTTCATTTTCTGTTAATAAAGCCCCAAAACACTCATACTCTGTTGGTGCAATATCTGTGACAGTTGTTCTAGATTAATTAAGTCTTTAGTAATAGTTTATTTCAGTTTGTAATGGCCCAATAACATTGTATTGTTAAGTGGGCTAGTTAGTCTGTTATGGGTGTTAATGGACTTTGCATAGTCCATGAGCCCATTAGTGGCCCAAGCCTGTGAACATGTCTCTATATAAAGAGACATTGAGTTTAGGTTTAGGGTTAATGATTCAGAGAGTTTGAGAGGGAAAACTCTGAGAATACTTTATTGAATAATTGAGTGATTCAATTAATAAAGTATTTAGAATCTGGTATTTCGTATTTGTTATTATTTACTGCATTCGTTTATAACCTGTTTGATATACTGATTACGAGATTCCGCCTCGTGATTAGTTGGTTTAATCCTGTAGATCGGACCACTGGGACCTACATACTCCACTGATGAAACCTGTTTTCGTATTGACGTTTTTGATGAAATGTTTGATTTAGATGTGCAGGAAATGCTTGGAGGACAAGTTGCAGTTGACGATGAGGGAGATGAAGAGCTCGAGGACTTTGATCCCATCTTGAAAATGGAGTTGGAGGCATTTGAGAAGAATTCTACAAGAATGACATTTGAAAAATCCGACCCGGATTTAGACTTATTAGAGATAGAATTTTTAGTAAAAAATCCGGGTGCAACATTTTTGGTTGGAAGAAGTTCATTAGAGGAAAAGCTCGAAGACTCTGACTCGATGTCGACAAAGGGGCTCGCGAACTTTGACAAATCGAACCCACACATGAAGCGTACAATATCCGATTCAAGTTTGGGGGAAAACAGTCACGGTATCTCTCATGACCCTTTTGATTTATTTTCTTTAACTTGTCGAGAAAAGGTATTTGTTTTGCTGGAATTTGAGGATATCGGAGATGACACATCGTGGAAGGAATTTAAGAAGACGAAATTCAATGAAAGCGAATACAATGACGGTTGCAAATTCGTCAAACGTAGAGATGACGGTGTACTATTTACTGAGGCTCGACAGTGGTATGATGCGTGGGTGAAGCGAATGAAGATGCTCGATGTTGGAGAGGAAACACTTATTTTTGGTGACAATTTTGGACATGAACCGAAGGAAGGAATGGTACTTTTTGGAGAACACGTGGGAAAGAAAGGCGAGAGAAATCTCGACCTTTACATGAGGTCGTAATTGGAAGCATATCGAGTCAAGCTAAGGACTCGTTCGAAAAACAAGCGCTTCTCGGGAGGCAACCCGGGTTTTATTTTCCCTTTTTCTTAGTTAAATTTTTCCATTTTTTTTATCTTTATTTCTTATTTAGTATTCGGTATTTTTAACATTTTCTTTTGTAGTTTCAGTTTTTAGGTACTAAGAAAACCAACGGAAAAAAAAAAAAAAATTATAACAACGAAAAAAAAAAAAAAATTGTAAATTTTTGTAAAGTTATTGTTTACCATTTTCCCCTATTACACTTTAAAAATAGTCTACTATTTTTTTTTACTATTTTTTTATTCCGTCGTAATTTGGAATTTTTATTTTTATTTTATTTTTATTTTATGATTTTAATATTTGTGTTTAGTTTTTCTATTTTAGTTTTTATAGATGAGAAGTAAGTTCAGCAATCGGTTTTGGGACTGACATTCAGTTCAGAACAACTTTTCACCGAAGATTTTTCGATATCTACGACCGGGTTCTACTTTCTTCTTTTCTTATTTTGTATTTATTTTTCTTTTTAGATTTTATTTTTGTATAATTTCCCTTAGTTTTTTTTAGTTGTTAACACATTAGGGACAATGTGTTACTTAAGTTTGGGGGGTCATCGGGAAATTTCAAATTTTGTTTTTCGACCCTTAGCTTAGTTTCCATCGTGTTGAATTGTGTTAATTTGTACAGTTTTTGAGTCAGAAAATAGAAAAAAATACAAAAAAATCAAAAAATTGAAAAAAAAAACCAAAAAAATATAACGTGTCTAGTCGGTAAACACCTTAAACTTTAAGCATAACCAGACGCATTTTTACCCCACTCAGAAAAATAGTGAGAATTTGAGCCTTTTGAAAGCATTTATTTTTAATGCTACTTTTTCGTTTCTTTGAGTGTGCCGATGGTTGATGACTTTAGAACTTGACACTGTTATACATTTCGAGACCACATATGAGCAATTACTTTAGGGTAACTTAGTGTAATTTGGTACAATGATAGGGGCAAATTAGGATTAACCCATTTGTTAGCCTGTTTTTCGTTTCTTTTATATATTTTTCCGCCTAACCCTTTTAACACTTACTTTTAGTGTTAGAAACTCTAGTAAACCATTTTGCGCCTAAACCGTTTCGTTTCTAAACACTACTATATATTTTGTACACTCGCCTGATTTTCGTTTCATTCTTAGATTAGATCCGAACTTAGTTTATTGATTGCTACTATATATGAAGTGAAGTTAGAGTTTATTGAGGCATAAAAGAAAAGTTATATTTATTGCCTTGTATTATTTTGTATTTGGAGAAATAGTTGAAAAAAAATAATAAAGTTAACCTTTTGAGCATGTGTACTTACCACGGGAGATATTATATTGTAAGGCATGTACTAGGCTGAAGAAAAAAAAAAGTGAAAAAAGAAAGAAAAAAATCGGAAAAACAGAAAAGCGAAAAAAAATTAGATGTATAGTTTAAGAGAAATAGTGTATTATGAGTCGTGTATTATATACGAAATTTGTATATTCGGAGGAAAAAAGTATAAGTTGAAGAAAAATTGAGCAATCCAGTTCGTTAGAGATTATATTTAGTTCGGATTTAATCTAAGTTGTATTATTTTATTTAACCCATTTACACTCCATTATATATTTTCACATGCCTTTACCTGTTTATTATAACCCGAATAAAAGTCCCCGTTTAGTTGTACCTAGACTCTAGTGGTGGAGATCTGATACGTTATCAAGCCTATGATAGAATATTCACCATGACTGAGCAATTGAGCGATTCTACAGATATATTTTACACACCCTTTTAGACTAGTTTGATAGTTTGTGTGATTTTACTTCCCATAAAAATCGTGAGGTGTTTGGTTATGTAATTTAATTTGGCTTTGATATATTTTTGAAAACAGTTTTTGCTTGAGGGCAAGCAAAAGATTAAGTTTGGGGGGATTTGATATCGCATATTTATACGTTTATTTCTATGCGATATTCGGTTGTTTTTCATAATAAACATGATGGATAGGATAGGTTTTTGCATTTAATCGTGTGGAAAAGTTGTTTTGTCTATTTTATAGGTTTATATGATTGGGAAGTGGAAATGGTGGAAGAAATGAGCTTAAAAGACCAAAAATAGTGAAATTTGATGAAGAGAACGTTGCAGTATCACCTCCACCGTTTTGATCATAACTTCTTCATACGATATCCGATTTAGGTGATTCAAATTGGAGAAGAAAGAAGAAAGAGAGATCTACAAAACCAAAAATTCGAATATGGGAAAAAAATGTCACGGTGCTGCGCACCTATGGGTTGGTGCTGCGCACTGGCGGGATTTTCAGCAATTGGAATTTGACTCGAACTCGATTTTCTCTTGATTTATCTCTATAAATACCAACCCAAACGACCAGGTTTCATCATCAATCATTCTCTCACGTATCTGGAGCTGGAGATCACGGTTTGGAAGCTTGGAGAGCAAGGAAAAGAGTTAGAGTTGGAGTACGATTACAATTCGGTCACGAATCGAATTCCCGACTTTTCTAGTTTGTTTCTTTCCTTTTATTCCAGATTTTTCAGTCATGTTTTCTTTATTCTTAGCTGCTGATTTAGACTTTATAATGAGTAGCTAAAACTCTTTTATGCTTGTTTGAACACGGATCTTGTTTGAAGTTCGAGTTTTCGTAATTGATTTATTTATGTTTTTGTGTTTAATCGGTGATCCTTATTTGCTAAAGTTTTAATATATTATCTTTAAGTTGTTTATATATAATTTGCTTAATCAACATTGTAGGTATTCGAGAGGAATCTAGATAGATTAAATAGGTTGTATGAAATAATCGGTCGGTCTATAATCGGTTTAAAATTACTAGGATTCGAGAGGACTTAGTAATCACAACTTAGGTAATTAAACTTAATTGAATAAGTCTATTTGTTAAGATTCGGGAGGACTTGATAATTAGAGGAGTTATTCGAGAGGAAACTCTATAAGATTAAATCACTAAAAACAGGCTTGGTACTTATTGCTTAATTATTAATAATTATAACTGTATTCGAGAGGAACGGTGTAGTTAGAGGTAATTAAAGTTAATAAAAGATTCGAGAGGACTTTTACTATATTTTAGAAGTTTAATATTTAATCAATTTCGTAAACTTGAATGGAAAACAAGTGAAGTGTCAAACAAGTGTGTTCTCTTTATTATTTGATAATCTCAATTATTTGCGTACTTGGTTTTCATTAATCACTTTTTAATTATTACTTGTAATTTAAATCACTCTTTTGTTACGATAAAAACCCCCACAAACAAATAGTATTGCTAATTCGGAATTTAAAACAAATTAGTCCCTGCGAACGAACCTATACTTGCTTTTAAACTATATTACACACGAATAGGTCCACTGCCTATAAGTGTGAAATTGCGTGAATTAGTAGGTTTAAATTAAGACTAGATTTTACACGTCACATATATATGTGAATAGTAAAGAGGTTTTGTACACACGCAAGTAAAACAAATAAAACTCGTATAAATAAAATTGAAGCGGAATCCATCGCTAAAAAGGTATATGTGTCGGTAATATGTGCTTAACTAAATTAGTAACTCGTATCAATCACTTGGCATAATATAATTAGTAAGTATACACTAAACCGATTGTCTGGTCCTGATCTAGCCCCAAAATGTTTCATTGAGTTTCAAACTGAATCTTAGTAATATGTACTTGGGTCGCTAACCCTGAGCAAGGAGTGACCTCTCCTAAGTATCGATACTCATAATACTAACGGCTATTGCTAATAGTGTATGAAGTTTCTGAGCCAAAAACGGGGCAATTGAACATAGTTTCCAAAAATAGCAGTAGGCACTTACGGGTTTATATTTTCATCAAGGATTGGTTGTTCTAACAAGTATCCTAAATTTAGTTAACCAATTAAGGAGTAACAACACATATACGCATAATAGTTTCACAAGTTTCCAAGTTTCTAAAGAGTTTCAAGTTTTGTATAAGTTTCCAAAGTCTACGAGTTTCATAAGGTTCAAATAGTTTCAACAAATCGCAAATAGTTTCGAAAGTTACATAACATATAATCTTATGTTTCCCCCAAATAATGTTTAAAAGCATAAAAGTAAAACAAAGTGGGGTTATAACTCACGGTTTGCGAAGAAAAGTAAGAACAAGCGCGGACTGAACGAAATACGTCGGGAATCAAAGATAACCTAAAACACCGGAATATTGTATTAGTTTTATTAGTATAATTTAAGTTATGTTAAGTTTCAATTTAACATTTTAAATCCCAATTTCTTATACTTTAGATTCTGTCCCGAAACATTATTACCGAAAGATTATGTGATTAAACGCGTTCGTGTACGTTTTAAAGTCCGATAAGTCCAATTAAGTCCAAGAGTGTCAAAGTTCAAAGTCAAAGTGTATAAGTCCCGAAATATTAAGTTACTGAATTCGAAATATATTTTATGGTGAAATTTGGGCAGCGCTTCCGCGCTATAAAAATTAAGTCCAATTTCAAAACACTTTCCCGCTTTAAGACATGCAATTTAACGATTATAACAATAATACACATGTTTTAATTCCTCAATCTTTCCCAAACAGTTTCTTTATCAAAAACAGTAAGCTTTTCAAAGTCCATAATCTGTGGTAACTTATTTTAGCTTATTTTTACGTTTAAAGCCTTTAAAACGACAAATATTACGAACAGCAGGATCCAGGCGGCCGCTGGAGACACTCAGCCGCCGGCTGGAGACACTCAGCCGCCGGCTGGACTTTAGCCGTCGGCCAGAGGACTTCGGCCAGTTTCTAGATTTCGTTATTTCTCGATTTTTAACTTGTTTTAGGGTTAGATTCGAACATGCAAACTGTTATTTATCAAATATATATGTTTTTAGAGTAAAGTCACTGTTTCTTTTAGATTTGTATGTTCAAAATGTAGATCTATTGTAAAAACCCGTTTTTAAGCAAGAAAACGTTTTAGATCTTTATGAAAACACATTTTCAGTTTATGGATCTTACATGCAACCGATTATTTAAGTAAAAAGAGTTAAATGAAAGGGTTTTACCGAAGGAAAAAGCAAAGTGACGGTTGGATGAGTTTCTAGCTTCGAAAGTGATGCAAAACTTCTTCAAAACCCGATTTAAACCTTCCTCCTTGTTACCCTTTTACTCTAGAACGACTTGTATGGCTTGGATGATCGATTCTTGGTGTTTAAAGGACTGATTTTGGTGCAATATTTCTGTTTTTGTTTAGTTTTCTTGAGAGAAAGTGAGAGAGATTTAGAGAGAGAATGACTATGTGTGTTTTGTGTTTTTGAAATGAAAGTGAAATGTGTTTAGGGGTGAGTTGGGGAAAGGGATTTCTGGCCTAGGGAAGGGTTTTGGCCAGTAATTGGTCCAATGCCCGAGCCTAACTTTTCCCAATCAACATCCATGCAATTATGAGTCATCAAGCTACTGCCAGCGGCCTTTTAGCCGTCGGCTGGCCATATCCAGCCGCCGGCTGGGCTTCAGTCGCTGGCTGACAGCCTTCAGCCGTCGGCTGGAAGGCTTTTCCAGCTCGGTGACGTTTTAAGTTTTCCGTTATTGTTAGTTGAGGACCAGAATCTTATTAGTTTTCCGTTATTAACTTAGTCAAGTTCTTGTATTGTATATTTGGTGTTAGGATTTATAGATTGATTCCGACTTTGGTTCCGACAATTTAAGACACAACATTTATGAACCCGAACAATATGAACGCGATAAAAGAGTAAGTAGAGATTCGAACCGATGCAGTAACTGAGAATCACCTGAATTTTGACGGTTGTCACATCATCCCCGGGTTGAAAGAAATTTCGTCCCGAAGTTTGATTCGTCCCATCAGGTAGAAGTATCTTTGAAAAAATGCGGATACTTTTGACGTATCTGGTCTTCACGTTCCCATGTGAATTCGTGACCACGTCGGGTGTCACACCCCGCTAAAGCGGAAACACAGAATGTGAGAGCTGGAATATCATTACACGGTCATAAGCAAATATAAACGATTCAAGTGATTTCAATTAAATAAAATAGTTCAAGTTTCAACATTCAAAAACAACCAAGTAGTTCATGATTTAACTTAAAGTACAATACAAGTTTCAAATAAAATTCCCAAAATAGTAAGGTCTTTTCCCCATGAGCGCCTCACGTAACCATAATGACCCTTCCTTGCCATGCATTCCATACACTTACATTAATTTCATGAAACATAAGATAAAGTGTCAACTACATAAAGTAGTGAGTGAGTTACAGTTTAGAGTTTCGAGAAAAGTTTCCAAAAATAGAAAGTTGCAAAATATATGATGACGTCATAAGTAAAATGAACGGAGCGACGTTTGAACATATATGTAAATAGTAAAAGGTTTGAACGTACACAAGTAAGTTAAATAAATAAAACTCGTATAATTAAAGTTGTAGCGGAATCCAAGCGCTAAAAAGGTATATGCGTAGGGAGTATGTGTTTAACTAAATAGTAACTCGTATCAATCACTTGGCATAATATAAATAGTAAGTATACACTAAACCGATTGTGTGGTCCTGAACTAGCCCAAAAATATTTAATTGAGTGAACATCTGAACTTAGTAATATGTACTTGGGACGCTAACCCTGAGTAAGGAGTGACCCCTCCTAAGTATCGATACCCATATGACTAACGGCTATTGCTAATAGTGTATAAAGTTTCCTGAACCAAAAACGGGCAATTGAACAAAGTTTCCAAAGTTTCCAAAGTTTCTTACGGGTTTATATTTTCATCAAGGATTGGTCGCTAACAAGTATCCTAAATTTAGTTAACCTGCTAAGGCATCAACACATATACGCATAATAGTTTCCAAGTTTCCAAGTTTCGTACAAGTTTCCAAAGTTTCAAAGTTCAAAGTTTCATAAGAGTTTCAATAAGGTTTCGTACAAGTTTCCAAGGTTTACGAGTTTCATAAGTTTAAAATGTTTCAAAGTTTCCAAAGATTCGCACAAGTTTCCAAAAGTTTCAATAAACTATCAAAAGTACCAAGTTTCCAATTGTTTTAATAATTCGCAAATAGTGTTAAAAGTTACAAAGCATGTGATCTTATGTTTCCCCCAAATAATGTTTAAAATTGTAACTCACGGTTTGCGGAGAACGAGAACTCGGGAATCGGTCGAAAAGGAGCCGGGAATCACGGAATGCCTAAGGATACCAAGATTGTCCAAAAGTTATTATCTCATTAGGTTACTTTATGTAATGGATTCGGTAACTTTTGTTTAAAATTAAGTGTTAAGGTCAATATTGTTCCAAAATTGGTCCGAAGCGGTTAACGTTATATTTAGTCCGAAAGTTCAAAGTTGATGTTATTTATTTATGTGATAGACATGTTTTGGTTACTGAAGTGGTTTAAGTTTTCTAACGAAATTTGGGCAGCGCTTCCGCGCCCAAATTTCGTGTCCAAAACCTAAAGTCAATTCCGCTCACAAAACACATATAAACACATATTCTTATATAAACAAGTCCAAAGAGCTCAATACAAGTCACCATTTTTATTATTTCAGTCACCTCAGTTTCATAATATTATTCACTAAAAGTCCAGAACGTGTACATAAGTTTTAAACGGACAAAACGACGATTTTCGGGAGAGTCAGCAGCCCGGTGCGCGACACCTACCAGTGGGTGTTGCGCACCTCCTTGCTGTCTTCTCCCGTTTTGTGTTTTTCTTGCCAAAAACGTTTTGTGACCCATAGATTTCGACATGCAACCGGTAGATACTTAATAATATGGTGTTTTTACAGTTTCTAAACAACTTTTAACCACAAATACATAGATCTAAATATTATTTAGTTGAAAATCGTTTTTGTATAAAAAGAGTTATAAATCTTTATAAAAACTCATTTTTATGGTTTAGATCTTACGTGCAATTAGTAAAAACAGTAAATAAAGGTAGGAGAAAGATTTCTACCTGATGAAAATGAATGGATGATGTTTTAGACGGATTTAGAGCTCCAAAATCGGTAGAAAGAGCTTGAAACCAAAAACACTTTGCTCCTCCTTGATTGCTTTGATGTTTAAACGTTTTTGATGGTGGATTTATGGTGGATTTGTGGCTGTAAACCTCTGGTTTGTGTGGTGTTCTTGAGGGAAAATAGAGAGAAAATGGAGAGGATTTATGTGTGTGTGTGTTTTTGTTAAAAGTAAATGGGAAATGAAAATGAAAATAGGAAGAGTGTAGTAATGGGGTATTGGGAGACTGAGAAATCAGTAATGGCAGGTCCAATCTCGAGTGGGATTGGTTGTGGTGTGTGTAAAAACGAGGCAAGGACTAAAAATGTAACATTTTTGAAATCTGGCAAGAGGTGCTGCGCACCGTGCAGTTTTTCAGATTTTATCTGATTTTCGTTTTTACGTTATTGCTTCGTTGGACCTTTTTGTTAATTGAAAGTTCTTAATTATGATATGTTATGAACTTAGGAAAGTTCATTAGGTGTTTTCTTGGTATTAGGACTTATATAATTGATTCCGGGAGTTATTCCGACACTGGTTCTGACAAAATAAAGACACAACATGTACGAGCTAGAGAATTTTGAACACTACAAAAAGAGTAACTGGAGATTCGAACCGATTAAGTAATTGAGAATCACCTGAAATTTAGACGGTTGTCACATCATCCCCGGGTTGAAAGAAATTTCATCCCGAAATTTGACTCGTCACATCAGGTAGAAGTATCTTTGAACAAATGAGGATACTTTTGACGTATCAGGTCTTCACGTTCCCATGTGAATTCGTGACCACGTCGGGAGTTCCAACGAACTTTGACAATAGGAACACGGCTTTGTCTGAGTTGCTTGACCTCTCGGTCTACAACTTCAAGCGGTTCCTCGATGAAATTGAGTTTGTTGTCGATCTTGACCTCGTCGAGTGACGATGGTCTCATCGGATAGGCACTTTTTCAAGTGCGAGACATGGAACACATTATGAACATTGGAAAGAACAGGCGGGAGTTGGAGTCGATAAGCTACTGGACCAATACGCTCGATGACTTCAAACGGTCCGGTGTACCTGGGGCTTAGCTTACCGCGTTTCCCGAAGCGAACTACCCCTTTCCATGGCGATACTTTAAGAAGCACACGATCGCCGACCTGGAACTCGAGGGGTTTTCTTCGGTTATCGGCGTAGCTCTTCTGCCGAGTACGGGACGTCTTCAGTCGTTCTCTGATGGTAGTGATCTTGTCCATGGTTTCTTGAACAATGTCGAGCCTTGTGAGCTGTTGATCACCAGCTTCTAGCCAAAAAGCGGCGATCGGCACTTGCGTCCATATAAGGCCTCGAACGGAGCACACTTAATGCTAGCGTGGTAGCTGTTGTTGTACGAAAACTCGACCAATGGAAGATGAGTATCCCAACTTCCTCCAAAGTCAACTACGCATGCTCTAAGCATATCCTCAAGCGTTTGGATTGTCCTTTCGCTTTGACCGTCGGTCTGAGGGTGGTAAGCTGTGCTGAGATCTAGTCGCGTCCCGAGAGATTTCTGAAGTGCGTTCCAAAAGCGAGACGTGAACCGACTATCCCTGTCAGAAATGATGGAGAGAGGTGTCCCATGGCGAGAGATGATCTCGTTGATGTAGATTTGCGCGAACTTCTCCATTGAGTGGGTTTCTCGCACCGGCAAGAAATGAGCAGACTTCGTCAAACGGTCCACAATTACCCAAATTGTGTCGTTACCCTTTGCCGTCCGGGGTAACTTGGTAATGAAATCCATGGAGATTTGCTCCCACTTCCACATAGGAATCTCCGGTTGTTGCAGAAGTCCTGAAGGTTTCTGATATTCCGCCTTGACCTTGGAGCAAGTGAGACACTTGGCTACGTATAAGGCGATATCTTTCTTCATGCCCGGCCACCAGTAATACTCTCTAAGATCCTTGTACAACTTGTCGGATCCTAGGTGAATGGAGTATCGGGAACGGTGGCCTTCGTCCAGAATTAACTTGCGAAGATCCTTGGACTTCGGAATCCATGCTCGGCCCTTGAAGTAATGAATTCCATCGGGTTTGCGCTCGAACTCCTTCTCATGATTGTGCAAAGTTTCTCCCTTTAGGTTCTCGGGCTTCAACACTTCTCGCTGAACCTCGGCGATTTGCGTTTGAAGGTTAGTCTGAACCTGGATACCTAATGCTCTAACTCGAGATGGTTTCACCCTTTCCTTCCGACTAAGGGCGTCTGCTACTACGTTTGCTTTACCCGGGTGGTATTTGATCTCGCAATCGTAGTCACTCAGCAGTTCGATCCATCTCCTCTGTCTCATGTTGAGCATCTTCTGGTCTAGAATGTGTTGAAGACTCTTGTGATCCGTGAACACCGTGCACTTAGTCCCATACAAGTAATGTCTCCAGATCTTTAGTGCAAAAACGACTGCTCCCAGCTCTAGGTCGTGTGTAGTGTAGTTCTGTTCGTGAACCTTGAGTTGTCTTGAAGCATAGGCGATGACTTTGTCTTTCTGCATAAGGACACACCCAAGTCCTTGATGGGATGCATCGCAGAATACAACGAAGTTATCCGTACCCTCTGGTAAGGACAAATTCGGTGCGTGACAAAGCTGGTGCTTGAGTTTCTGGAAGGATTCCTCTTGCTTCGTACCCCAATCAAAATCCTTATCCTTCTGAGTGAGCTCGGTGAGTGGCTTAGCGATCTTCGAGAAATTCTCGATGAACCTTCGATAGTAGCCGGCCAACCCTAGGAATTGACGAATTTCCGTAGGAGTCGTCGGGGCTTGCCATTTCTTGATCGTTTCTATCTTAGCCGGATCCACATGGATCCCATCTTGGTTGACCACATGACCAAGGAAATGTACTTCCCGGAGCCAGAATTCACACTTAGAGAATTTGGCGTACAGTTTCTGTTCTCGGAGGAGTTCTAAGATGAGTTTCAAGTGTTTCGCGTGATCCTCCTTGTTTCTCGAGTAGATAAGAATGTCATCAATGAACACGATCACGAATTTGTCCAGGTAAGGTCTACACACTCGGTTCATTAAGTCCATGAACACTGCTGGTGCGTTGGTTAGACCGAATGGCATGACTAGGAATTCGTAATGACCGTAACGGGTACGAAAAGCGGTTTTTGGAATGTCGGTCTCACTGACACGAACCTGATGATAACCCGAACGGAGGTCGATTTTCGAGAAATAAGTTGCACCCTGCAACTGGTCGAAAAGGTCATCGATCCTCGGGAGTGGGTATCGGTTCTTGACGGTCAGCTTGTTCAGTTCTCGGTAGTCGATGCACATACGAAAGGATCCGTCTTTCTTTTTAACGAAGAGTATAGGGGCTCCCCAGGGGGACGAGCTAGGACGAATAAGACCATGATCCAAAAGTTCCTGAAGCTGTTTAGACAGCTCTTGCATCTCCGGTGGGGCTAGACGGTACGGTGTCCTAGCGACCGGTGCTGCACCAGGAATGAGGTCTATCCGGAATTCCACTTGTCGATGCGGAGGTAGCCCAGGCAAATCTTCGGGAAAGACTTCGGGGTGATCCTTGACTACTGGGATATCTTGAATATGGATCTCCTTGGGTTTACGTTCCACAACGTGAGCAAGAAATGCGTCACAGTCCTTCTCGAGGTACTTACGCATTTTGATGGACGACACGAGACGGAGTGAACGTCCGAGTTTGTCTCCTTGAACAACTAAGGTTTCAGTGTCAGAAAGAGGAATGCGGATGAGTTTGTCAAAACAGACGATCTCGGCTCGGAAACGAGAGAGCCAATCCATTCCGACGATGACATCAAAGCTTTTCAGCTCGATAGGGATTAAATCAATAGGGAAGGTTTTATCGGACATGCATATGGAACATCCTATGATTATATCCTTAGCTTCGAACTCCTGACCGTTGGCGTACTCTATGGTGAAGCTATCCTTAAGAATCTTAGATCCTAGGTTAATGAGGGGTCTAAATTCTAAGAACAGAAAGCTTCTTTCGGCACCAGAATCGAACAAAACGGATGCATAATGATTATTAACAGGGAACGTACCGTTCACCGCGTTTGGGTCCTGTCGAGCCTCTTCAGCTGTGAGTGTGAATGCACGTCCTCGGCCTTGCCCGCCTCGGTTAGGTTGGGCGTTTCGGAGTCTCGGGCAAGCATTTCGGAGGTGCTGATCACTTCCGCACTCGAAGCACACCGGCTTCGGACCTGGAGCTGCCAAATTTTCCGTGCAGTACTTAGCAAAGTGCCCTTCCTTCTGGCACCTCAGACACACGGGACAGTTACCGTGATGGTGGAAATTGCACTTGTTGCACTTTCGTCCCCGTGTATCGATTTCCAGCTGGTGGAGGTGGCGGTGGCGGTGCTACGGCTGCTATGGCAAGGTTGCGGGTGGTCTTCTTCTTCTTGTTCCTATCGCTCCGCCTTGGAGTCTGGTCAGACTTCCTTTTCTCACCCGACTCCTTTTTGGATGAGGTAGGAGCGGTGAGTAGGTCGCTCGTGAGGCGGTGAGCTAGGATAATGGCACTCTGGAGGGTCTGGGGTTCCTTAGTGAGAACCATTCCTCTGATTTCGGGAACAAGACCGGAAATGTACAGGTCGATCTTGCTTTCCTCGGGAGTTACTAACCTTGGGACCAGTCGGGCCAACTCGTGGAATCGGGCAGTGTACCCTTCGATGTCGTTTCCGACCATCTGATGAGCCTCGAGCTTTTTGATTTCCCCTTTGGGGCAGTACTCCTCAATCAGGAGGTTCTTGAATTGTTCCCAGTTGAGAGCATTGGCG